>OX578151.1:108362758-108962758 GCA_951213105.1 Amaurobius ferox
CCATTTAGAGGCTTTTCTTTGCTTTTTTCTCTCAACTAATTGTTGCATGAAAGTTTTATTTAAGTGTTTAATCCGAATGAATGTTCTGGTTCGTGAAAACAAAGTTATGGCTTTTAGAGATATAGAAGGTGAAATGCTTGCTAACTTTGACTGCAAGTTCTTAATAACGCATTTCTCTTTTGATATATATGCGCCATGCATTTCTAAGAAATCATCTCCCACTTTTTTATTTCTTCTGGAAAATGTGCCGCTGGCTTTTAGTTTTATTGTAAATAAATGTTTTATGCATTATATTTCAACTTTGACGATTTTAGTTTTGTATTCTAAGCTTTTTACATATCAAAACGAAATGTCCCATAACTTCAGATGATGTGAATATAATGTCAATATTATGATTACTAAAGAATTGCGTTTTATGATTATGTATATTAATAACAAAGTAAAATGCTTAAGATATTTAAAATTAACTTTACATACATTATGCAATAAACTAAACTGTGTAAATTAGCTTACAAAATGCTAATATCTCCCCCCCCCTCCCCTCCAAAAAAAGAAAGAAAACTCCATAATTGCTAGTATCAGAAATATAAATTATTTTTATATATTTTAGATACTGCATATGACATCGTTTTTATTTTATTAATCTTGTTTTTTGGATTACTTAGAGGACCACCTATTTTACATAACAATGAAACATGTCAATCATAAGTATTTTTTATACTGCTATATTAAAAACATTATTTTTAACTGCGGTATTAATGGTATGTGAGATTTTTGTGCCGTTGGCTTCTTGTTTTAATCGTTTAACCGGCATCAAATTCAAAATTTAGCCCGAAAATCTTCAAAATCTTCACCAGAAAAGTGACTCGAACAGACAGTTGCATTAGCAATGTGTATTTTATACTCTCTTTTTCACTTCACGATCCATAATTTTTGGAGTGTAGGATCTTTTGGAAATCTATGAAAACTGATAGATCCCGTTGACTTCTTATAATAATTTGAACACAAAGCAACCGAGCATCAACCAGGCATTTTTGTGCTTACCAAAATTATACTTTATATATGTGAAAATACTAATATATATACATCTATAATACACAAATTTACACTTAAACTTCACTTTTACGATAGAATTATAAATTATATTAAAACAACGACTGACACAGTCTATGTTTTCCCATAGAAATGAATGCTAGTCGGAGAAACTGGCACTTCTCCTTCTAACCCAGTGACGTCACGAACGGCGATAACGTCCACCTTCTAGAATGCTGTCAACGGCGGCATTCTGGTCTTTTGATTTCTGACCCTCCCTGTATGAGATAGTGGATAAGCATTTGAGTTGCAAATATAGTTTGGTAACATTTGTTATGATTTTCAACTGAAAATTTATCTGCAGAGGTTAAAATTCGATCTATGATGCACATCACTCTACTTTCTGCTATGAGGCATCATACCTGTATATTGTCATATGCCTCTGATGAAGAGCATATTATGCTCAAAAATGCGTATTATGCTCAGGCTAAAATTTATGTTTTGTATGTCGAAATAACCTTTTAAAAAGATCTCAAGATATCTTCATACCATTTTTTATAGTCTGCATAAATATTTTTGACAGTCATTAGATAAATTTCAACAGAGACTTACTTCATTATTTACAACTATTAAAATTAAATCCTGTTCATAATAAAAAAGCTAAAGCATATTAAACTGAAAATATAACAGTATAATGCTTCATGTTTAAAAAATACAATGCAAATAATTTTAAACTTAATGTTGTATTAAAGCAAAAAAAAAAATCTTTGATACCTGAGCTAAAAGATGCACAACATCTTCATTTTCTAGCTGAGCTAATATTCTTGCAGCTTGAGCTAAAATGAAATCTCCAGCTAAAATAGCCTGAAACAAAAGAATAAAAATTTTAAGTTAAAGATTACTTATAATTTCTTTGGGGAGTTAAAATCGGTATAAATTTAAGATAAAAAATAAAATATTAGCTATTAGCTCTTCACGTGCCTCAACCTCGCAAAGAGCAGATATCTGAAACCTTTCTCCATGAGAGAAAAACACATGGAAAAAATTCTTACACAAATAGGAATTAATACAGCAAATGATAAGATTTTTAACATTTGTGAGAACACTACAGTGTAACAACCAATACATCGCAAACTTCTTTTCAAGAGAATTGACAAATTTTACTCTAGGATTACAGTACAAAACTAAAAATATGGAGAACTACTAACCTTAATTTAAAAACCAAAATCAACCTTTTTAATTCCTTAGTGAAAAGCGTTTTACTATATGCAGTCGAAACATGGAAATTAACAAGGGGCCAATGCAACAAGTTAAATGCCTGGCAGATTAAATGTCTGAGGAAAATATTGGGAGTATTTTGGCCTTATGTTATTACTAACACTGAATTCTACAAGAGTACTGGACAGGAAGCAATTGAGATGGAAATAAGAAAACGTAGATGGAAATGGACTGGACATGTCTTAAGAATGCTGCAGCATAACATCCTTGCTGTGGCACTTACTTGGACGCCTGAAGGAAAAAGATCTCTGGGTCGACCCAAGCTAACTTGGAGGAGACTGGTGGAGCAGGGGAGAAATTTGATGGGATGGGCGAGCTGGTCAGAAGCAAGGACTGCGGCACAAGATCGACTAGAATGGCGATGCAAGCTGAAGGCCTTATGTGCCACTAGGCACGATGAGTTATGATGATGATGATGATGATACAAACAAAACAGTTAATATTTAAATTTATCTTGCTTAAATATCTGTAAATTTATGTGCTGCTGACATTTCTGCTCTTGGAATCTTGGAGTTCTTGGAATCTACTTGACTTATTTTCATAATTAAAAAAAAAATCTCATCTTACAAATTTTTTCAAAGTTATTGTTCAGAATGTATTAAAATTTGAATTATAACAATTTATTAAATATATTTATTAGCAGTATGTTCTTGAATACTTGAAGTTACTCGATAGATATTCAGGGTGTTTTTTTCATTCCATAATGTTCAAACAGTATCTGTCCAACTTTTTTATAACGTCTGTAAAATAGCTGATTTGCACATTTTCTGTTTTACATTCTTATAATAATTCCGTATATTTCTTTTTACGTATCGTATCGTCTGTTGATTGTTTACATTTTGATTTGAAAAGATTAGCAAAAATTATTGCACTTTGAAATGACAAGTATACTTTGGAAGCAAAGTGTTGTGTAAAACAAGTGATTTTTTTCATTTATGGATATCTTTTTTACACATATTTAAAACCTTTGAAGGTAATCAAGTAGGTATAGAAAAGAATTGAAGTTTGTTTGATATTTGGTAGTTTGACATATTGAAAACAGCAGAACATATTTTTTTAGGGTACATTTGGTTACTTAATCCAAACAACAACAACAAAAAACTACAATTTCAATTTTGCCATACATTATAGGATTTTAAAATTTAACGTGCACAACTCTTTAATCATTTTATACAAAGTGCTTAAAAGAATCTAATAATTGACTCATTTATATATGCATATGTAACAATGATTTTGGTAAATGACATTGTTATCCTATTAATATTATACACAGGATGAATATTTGATTACTTTGATGCTGCCATTCAACATTGTCACAATATAAGCACTATAACATGGAAATGGCACATGCTGTATGGGAATGACCTCAAACAATTTGCATATTCTACATAAAAAGTTAATTCCTTCAATCAGATTTAGACTAATATAAATGTTATAAGACTTTTTGATAAATTTATCAAAAAATCTAAAAAATGGTGCATGACAGCTTTCAATAATAATGTAATCTGTTTTATTATGTAAAATTACATATGAAATGATTGTTTAAAATGCATGACTGCTATTTTTTTTTATAAATTAAAAAAATATATTCCCACCCCCCCCTGCCCCCTAGCTGCACAGGAATGATCTTAAAAAGTTTATCATGAAATATTTCATATGAAAAAGAATGCTGATATAACTTCTATGTTTATATGACACTTTTGATAAATTAATTAAAAAAGCATGCAATACCTTAAAAATGGTTCATGTCAAAATTGTAAAAATAAAATGATTTGCTTTCTAATGAAAAATTATATATAAAATGACTTTTTTAACACACTGTTGTGAAAAGTACAAAAATAAAGAGCAGGAACCCATACTTCGCCAGTGTTAAATGCAGACCACTTCTAAAACAGTACAGTATGCAATATTTCAACTGTACACTTTAATGAATTTTTAGAGCTTATATCTCTTGAAACACTTACATTTAAAAGCACATAACAAAATAAATAAAAGTATAGCAACTCCTCACATTATTTGTCTTTAGAATATATACACCAAGAAAACTGAAAATGGACAAAGTTACAGTCAATCTCAAGAAAGTGTTTTAGATTGTTTGAAATGTCCAAGGCCTAGTAGTTAACACAGCACCTCATCAAAATAATGATGCAACAGTCTGCAAAATGACATAGCAGCTATAACACATGTTGGGTTGCACCAAAATAAAGTATATAAATTACAAAAGAAATATGTTCACCAGTGGCTCATGGTGCTCAACATGTTACATTTTCTTTTAATTTAAAGAACTGAAAACATTAGACACATGGAAGGCCTTCTGAATGTTCAATCCCAATCAAAACCTATAGGGTCCCAGTATTTAGATTCCAACCAGCAGATCAAATTTTGTTCAAATCGATTTATTCTATCAAAAAAAACTGCACACATACAGGAATTATTTCAAAAATGTTCCATTCAAGTTCTGAGAAGCTCAAAACATATGGATCTGTCAAAAACCCCATACTTTGGGCCTATGCATTATACAGTGCATGAAGGGAAAGTAAGAAAGTACTTTTGAATAAATGAAAAACTCAGTTTAATATGCCATGTTTTATTATAAATTCATTTATAGGAAACTGATGCTAATGGCAACACATGCAAGTTGTTCCATTACAAATGGATATAAGTAACAAAAATAAATTTTAACTAAATTTACTAGAGACAAAATTAGGATGCTTGTTATTGTTAAAATTCCAGAAAAAATACATAGCTTATTTTGCACAGTCTGCAATTTATTTGGTCAAAATAAAAATATACTACTGCTTTAACATACACAGTAGCATGCAAAAAAAAAAAAAAAAACTTTGCATGCAAATCTTTGAAAGCCGCAATTTGCATCTGTTTTCAATAACAAAATTTAAATAAAATACAGTTTTTAATTATGATATTTTAATTAAACCTCACAATAAATGGTGAATATAGTACCATGTATAATCGTCTACCAATAAAAAGAAAATTCATTTTTATTCATTCATTTAATGTTTTCATGCAGATAATTTTATTTTTTATTCATAGAATTTTTACAATTTTTTACCCAAATTATCAATTTTTTGAAACTACATTGTACATTTTAAAATTTAATAAACATACTTTCTTTTGGCCCCATAATAAATTCACACTGGACTTTCCTCTCCGAGTGTCAGAAGTATCAATAACATCGTCATGGACTAAGCTGGCTGTGTGAATCATTTCAGCTATGATGGCCATCCGATGCTGTGTTTCTAACAGTCTGAAACAAGCACAAAACTATACATTGCACAGTCAACTGATGAAATACAATTATGATAATGAAAACATAGTTTAATTATGAACAAAGAATGGCAACACCCATTATAATTTTTAACAAAGTTTAGATCATGGAGGTAAAAGAAAGGAGTTAAAACTTAATGTTGGGAAAATGCCAAAAGTGTTTGAGACAATAATCTAGATGGCACTGGGGTAAAATAAATCTCACCAGATCGTATGTATTTCTATGACAAAAGGCTGATAGGCATTAAATAATATTTATCAAAGTTGTTATTTTCACTGAAATAAATTATCAGTGCAATGTAAATTATAGTTCAAACAATAAAATGGCCCACGAGTTAGGCTGAGCCTAAGACCAAGGGCCAAATCTGGGCTCATGTAGACCTCTAGTGTTAGGCCAAGATAGCCCTGTGGTTAACATGTTAGAGACGTACATGGTAGATCTGGGTTCAATCCCTGATGCTAGTCAAAACTATCTCCGTGTTTATGCAGTGTATGAGAACATTAAATCTGTAGGTCCGAAAGTCCACTAGAAAGGTAATAGGGTACGATGGTACAGGCCCTGTGGTTGCCACACTCATTGGGTTCTACTCTAAATTGGGTGGCACTGTACTGGCCATTCAAACAGTTACCTTATACCTTCGGGTAGGTCAGACAATCTGGGTTGAAAATAAATCCAATAAAGAATATTCTTACATACTCATATCTATTCTTGTCTCCATGTACTCTGCCTGTTTTACAAACAGAAACAAAACACTTACAATTTTTACTCATAATTAGAGAACTTTAATTTGAAAACATTCAAATATATATATATATACTAAACACTACAATTTCTTCTTATCTCAAATAAGAATAGATGGGGACTTTATTAACACTAGCGATACCTAGATATAATTCTCAAAACATGGTATTTTCAAATTTTTCAACACTAGAAGTTTTATCTCCTTCTCTCTTAACTTCATGATGTGAATTTAAGCAATGGCCATAGATGATGCTATAGGGCGACCAGAATAAGTTTCTGTCTACCCCAATAAAGACCCTATCTTTTGTCACACATTAAAAAAAAATGCACACATATTTCCATTTTTCTCATGAAATTGGAAATATAGATTGGTTTTGTGCATTGCTAATTAAACCTTTCCTATATTATTACAATACATATATGAAGAAATACAGTAAGAAAACAAGACCAATGAATTCTTGACAGTAAAAATTGGGGTTCCCCCAAATGGGACCATATTAGCTTCACTACTGACAATAGTATGCACTCCTATCCCCTTGAGCAGGAATCTCTAATTTTTTCTTGTTTTGTTCACAACACAGAAATTTAAAACACATTTGCCTGGCAATCTATGTTATGCTTAGTATTCACGGGACTATTTATTTCACAGCCTATAAAAACTCCAAATTATCCAGGGGGATCATACTGATCACAGCTATAACTTGAAATCCACTGCTCTACAGACATTTAAAAATAGCGTCAAGCATTTCTTTAGATCCCCAAAAGTTAGTTACTTGTATAACATATAATCTCCATTAGGTTTTCATGTAATTCCCTGATATGATGATTAAAAGAAATAATTGAAGAAGGCTAGTTCATTCATATGAAATAGATGCAAATATATACAAACATCCCATTTAAACATAATTTAGAATTCACTGATTACTTCTAAGTAGCCCCACCCTTTTGAGGCCAATTGGCTAAATAGAGGGAGTATTTTGATGTGGACAGTATGTGACATTTGCTACAAATTCAAATTTGTTTCTTTTTTCTTGCTACTCAAGTTCATTGAAATAAGACATATTGCCATCATTTTATTGCACAATATATAAGATATATACATATTTAAAACTGCATTGAAATTGCAGTTTTGCTTTAATTTCATTCTTCATTTGGCAAATAAACACATTTTTAAATGATGCAAATTTGGTTAAATTAAAAGTAGGCAATATATTGAAAATTATCCGTCCTAGCAGTGCAGAAATTATTATACTTGTTTTGTTATCCAAATTACATACAAAACAAACATTTCATAAATATAGTTAAGAATATTTATTCTATTATATAATTTTTCTTGGTCTTTAAATAAATATATATTTTTCGAATTTGTCCCAAAATCTAATTAGAACCAGCATAACTCAAATTATATAAATGCCAAATTTTATGAAAACCCATTGGATAATTTCTGAGCTATAATGGATATGTATATTACACAGTCAGGCACACGCGGTAGCCCATTGGTTAGTGCGCTGGAGTTGCACTCGGTAGGCCGGCCTGGGTTCGATTCCAGCCACTGCCAAAACTGCCGCCGTGTTCATGCGGAGTACGATCACATTAAACATGTGGGTTCGAAAGTCCTTCCGAGAGGTTGGTGGTAGGGGAAGAAGGGTACGGTCCCTGTGGATGCCTCCCCCACTGGGTTCCGGTCTAAATTGGGTGGCACTTCCCGACCGTCCAAACAGTTACCTTACACCTTTCTGGTAGGTCGGACGGTCTGGGTTTCAACAACAACAACAACAACACAGTCAGGCACACAGTCATTAACCTTTCGCCTACGGGTGGGACACCGCAGGCATTGGCGTCCATGGACGCCAATGCCTGCAAAGGAGGATCGAACTGTTTGGGATAGGGTATGTCAAATACCTATCTGAGAGATTCTTCATTTGGGACTGACGCCGTCCCACCTGTAAGCAAAAAGTTAAACTTAGTTGATTCATGGTCTAGGTGCCCAAAATATGCAAGTCCCATTAATACCAGATTTCAAATTTTTGGATCCGGTTACAATACTTTTCCTAAACAGATGTAGTAGAAGTTGTTAAATTGCAATAGGTTTAGTAATTTTGAATTATTTGGTAATTTGAAGATAATTCACATATTGTTCCACATACTATGCATATAAAATTGGATAATTTGAATATTTTTACATTCCCCTCAGAGTTCAAATTATAAAAGTTATATTGTTGTACAAAGAATGCATCTATTGTAAGCAAAATGTATAGTACTTCTATTACTACAATTAAAAGGTTATGAAAATCTCATGTAATATTAGAGATTGGAATATTCTAATAAAAACAGCAATGCAATACTTTACACATGAAATTAAAATGGTATAGAAGGCACTGCATGTATACAGGGTTCCTAGTAAAGTCCTAAAGCACTCAAGTAAATTTGTAAGGAAAGGTCCATGAGTGTACATGTTAGGTCTACCCATAGTAAAGTGACCGTGTCCAATCAAATATAAAAGTGATTTCAGCACCTCTAATGGAACGTTAAAAAAGTTAGAACAGTTTAACTCTCCAATAGAGGTGCAAGGATTTGGTAACAAAGTAAGATAGGTGAAAAAAGCAAATTATAAAACATTTTCTAATGCGTAGAAATCAACACCAGTGATGAATGAAATGTGTATACAGAAGGAAAGAAAAACCTGCTAAAAAGTTATGTTATCAGGGCCTTTACATGGTGGTATCTGCAATGCTTGTCAAAGTGTACAGTAATATTCTTTTAAATGTGCATTCTAAACAGGCTCTACACTAGATTTCTGTTCATGTAAATGTTAGTTATTGTATCATTCTTGAATAGGACAGCCATTTACTAATAACCACATTGTGTCAAATAAATGCAATGCTTGTCAAAGTGTACAGTAATATTCTTTTAAATGTGCATTCTAAACAGGCTCTACACTAGATTTCTGTTCATGTAAATGTTAGTTATTGTATCATTCTTGAATAGGACAGCCATTTACTAATAACCACATTGTGTCAAATAAATATCTTTTGCAACAGTTTTATTGTCAATTCCTACTAATTGGACAATGCTCAATTTTGTAATTGGCTTTTTTTCAGTCTAGAACACTTTGTTGCCAACTTTGCTATCTTAACTTTCTAAATTCTCTGCAATACCTTTTATTTAATTGAGCACAATCACTTTATTATAGATAGACCTAATATATACACTTATAGATCTTTCCTGCCAAAGTTATTGGGGTGCTCAAAAACATTTCTCAAAATCTTTCCGGATTCATATTTAAATAGCATTACTCAATAGTGCTACCAAATCATTCATAGAACTAAATTAAAAATACAGAAAAGGACAAGATATACTATTACCTGTTTGATTCAAATATGTGATAATTAAGAGCTCTGGCCATCAGTACGACCATGACTGGACGGAAAGCCTTCCCGTGTCCATCAAAGTAATATCCAGATATTTGTTGTAGATGAGGACTTTTCGTAAATAATTCCTGTCAAAATATTAAGAATCTACAGCTGTAAGAGTTATAAATACACACGCAAAACAACAGTATAAAAATTACTACATTTGGGTTTTGTTGATAATTTATGAGGTTTTATACGTAGAAAATAAATTATTTTCCAGCAAATGTTTGAATTTGAGATATTGACAAAAAGGAATGTTTTAAGATCTGAACAAATTTTGGAAAGATATCAAACTGTGTATCTCTGAAGTCTGAGCATGATGACACAAAAAATGCTTGTATTGCTATAAAAATTTTATTTAAATAAATGCATAATAATAATGCTACAACCAGATAGCATTTTTTTGTGAATTGTATAATACAAATACAAATTACTTAAAATTTAAGATTTGTGTAGGCATAATAACTCAAGAATTAATGTAAATATCATTATGCAATTTTATGTGCATGATAGCAATTTTTATCCATGTGCCATGCACATAGTTCTGAATATAAAAAATTATTTAAAATTTAAGCATAAAAATGGTACACATTTTATAGTTCTGTTAGTATAGAAAATGTGGTATGTAAAACAATATTTCATGCTTGATTACTGTATGGTAGCTTATTTTCAAGGTTTTCAGATAGTTTAAGATAAAAATCAATTAATTATAGCCTTATTTTTCAATAGTTTGATTTAAAAAATAACCAACAAACGATTTCGCTATTTGAAATGTAACTCAGTTACCATATGTACAACAATGGAACAACAAAAATTTTAAATAAATTTATTGATAAAATATGGTTAAAAAATCATCCATCTGCTGTAGCTAAACATTAAAATATCTCAAGAACGGTTGATTGTATGCCCATATGGGTTAATAAAAAAATTTTCAGGATATTTTTTCTGTGCAGGATGGTATAAAAATGAATTTTGTGTGTCTATCTCGAGTTATAGCTGAATGTCAAAAAAAAAAAAAAAAAAAATTACGAGATTTGTAAATTTTTTTAACAAAATTTCAAGATTTTAGATTTTTCGCATTTCTTATCAAGTCCCACTTACTTATCAAATATTGTGTATGCAAAGTTTCAAATTTCTACCTTCAGCAGTTTGGGCTGTGTAATTCATCCCTAAGTTAGTTAATCAGTCACACTTGGCTGTATGATACAGATATAAAGAACTGGATAGAACTGTCAGTAGTTTACATGATTAGAACATAAATTATTTGATATTTAAGATCACCAGTGTGTGGTTATTTCATTTCAGGAATAATGATAATTCCCAGAATTAAAAAAAAATAAGTGTCAATAAAGCTTAAATTATGATTTTAGAGTTTAGTAGCTACTGGTTAGCATTCATTACATACTGGCTATAACATTATAAAAATTGAAAAGTTTGATAAATTATTATCAATTTGCAGCAGAGCTTTTAAAATACAGTGTAGAAAAGCCATCTAGTGGTACATAAAATAGCAAGATTTCAATCCCAAACCTGATGTTAAAATTTAAGGTACCTGACTTTTCCTCTTGCCAATATCAAAAGAAAGAGATAACAAATTAAAAGATCTCACATACCTTTCTGATGTCAGAATATAAACTAACAAGATCGGGTTCAGCTAATTTGAAAGGGTCTGTGTCAGGAAGAGCACCTGGTACCACAGCAACAGGAGTCTGTTGTAGGGGAGAATATGTAGAAAACTGCTTTAGTTTCCCAATGGACTGTCTGTAGGATCTGCCTATGGAACGATACAACCTCCATCTGTGTGCAAGTGTGTTGATCTAAAAACAAGAATACATGTTACATTGAGAACAAAAGTAATACTTTAATTGCTAATGCTATGCACATTTATGTTAAATTGTAATGTAGTTATGTTAAAAAATGTTAAATTTTACATGTAGTATCATGGACACCCATAGAATTTTTTCCAGGGGGGGGGGGGGGGGGGGGCAAAACACTGATGTCAGTGGGAAAATTCAAAAAGATGTACAACATCAACTAGCTTGATGCCCACCTTTGTGACCTTGGATACTCAAGGGGAGGAGGCAAATGTCCCCTCTTGCCCTCCCTTATGAGTGTCCATGTATAGTATAATGCAATATAGATATGGTTACCACAGGTCCTCTTTACAAACATAGCATACAAAAATAATATATACATAGATATTCGTATTTACAATCCATAGAATAATATTTGTGGCTTGGTGTAGAATAAGGTGATCATTATTTTCTTGGGGTTTCCAGGGATGTGGGAAAAATCAGAGTGTTACAAAAAATGTGAACACTTTAGATGCTTACATCTTCAAATCTATTAGATAAAAATGTAAACAATGTATACTTGTTTTGTCAGAAATAGGGTATCATTTATGAATATACAACAGTGAATTCAATATTTTAATTTATTGTTTGTTTGTTATTTAAACTAATATTAAGGGAGAGTGTCTGGGATATTTATGGTGCCCAAAACAAAACAAGTTTTTCCTCAAAACGTTTATTGAAAAATAAATGTATTTTATTATTATAACAATTATGTGTATTAAGTTATTTATAATTAAACTAATTTTCATACCCCAGTTTTACACAAAATATCTATTACTTCTAAAATAGTATAAATAAAAATGATTCTCAAAGAGTGAAAACTGCTAAGCCCTATCAAGCGCGAAGTTAGCGACAGGATGAGTGTGTATATATGTATGCATATGTGTGCATTAAATATTTGAATATTCCTGTGAATGGTCTTTGTGAAAGGGAATGGGAACCCATCGTTTCTGCAAATAGACTTGTAGGATATTTGGGGGTTAGTAAATGTAAATATCGGTGATCAATGTTTTGTTTCAAATTACTTTTATTGCCCCCCGGGGATAAGAACATCACATCCTCCCGGGCAGGCGTTTATTATAGTGAGTTGGGTCAGTCATGTTGTGCGTGACACAGTTCTAGAGTGCTTAGCCTCTATGGTTTGCATCTCCAAGCAGGGGCGTCTCGAGGGCCAAACAACCCATGCGAGTATGCGACTGCTTGGGCTTCACATTTGGAGAGGACCTCAAAATTAGAAAGGATATTTTATTTATCGTAAGTCTTTCTTAATTTTTGTTTGGAGCTAATTATTTCAAAGTAGCATCTTACCATTCATTAGCCTCTCTTATGCGTTTTTTATTATTTTGTGTTATTCTGAAATTTACCTTCAGTCATTCAGATTTCAGTAGTTGCAATCTGAATAGGGTTTGAAACAAATTACTTATTGTATACGAAGTATGGAATATTTACGGCGTAAACATGTCATAAAAAATTTGAAACAGGCCGATTTTTCATTTTTACCCCTTGAACAAAATAAATAATAAAACAAATATAATGGCAGTTCGGATTACACAAAATTCGGATTAATTGGGTCCAGATTATCGAGTCGTTACTGTTTTAATAAAATTGAGATTAAAAATTAGGAATTCGCGGAATTATGATTAATGGAATCGGGAAGAAGGATTCCCCTGTCGGGGAATTTTTAACATCGCTCCTGGGTGGTACCTCTCCAAAAAAGCTGGCTTATGGTCTCAAGAAACCTCGGGACGCCGCTGTCTCCGAGTGTGATGTGCAAGATCATTACAAATACAGCAAATGCTTCTCCCAACCCAGAGGGTAGATGGATTGGGTGGACAAATATGGAATATTAGATGCCTGACTGGGCTTTCCTGTTCGGCCACGCGTTTACCGACCGACCACTTTTAATATTTAATAAGGTTCGTAGAATATCTTATATAGGTTAATATTCTATTAACCTTGAATTATATACCATTTTGATGTACAAAAGGATTTAGCGAGCGTTTGGATTTCACAAACAGAACAAGGAGTTCCGCCATGTTAGTTATAACCGGGTTATACTCTACATTGGAATAATGTTATATTTTCTTCCTCCAAACGTTTTCACGCATTCTGCGTTATAGTAGAGGAAAGATTAAAGCTTCTTACGATTCATATATTTGTAAAACTCATATAAAGAGAGATAAATACGTCTATCCAAGATTATATACATTGAAGACGCTCTTGGCTAGCATGTCGTCCATTACATCCTAGGTTACAAAACATTCGACTTGAACGACCGACCTAGAAAACGGGAACTGTCAGATCCACGTTTAAGGTCAAGGTTGCGATGAGGAAGAAATGCACGTTCCATATTAATTACAGCCGGTGGCATGGAGTACGACAGGTTAGGAGTGCCAGCGCGAAACTCCCTGAAAAGCGATAGGTGCAAACAAGATTGGGTGATGTTATACTTCATTTTTTTTATTTCAGATCAAAACAGGATAATATCTGGAGAACGCCCCCATATTAATGTTCTATAAATAATGCCATTCGCTTTTAAATAAAAATATTGTAATATAATTGTCTAACATGTCTTTGTCTTTCTAGTTCCACCAGCAGCTTCCCAGTGACCTAAAAGGCCGAATCTTTGCACACATATGTATCGATTACGGTACAGAATCTCACGGAGACGGATTTTTATTTATCCCTTCAGGGGGAGCGTTGAAATGGGGAGGGGGGTCTAAAATCTTTCTAGACCCTATAGGATCTCCCCGGTGACCTAGAAGGCTGAATATTTACACTTACTTTTTCGTCCTTTTCGAAGAAATTTAAACATTCTAGACTTCTTATTTGAATCATTGGTACAATTGTTTGGCAGCAGAAGCACCCATTTTACAGCTAAATTGCGTATCAAATATCAGTTGTATATTTAGTAGTTTTACCTCAAATCGTTCATTCTCCAGTGGCTTAGAAGACTGAATCTTTGCACATCGACCACTGGATCGACCTGGAGTAGTCGGATTTTCGATTCTCCCCTCCCCCCCTCTCGGAGTGGATAAAATCGTAGATATAGGATATATAAGGTAAAATTAGGGTGAGGGGTAAAGTTTATCAGAGCCCTCCCGAAGCCCCCCATCCCGGGAGGACATTAAAATCTGAAACTCAACCAAGGGACAAAACCTAACTCGGCCAATTTTCAACTGAGTCAACTACTTCGACGCTCATTAAAAAAAAAAAGTTGCAGCTGAATTTTTTAAGAGTGTTCGTTTCCCTGTCTTTGACAGACATAAATACTAGTAAAACGATTATTTTTTGTAACATTTTTTGTAAATGACATTTTTTTTATGTTTTTCGAATTTCGAAAAAGAAATATTCGAAAAATAAAGGAAGGGCGTTCATCCAATCTCCATGAAAATCAACAAGCGACGCAACTACACTTTTCACGCCTTGGAGCAAATAATGTTAGGTCAATCTCTCCCGTAATGGATAGTCTTCGGCTCTTACACCCAAAATATGTCAATCGCAAAAGAGGCCCCTTTTCCGCTAGGCACCCAGAAGCGATTGATCCGTCTGTTTGGAGGCCTGGAGCAGGTCAATCTTTCCCGTAATGAATAGACTTTCATGGAGATCGGATGAACGCCCATCCTTTGTTTTTCGAAATTCGAAAAACATAAAAAGTCATTGACAAAAAATGTTACAAAAAATAATCGTTTTATCATTTCTCTGAAATCAACTGGCGTACATCTCTCACGTTTGCTGATTGCAATAATCGTACCCAAATTCACCCATGTCGTTTAATTTCTTTGAGGTATCGTGCCCAGACAGAAATGAAAAAGAAATTTGATGTGGGCAGCACAGAACTTTCCCTACATAATGCAATGACTTTATTTTTTTCACAGCGAAATAATGATGTACACACATTCTACAGCAAAGTTTGTCATTGAATTAACACCACGTAAATTGAAATTGGGAGCGTTCTAATTAAATTTCATTGCATAAAATAAATGACTATTGGCGAATTCTTGGATATTAGAATAAAAAATTATTAAAAAAAAAAAAAAGCATCTTTTCTCGTGAAGATCTAGATTTACGAAGATAATGTTGCATATGGAAAGTGATCATATGCGACGATACTTGCTACTTTTCAATTTTATGTAATATTTTTGATACAGTTATTTAAAAAATGTGCAATATCTTGAGAACGGTTCGAGCTAGCGTTCTAAAGTTTGCATCAATGATTTTCAAGTGAAATATTAACGTATGAAATAATTACTTATTTAACAATATTCAAAGTCCTGATATTTTATTGAGTTTTCAAAAATGCATTCGAAAATTGTGCAATATTCGGAAAATGGCTCAGGCTAGCGTTCTAAAGTTTCTATCATTCGTTTTCTAATGAAAAATTATATCTGCAATGATTTCTTTAACATTATTAAAAGTGCAGAGTTTAAAAAAAAAATTCTCAAAAATTCAATCGAAAATTATGGGTTTTCCGAATATTCGATTGTATTAAAATTAACAGGGATCGCTGATGGAAAAAGTCGTAGCCAATTTTTTTCGAATCGTTCCATTCGTTCATAAGCCATCGCATCCATAAACCCACGGACGGACACACACACACACACTGAGACATCACTTCAAAAACGTTCGATTTGAGTTTAGGGATGCTTAAAACGTGCTCTTCCGTCGAAAACTTTAATTCGAATTTTTAACCCCATCATAATACTTTCCCTATACATTATACTATGTATGTAGTGAAAGTAATATGATTGATTCGCATTCTGGGATACTCAAAACATGCAAAACCATTTAATGCATTTCGTCTCATACTTGAACACTATTGTAATACTTTAATACTTTACAAATGCATATATTATGCACTGCAGGGAAAGTAAAAAGGCCAATAAAAAAACCCCAAAACCCACTAGGCTGGTTTTCCTTGTCAAACTTGTTTGCCCCCTTTTTTTATTATATATTTTTTATTTTGACACAAGCGATGTATTTTATGCCAAATACTTCTGCAATGTATTCTAGTTGTCAGACAATAAACTCATGTAAGCTTTGGTTAATGGATACAAATGTAACAGTTTGAGAGATGATTTTGGTCTACTATTTTTTTTTCTCCCGGTCATTTATATTCATATCCATAAAATCATTTCCTTTGGATATATGGGAGTATTTGTGAAGCGAGAATGGAGAAGTAAACTGTAACTCAGGAAAATATTGTTCCCAAACCTAATTTAGAAAAAACAAATCTGAAGTGGGCAGCACATGACTTTTCTTATATAATGCAATGAATATACTACTTTTACAGTAAAGAAAATAGATTGTTTTTATAGTAGATATTTATATTCTTTCCAAGATATTAAATTTTCGTCAATGAGTCGTTATTTTCATTGATGTAGCGTCCTTTTTATCCATTTGGCGAGTTTTTCGTTAATTTAGCAACATTTAAAAGTCGCCAAGTTGGCGACATTCCGCCAAAATCTCACCAAGCGTTATGGACGGAGAGATAAGTTATTGTTACAGCGGATAAATAACTATTGGCGTTCAAATACAAAAGTATTACTCAAAGTATCTTTTTTCATGAACGGAACGAGCTAGATCCACGAGAATATCACCAAATTTATCACATGGTATTACATATGAAAAGTAAATATGTTTCTCAATAGGAAATTTTTTTTTTTATTTTATATGACTTTTGATAATTTTTTTGAAAAATGTACAATATCTCGAGAACGGTTCATGTTAGCGTTCTAAAATTTATGTCAATCGTTTTCTAATGAAAAATTACATAAGAAATGTCTATTTGCGTAACTTTATTGGAGGTTTTGATTTTTTGTCGTTCGAATCGTGATCAGGGATGCTTGAAACGTGTTCTCCCGTAGAAAACTCGAATTCGAATTTTCGACCCCGTCACAATATTTTCCTTATACATTATTGTATATAAGGAAAGTAAAAATGAAGGAAAATGACTAGAGTGTGATTGACGCGACTTTCTCATACCAGAATCCATTTTTAAGTAGCTTGTATTTTTTTTCTTTTATAAATTTTGCAAGAATATATATTTTTTTACTTTCCCTGCAATACATGATAATGTATAGGGAAAGTATTGGAATCATGCCGAAAATCGCAACTCGAGTTTTCGACGGATCTACACGTTTCGAGACCTCTAGAATACGAAAAAACCATTTTTAGCGTGACGTCTGTGTGTGTGTCTGTCTGTCTGTCTGTCTGTCTGTGCAGATTTTGTATCCAGTCTAACTAAAAAACTAATGGACCAAATTTCACAAAATTTTGTAAGTAAGTCACTTGTGGCCGGGGCTGGTGCTGATTAGTTTTGGGTTCGATTCGGAATAAAAGAACCCGCCTTTTTTGTGAAATGGCCCGCAAAAGCTTGTATCCACTGTAGCTAAAAAACTAATGGACCGAATTTCACAAAATTCTGTAGATGAGTCACTTATCGGTTACTCTGGTGCTGATTAGATTTTGGCGCGATTCGGAATAAAATGACCTGCCTTTTTTTGCAAAATGGCCCGCAAAAATCGTCCAAATCTAAACTAAAGAACTGGGTATACTCAAATATATCCATTAAATGCTGATTTAATACGTAATTTCTAAAGACGAAAAGAATAAGACCAACCCCATTACACTAGGACTAGCCGTTCTCGAGATATTTTAGTTTTTCGTACTTTCCCTACGCCACCTTTGAAAATAAGCCCGGTTACCGCATGAGAACGAAAATTGAATTAAAAGTGAAATAAATTTAATTAAAATAAAGAGAACGTTATTATAAGTCTGCAGGGAAAGTCATGTGCTGCTCACATCAGATTTTTCTTTTTTGCATCTATATTGTTGGTCCAATTGATCAGACAGGGGTGTTTCAAATACTTTTTGAAACTCCCATTTTCATCGCCCCGGTTGGGTGGGTGGTAAATCTAAATATCAGACTCCTGTTAGGTTCTGCACCGTAATCGTTACTATAAATGCGCAAAGACACAACTAAGGGGTTTTGGGCGTGTCTGAAAAAATAAACACTTTAGACACGTTAGAGAATTAGATATAGCCCAAGGCTGTTCAAGGCTTTTGCTTTTCGGGGCACCTGTGAGAAAACTCAAGTATTCCCACATCGGAAATAAAAGTTTTTGAAAATAGTTTTGGGTTAAATTGGCAATGAGATGCATTCCTCTTCCTGCTTGAAAAGGGTTTGCAGTCTTATGATGGCTTAGACTGTAGCCAAAAAATACCTTGGAAGATGGATCATCCACGTTGAGAGGCAGACCAATAGAAATTAGTAAAGGAGAGTTTACTGAGAGTAATTTAGCTCTCTGAAGAAGATGGGTTCCAAGTGCAAAAGTCGTGGGACTCATCGTAATCAAATTCTGTGCAATGGTCACGAGGTCGAATTAGATATAGTGACACGAGAAAGAAAAGAAAAATATTAAAACGCAAGCCCTGGTAATCAAGCCAGGCTTACCTAAAATTGTGATAGTCACATCAAACTGAATAAAACATTCTTTCGGCATTCCAAAGCTAGTGTTCGGAAACTATTCCAGACAGTAGTGGTAGAGGGTGGGATTATGTTACTGGGATATATTGTTTTCGATTACGGTTTGTGGCATTTCAACAAATTCCATCCGATTTCAATACCCACCCCACCTCGCGTATGCTTATCACACTAATTCTGTTTAACCCATGCTTACAACAAAGCTAATTTAACTGTAGAGAGATAGTTGATATTATAAGTGTGAGAAAAAACTATAAACCTAGGTAAAGTTAGTCTTCAGTATATTAAAAGCTATTAATAATTGAAAACTAAAATTTTGCTGCACTAAATTAATGGTTTGAGTTCAGACGAACAGATTTCTGTAATTGAAACTTTAAATTATATTTATGTTTTCTCCTATTTCAATAAAATATTATATTACTTTCACTACATACTTAGTATATGAAAAATATTGTGACGGAATGCAAAATTTAAATTGGAGTTTTCGAAGGAGCAGTACGTTTTTAGCATATCTGAACTCGAATCGAACATTTTTGAAGTAATGGAGTGTGTGTGTGTATGTGAGAGAATGTATGTTAGTGCATGTGACATTTTAAGAATTTTTTTTTTTTTTTAAATATTTTTTTTCAAATGATCAAATTCTGATTTTTACTTTCTAATACGTAGAAAGTACTGTTTTCCAGAAAATTTTCGATTTCGAGATTCTGATGCCAATATATGTTTTAAGATCTTCTGAACCCGTTTTGACTATTTTTGGAGTGATGCCCGTCTGTCTGATTTCTTGTATATATGATAGCAGTCACAAATAGAATGGATTTTCACGAAACTTTATATTCGGCTTTGTTATCAAGAAATTTAGAACTAGATGGAATTTTTTTTTTTAATCCGAGCGAAACTTTTGAATTTTATATTTTCTTAACATAGCAGCATAAGACAAAATTTGACATAATTATGCATAAAAGGGTTTATTTGGGGCTCAATGATCACGAGACTTAATAGTTGCAATCATTGTTGTGAAAAATAGCCGCAATTCAATTTTTTTGTTCGTGACGTCATTAGCCCCCTTTGGGGGCAAGTTACCCTCCTCCCCGGGAGTACATTGCCAAGCATGGCCCCCACATCCTCGGACGGGCCTCTTGGCCAAAATTCTTTAAGGGCCCCTATGGGCTGCTGGCGCTTGAACATTAGTTCCACTTATCCCCCTCCCTTTACGGCGGATCTTGAAAAAAAAAAACGAACATCCAAAAATTCATGGACAATTGAGCATTAATAATGTATGGGAGGGGAGGGGGGAGGGCGTAAGGAACCCATACCGTGAGTTGCACAGGATCCTAAGATTTTGCATAGGGGCCCGGAAATTTTGTCAGCGCCCCTGAGTACAAATAGTGTTTCTTCCTGGAAAAATGGAAACGATGCGATGGTACGGCGATCGTGATTGATCTTTTCTGTCACGCCATATTTTAAGGACAGTGACCGTGGACATAGCCACGAATTGGGCCTTTGATAAAAAAAAATCATGTTACAGTTGTTATTTATCAAATTTCTCAATGTCACAAAAAACCAGTGTCTCTTTTTTTTAGCAGTTGTCAATTAGTCAATTAGAAAAAACCCTGAAAGGCGCCCGACTCCGCCGGGCCCCCTTTCACATTAGTTTGTCCCGGGCCCCCTGGGTGTAGCCGTGCTAGCCACCCCTTTATGGGGGCCATGTTGCCAAGTATGGTATCAATCGAAATCTTTTTTCATCAAGCCCTTTAAAGTGAAAGGTAACACAATATAGTTGTAATCATTTGGACACCGATAGTAGTAATCATACATTATACCGATTTTTACTTTCCCTGCAATACATGGTAATGTATAGGGAAAGTATTGGAATCATGCCGAAAATCGCAACTCGAGTTTTCGACGGATCTACACGTTTCGAGACCTCTAGAATACGAAAAAACTATTTTTAGCGTGACGTCTGTGTGTGTGTCTGTCTGTGCAGATTTTGTATCCACTCTAACTAAAAAACTAATTGACCGAATTTCATAAAATTTGGCAGGTATATCACTTGTGGGCGGATCTGGTGCTGATTAGTTTTGGGTATTATTCGGGATAAAAGAACCCGCCTTTTTTTGCGAAATGGCCAGCAAAAGCTTGTATCCACTCTAGCTGAAAAACTAAAGGACCGAATTAAACAAAATTTGGTAGGTAAGTTACTTGCGGAACACCCTGGTGCTGATTAGATTTTGGTAAGATTCGGAAAAAAATAACCTGCCTTTTTTTGCAAAATGGCCCGCAAAAATCGACAAAATCTAAAATAAAAAACTACGTATGCTGAAATATATCCATTAAATGCTTGTTTTATACGTAATTTTTAACGAAGGAAAGAATAAGACCAATCCCATTACACTAGGACTAGCCGTTCTCGAGATATTTTTGTTTTTGTTTTTTTCTCTACGCTACATATGAAAATGAGTCCAATTACCAAATGAGAACGAAAATTGAATTAATAGTGAATTAAATTTAATTAAAATAAGAGAATGTGTATATAAGTCTGCAGGGAAAGTCATGTGCTGCCCACATCAGATTTTTATTTTTACTTTCCCTGCAATACATTGTAATGTATAGGGAAAGTATTGGAATCATGCCGAAAATCGCAACTCGAATTTTCGACTCGAGTTTCGAGACCTCTGGAATACGAAAAAACTATTTTTAGCGTGACGTCTATGTGTGTGTCTGTATGTGAAGATTTTGTATCCAGTCTAACTAAAAAACTAATGGACCGGATTTCATAAAATTTGGTAAGTAAATCACCTGCGGGCGAATCTGGTGCTGATTAGTTTTGGGTACGATTCGGGATAAAAAACCCACCTTTTTTGCGAAATGGCCCGCAAAAGACTGTATCCACTCTAGTTGAAAAACTAATGGACCGAATTTCACAAAATTCGGTAGATAAGTCTTTTCTGGTTTACCCTGGTGCTGATTAGATTTTGGTACGATTCGGAAAAAAATAACCTGCCCTTTTTTGCAAAATGGGCCACAAAAATCGCCAAAATCTAAAATAAAAAACTACGTATACTCAAATATATCCATGAAATGCTTGTTTAATACGTAATTTTTAACGAAGAAAATAATAAGATGAACCCCATTACACTAGGACTAGCCGTTCTCGAGATATTTTAGTTTTTTTTGTATTTTCTCTACGCCACCTTTGAAGATAAGTCCAGTTACCAAATGAGAACGAACATTGAATTAAAAGAGAATTAAATTTAATTAAAATAAAGATAACGTGGATGTCTGCAGGGAAAGTCATGTGCTGTCCACATCAGATTTTTTTGTTGCTGCTTTAGGTAATTTGACATACCGAGGAATACGAAAATCTAGGCATAGCGTTTTCAAAATGCTTATACAACAGTGGATTTCCAAAAAATCTTTGCTCGTCTATCTCTCTGCAAACAGATATAAACTATCTATAAATATCAGATTAAACTCGTTAAATTGGAAGTCCTGTTTGTTTTGGACGATAAGATGATGGCATTTATTTTGCTTCTTGAGATTGAGGAGTGGGATAGATTTATTAGGCCAGACCCTATGTAGCTATGGTGCTAGAGATGCATAGTTCTTATAGAATTAGAATTTTATATGGGACTATGCTATCAAAATCCATACTACATGAAAATCAAGCTATTTAATGTTCTTAACATATAATAAAAGAAAGGTCGAGAAAATATTTAGCATGTTTATAAATCCATACATAAAACTATTATGACTTTATAATACTTCAAGAAAGCAAGCATGGTGAAAATAGGTGCCTACGATTTTTCGAGGACATTTTGAGTCCTCTTCCTCAAGTCCAAAAACAGTGCCTTCTCTAAACAACGGATAAGAAAGAACTGCAAGGTGGCAGGAAGAAACAATCCAATAGATATATCTGGAACAACCAAAATTAACAGACATTGAAATCGAGACCCCAATCATAAACATATCAACACAGACTGATGAGGCGGCCCCAACCTTATCCACACCTTACGCCAAGCGAAAGAAATGAAACAGTAAGGTCGCATTGATATGAAATTTAAAATAAAACCGAGAAAGATTGTTTTTTTTTTTTTTTTTGAGAATGTGGAGAAATTACAGGGAGGAAGAAATAGATAACCCCATATAATGAGCTAAAGATAGCAAAATTGCGACATTAGTAACTAAATAGGAGAGAAATATGACGAAAGCATAAGAGAAATAAAAATCTGATGTGGGCAGCACATGACTTTCCCTGCAGACTTATATTCACGTTCTCTTTATGTTAATTACATTTAATTCCCTTTTAATTCAATTTTCGTTCTCATTTGATAACTGGACTTATTTTCAAAGGTGGCGTAGAGAAAATACAAAAAAACTAAAATATCTCGAGAACGGCTAGTCCTAGTGTAATGGGGTTCATCTTATTCTTTTCTTCGTTAAAAATTACGTATTAAACAAGCATTTCATGGATATATTTGAGTATACGTAGTTTTTTATTTTAGATTTTGGTGATTTTTGAAGGCCATTTTGCAGAAAAAGGCAGGTTATTTTTTTCCGAATCATACCAAAATCTAATCAGCACCAGGGTGTTCCACACGTGATTTACCTACCAAATTTTGTGGAATTCGGTCCATTAGTTTTTCAGCTAGAGTGGATACAAGCTTTTGGGAGCCATTTCGCAAGAAAAGGCGGGTTCTTTTATCCCGAATCGTACCCAAAACTAATCAGTACCAGATACGCCCACAAGAGACTTACCAAATTTTATGAAATTCGGTCAAGTACTTTTTTAGTTAGAGTGGATACAAAATATGCACAGACAGACACAGACTCACAGACAGACACACACACAGACGTCACGCTAAAAATAGTTTTCTCGTATTCTAGAGGTCTCGAAACGTGTAGATCCGTCGAAAACTCGAGTTGCGATTTTCGGCATGATTCCAATACTTTCTCTATACATTACAATGTATTGCAGGGAAAGTAAAAATCTGATGTGAGCAGCACATGACTTTCCCTGCAATCTTATATTAACGTTATCTTTATTTTAATTAAATTTATTTCACTTTTATTCAATTTTCGTTCTCATTCGGTAATCGGGCTTATTTTCAAAGGTGGTGTAGGGAAAGTTCGAAAAACTAAAATATCTCGAGAACGGCTAGTCCTAGTGTAATGGGGTTGGTTTTATTCTTTTTTTCGTTAAAAATTACGCATTAAACATGCATTTAATGGATATATTTGAGCATACGTAGCTTTTTAGTTTAGATTTTGACAATTTTTGCGGGCCATTCTGCAAAAAAAGGCAGGTTATTTTTTTCTGAATCGTTCCAAAATCTAATCAGCACCAGGGTGACCTATACGTGACTCATCTACCGAATTTTGTGAAATTCGGTCCATTAGTTTTTCAGCTAGAGTGGATACAAGCTTTTGCGGGCCATTTCGCAAAAAAAAAAGGCGGGTTCTTTTATTCCGAATCGTACCCAAAACTAATCAGCACCAGCCCCGCCCACAAGTGACTTACTTACAAAATTTAGTGAAATTCGGTCCATTAGTTTTTTAGTTAGAGTGGATACAAAATCTGCACAGACACACAGACAGACAGACACACACACAGACGTCACGCTAAAAATGGTTTTTTCGTATTCTAGAGGTCTCGAAACGTGTAGATCCGTCGAAAACTCGAGTTGTGATTTTCGGTATGATTCCAATACTTTCCCTATACATTACCATGTATTGCAGGGAAAGTAAACATTGGTATGACCCTATTCAAAATCCACGAAAATCTATATTTATATAGATTTTTGTGGAATAAATAAAATCATATAAATAAAATTGAAAATATGTTTATTTATCTGTGTGTTTATTTTGTCAGAACAGTTGCATCGAATTTCATGAAATTTTGTAAGTAGTCTTGGATAAAAATTCTGTCCATGTTTCGAGTTTTTAGAACCAGAGGTTGAGACCCAGACCGTCCGACCTATCAGAGAGGTGTAAGGTAATTGTTTGGACGGTCAGGCAGAACCAGAGGTTGTCGAGATATTAATAAAATATAAATAAATAAATAAATGCACAATACCTTCCATAGATAGCATTATGCAGACGGTATTTTTTCCGCCAATTTATTTGAAGAAAATTATATGTGGTTTAGCAACGAAATTAAATCTAATGTGTTTATATTTACCGCAGACTATATTAAATACTTTCATATTTAAATAATGGAGAAATGTACATAAAATACATTTTATCGAAACTGCATTTTCGATTGGATTAGATCAATTACGGCCTTCGCGTTTAAAGATTATGGGGATTATTGATGATTTCAATTTCTTACGTCATCTGTTTTATTTTGGAAAAAATTATATTGTAGTATGTTGTTGTTGAGACCCAGACCGTCCGACCTACCAGAAAGGTGTAAGGTAACCGTTTGGACGGCCGGGAAGTGCCACCCAATTTAGACTGGAACCCAGTGGGGGAGGCATCCACAGGGTCCGTACCCTCCTTCCCCTACCACCAACCTCTCGGAAGGACTTACGGACCCACATGTTTAACGTGATCGTACTCCGCATGAATACGGCGGCAGTTGTGGCAGCGTGCAAAACAAGTACGCAAACCACCGGGCTACCGTACCTGAAATGTGCCAACAGCACGCGGTGTTCCCAGGTAGTCACCCACCCAAGTACTAACCGCGCCCGATGCTGCTTGACTTTGGTGATCTAACGAGAACCGGCGTTTTCAGCACGGTAGGGCCGTTGGCAGGATATTGTAGTATGTATATATCTATATTATATTGTAGTATGTTGTTGTTGAAACCCAGACCGTCCGACCTACCAAAAAGGTGTAAGGTAACTGTTTGGACGGTCGGGAAGTGCCACCCAATTTAGACCGGAACCCAGTGGGGGAGGCATCCACAGGGACCGTACCCTCCTTCCCCTACCACCAACCTCTCGGAAGGACTTTCGGACCCACATGTTTAACGTGATCGTACTCCGCATGAACACGGCGGCAGTTTTGACAGCGGCTGGAATCGAACCCGGGCCTACCGAGTGCAACTCCAGCGCGCTAACCAATGGGCTACCGCGCCCCATATATATTGTAGTATGTGTATATCTTCTAATACACGGGTATATCTTCTAATTTATGAGAATATAAGTAGTACGGGTGTACCCAATACAATTTTAGCGCTTTCATTTTGGCATATATTGATTCAATTTCATAGTTTTTGTAAATCTGCTTACGAACAGAACCAGGATGTTTTATTCTTCAGATCTGCATGTGAAGATAATTTTGTATAGCGAGAACAGATATTCTTGAACTTTATTTGGGAAGCATTAATAAAAAATTTTAATAGAATGTTTTGAATTTTTATGTCATTTAGACAGAATGGAGAATTTGCACATGATTGTGAATTTCAAGTTTCTTTATATTGTATATTCCGTACGAAGAACGGGTATACTGGCCAGTATGTAATAAATAATAAAATGATGGAAGCAAGATGTTCGAAGATACCTTCATAAAAACACGAAACTTATTGTGGGACGTGGTAGAAAAAGAATAGGAAACTGTTAATTTTAACTTACAATTAACATTAATTGTTATTAATCATTAAAAACATAGCCGTTGATCTCATAACGTGGAATTAACATTTAAATCGTACATCGCTCGTTGTTGTGCCGCAATAGCCCTCCAATTATTTTTACCTTTTGTGTAAGTCCTGAAAAGAATTATTAATTAATATTAAAAAGATTAGACTATTTAAAACTTAAACAATATCATTTATTAACAACATCAATTTATCAAAAGCACTAATTTTCAACAATATCAACTTTCAATTATTATCAATTTGCATTTAATATTTTAGCTAGGGGAGATACGACCAGCAATATTAGATTTCGATAATTTCTATGACCTGGGGAAATGAGCACATACCTTACAGTTTAATCTTCGGCTCATCACGCTGAGTCTTGCATCCGTCTTATTGCTGACCGTACGGCCACAACTCTTTCGTGTGTGGCTTGCATCTCGTACTTATAGTCAACTGCAAAACCTGCTGCAACAACACCTCGAATGAAACTTCTTTCAACAACACATTTCGTGTCAGACTTACTTCTGCAACATTTCGCATCAAAGTTACTTCTACCACATTTTGTATCCGAGTTACTTCTGCAACATTTTGTATCCAAGTTCCTTCTACCACATTTTGTATCAGAGTCACTGCAACCACATTCTGGATCCGATTGACTTGTGGTTCCTTCGGCGGGGGGGGGGGGGGGGGGGGGGGGTGTACATCCGCCCTTCTTCTCCTTGGTGCTCATTGGTTCTTCTGAACCCAATGGCATCACTTGACATTTATCAAGGCCCCTCTCATCCCCTTTGGCCTGGGACACCCAAATTTTATAGAATTTGACCTAAAAGTTCACGTTGTTGTAAACACCGGCGCCAGCCAGACTCGAGCTTTGTTAGCCGTTCTATGCACCATAAATACTGCAATAAAAATGCCTCATGTGAGGACATATTCTGGCCTCACACTTATGATACTGGAAAACTAGTTGATGAAGAGTTATTTCATACACTGGTTTTTTCTTATCTATATAAATAAAATTGAAAATCTGTCTGTCTGTCTGTTTGTCCCATCATCACGGGAGAATGGCTGAACCGAATTTGATGAAATTTTGTGGGTAGCCTAGAAATAGCCCCACTTAAAATTTAGTCTATGGTTGGAATTTCTACGACCAGTGGTTCTCGAGATATTAGTAAAAAACGAAACTTTCGTTTGTCTCATCATCACGAGAGAACGGCTGAACCGAATTTAATGAAATTTTGTGGGTTGCCTTGAAATAGCCCCCCATAAGTTTTGCCCAAGTTTCAAGTTTCTAAGACCAGGGGTTGTCGAGATATTAATGAAAAACGGAACTTTTTTTATAGGAGTTCTACTCTCCAACTCCGTGGTTTATCCAAACGGAAAGGATAAAAATCGTTTGTTTAAAGCGTCAAAGGGAATTAAAACTTTATTTTTGAGTTTGATGCAGGATTTTTGCATTAAATAGTCACTATCTGAAAGCATGAATTGTTTGAAACATGAATTTAAATGGAAAAATCTACCTCCATGTTTGATATTTCTCACGCTTTTACTCAACGATTAGAAGTATAAAGAAATTAAAATGGTTATTTAATTTTCGCATTTTATGAGGAAGATTCTATCTTATATCATGTTGCTCGGCAAAGGAATGGAATTAAATGTGTTTGTTAATGATTATTATTATTTTTTCTATTTGTATAATAAATAAATGGATGTAAAAATATATTTTATAAATAAACGGTTTAATTGTTCTTTTAATTATATATATTGCGGACTGCGTACATTACTTTTATTTATTTTAGCAAAGAGGTTTAAAGTCATATATTGTGTTTAGCTAATAAACTCATAATAAATGAACGGTTTGATTGTTCTTTTAATTATATATATTGCGAACTGCGTACATCACACTTTTATTTATTTTAGCAAAGAGGTTTCAAAGCTCATATATTGTGTTTAGCTAATAAACTCATATATTGTGTTTACCCAATAAATTCATTTAGCCGATTGTTGAAGCAGAAAAAGAGTAGAACGGATGTATGTATCTTCTAATACAATTTTAGTGTTTTCATTTAGTATATATACAGACGGGATATGGATATTTTATTCTTCAGATCTGCAAATTTAGAGCTACGAATTTAGCGGAATATCTCTAAATAACTTGGTAACTTTTCTTAAACTTTACTAAATTAGAGGTAATATCTCCAAATTAATAAAAATGACCCAAATCAATGAAATTAAATTTGTTTTTTTAGAATAGAGTACTGAAATGATGTTTCTGTAGCATTTGTCGGTCAGTCCATCCATCCTACTTAGTAACGCATTTAACTAATTTTTTTAATATCACTAAATTGATAAAAATATTTGTAAATCCATAAAAATATCATGGAGACGAAAATGTCGCCAAACCTTCCATGGAGATCACATTATTCAGACGACATGATTCCCATCAATTTATTTGAAGCAGATGATATCATGTCGCTTAGCAACGGATCCAATGTGTTATGTGTCATACGATTTTTATTAAATCTAATAAAAATATGTATATAAAATAAATTTCATTGACATTGCATTTTTGACTGAATAATATCAATTACGGTCTTCAGGTTTAAACATCATTATTATTGATATTTCGGGGACAGTTGATTCAGGAATTATTGATATTTTCAAATTATTATGCCATTGTTTCATTATGACGAAAATTGTTGAAACTCATATATAGTACGTTGTACAAGTAATCTTCTACAAATGCACGGGTATATCTTCTAATCTACGAGAATATAAGTAGTACAGGTATATTGGCAAAATTTTATATATATTGGCATATATTGGAATCAATTACGACCTTCTGGTATTAAGATTACGGGGATTTTTGATACTTTCAATTTATTACGTCATCTTTTTTATTTTGGTAAATATTTTTAAGACTCATATTACAATATGTTTAAGCTTCTACTAACACACTGGCATATTTTCTAATCTGTGACAATATAAGTAGTACGTGGTTGCATATATTGATTCAATTCTTTTTTTTGTGTGTGTGGATTTGTTTACAAAAGGGGCCAGGATATTTTATTCTTCAGATTTGCCCGTGAAGATAATTTTGCATAGTGAGAACAGATATTCTTAAACTTCTCTTTATGAGCAATAAATTTAATATTTTATCAGAATTTGCACATGATTGCGAATTATAAGTTTTTTTATATTATATACTCCGTACGAAGGACGGGTATGCTGCTAGTCCATGCTACATCTAAAATATATTTTTTAGTCTCTGATAATCTTATTAACTAGCATGGGAGTAGTTAAGGGGGGAGAGGCAAAGCACCCCCTGGAAAACTGTTAATTTAATTAGAAACCATTCTTTACAGAACATTTTAATAACATTACACGTGAACTGTAATAGAAAGATTGGGGTTTGAACACGATTTCGACAAAATCAATAAATTTTCGCAATGCTAAAATAATAAATATATGATAATAAAAAAAAATCTAATATGAATATCATACAATATGAGTGAAAAAAATAAGAAAAATGCTATTTCTGAAATACAAAAATTTGGTATTTTCATGTTTTCGTATGCCCATTTCTTTAATATCCTACTATATTTTTCGTTAATTTTTAGCCCCCCCCCCCCGAAATTTAAATGTACGAATTTTTATCAGTTTGTTATTATTGAACGGTCTAAACCTACATTTGTCTGCCAATTTTTGAATTGTTCAATGAGCAGGTTAGATTTAAAATATGAGGGGGGGATTACAGTCTAAAACTGGCATCTGTAAACAGGATTCTTGATTTTTAATTTCGAAACTCTAAAAATGTAAGGCTGATCTTGATCCACATTTTGAATATAATCGATTTCAACGCCCCCTCCCCCCTCCTCCGGAAAGAATCCTCTATACGCCCATATTAACCAGTTACTTCCTTTTATTATATTCTTAATTCCAGCCTTATTTATCTGTAATTTTATTGCAGTTTGATCGAATGTCATTTAATTGATAAGGTTAGCTCATATAGCTTTTAAAAGCGGGTTCTTTCTCCAATTTGTAATATTACTGTTGATTCAAGTTGTATTTTGTACAGTATTATTGGTTTTATATGGTTATTGTTGGTATTATTTAGTAGTTTGTTCAGATCAATGTTATTTGATTTCAGTTACATGAAGTTGGCTTACTTAATGTCTGTTCATATTCTTTTTATTTCCAGTATCATGCTTCGGTACTTTTACAGTAGCTTGACTGTATGTTATTTGAATATTGTGGTTAATGTAGTACTCCAAAACTGATTGTTTTTTCTTGTTTGTTATTTTCTTAATTATTGTTGCTTATTCAGTTATCTTTTAATTAATTCGTTTCTAAAGTTTTGTGATTTGCTGAAAGTAATTTAATTTAACTCACAACAGCTTGTTTCCACCATTTTGTTATTTATTGCATTTTGAATATGGTTATCCCAATTTCTATACATCTTATGCTTTCATCATATTTCATTCCTATTTAGTTACTATGTCTATTTCCTCCTCCCTCTAATTTCTCACCAATTCGAAATTTTTGTGAGCAATGTAAATGTTTTATTTTTTCTCTCTCTCTCACTATTTTATTTTAAAACCCACTTCACTGCGGTCTTGCTGTTCCATTTCTTTCGCTTTGCGTGCATGTGGGTGCAGGTTGAGGCTGCCTTATCGGCCTGTGTTGTTATGTTTATGGTTGAGGTCTCGATTTCAATGTCTGTTACCACAGCTACGAATTATGATTTTATGTGTTCCAGATATATCTATTCAATTATTTCTGTGCTTGACACCTTGCAGTTCTTTCTTGTTACGAGAAGACGCTGTTTTTGGAGCCTGAAGAAGAGGGCTCAAAACGCCCTCAAAATAACTTCAGTAACCTATTTCCCTCATGCCTGCTTTCTTTAAGGAAATATTATAAAGTCATATTCACATAAGTAGCAATTTTATTTGCTGTAATTAATTACTGTATTGGATAAAATCCCCAAAGCAAGACAAAGCATATTAACAGTCAAATCTGAGAAAGGAAATGTAAGGACAAATTAAACTAAGCTATTCTGTAATTTTGCATGCACTGGCTTCGATTTTTTTATAAGCCAATTATCATTACTAGCCATCATTAGTGAGGGGGAAAAAACCCACCAAAATCATAAAACCTGTCAATGTGAAATGAATAACTTCGTTGAGGAGTCATTAACCTATAAACTAATCACTAACCTATAACTGAATTCCTATAAACATAGCCCCGCGGCCTCGTTGTAGTTTGAGCTCAAAGGTTTCCGAATGGGTGCAAAAGGCGTGGTATAATTGACTTTTTTATTGGTTACTCCAAACTCTGCAAAATTGTGACACATAATGAGTTTTCTTATTGCCACCGCTGTAACGGCTCTTCGGTATGCATGAAGGTAGTATTAAATAATATACACGAATCAGCTGAATGTATCGAATTCCCCTGCTTGACGGACCTGTTTCCAGCACACACTTTTTTAAAGAATATTAAGTTATTCATCCTAAAAGTTATAAGATTTCCATGCCACTGCAGATACCAGTATACCTAAACCGGGTTCGAGTTTCCTTTTTTTGTCGTCCCCAGACTAGTCAAAACTCTTTGAACAACTTCATTTACGTCTACAACAATACAAATTCTTTTGTCCGCCATATGTTGTTGTTGTTGAAACCCAGACCGTCCGACCTACCAGAAAGATGTAAGGTAACAGTTTGGACGGTCGGGAAGTGCCACCCAATTTAGACCGGAACCCAGTGGGAGAGGCATCCACAGGGACCGTACCCTCATTCCCCTACCACCAACCTCTCGGAAGGACTTTCGGACCCACATGTTTAACGTGATCGTACTCCACATGAACACGGCGGCAGTTTTGGCAGCGGCTGGAATCGAACCCGGGCCTACCGAGTGCAACTCCAGCGCGCTAACCAATGGGCTACCGCGCCCTGTCCGCCATATGTGAGCTACCATTGAAAAAAAAAGCCGATCGGCCTATCATGGGTACCGCACTTAAATAATGTTACAGAAAAAGTTGGTAACTTTTAACAGAAGTTCAAAAGAATGACAAAAGCCAAGTGGGGCTAAAATTTGAAATTTTAAAAGATATATATCTTAGGGAACGGTAGACGTTGAAATGAGCAAAAATCGACTAAAAAAAGTTTTAATATATAACATTATTTTACACATTTAACATTTGCTTACGGGTGGGACAGCGTCCATCCCAAACGAAGAACCACCCAAAAAGACAGGTATTTGACATACCCTATTTCAAACAGTTCGATCCCCTTTCGTAGGCATTGGCGTCCATGGAAATCGCTGACAGAAACATTGCACCTGCTGCAGCAGGTGCAATGCTATAAGTTTTAATGCAGAAAAATATTTAAAAAAAAATTAAACTTTTTAAGGGATTTAAAAATGAATACCTAAATTTGTTTATAATGTGTTTTTGAGTGATCATAATGTAAAATTAATCAAAAATGTGAACAAATGGCACGCAAGGAGCCTTTTCAAATTTTCGTTAAAAAAAATTAAATTTAAAAAAAAAATACAAAATTATAACTAAATTGAAAAATTTTTTTAATGGTATTGTATATAGTAATGTTAAGAGGAATATTTATACAAATTTTCACGTTTCTAAGTTAATAAATAAATAAAATAAATTTCAACGTCCACCGTCCCCTTAAAGCTACGGAATAAGTTACACTCTACGGAGCTAAAGTTTGGTATAAGGATATGAGAGGATAAACTCAATACTTATTAGGATACAAAGTATAATGCTTATAGCTTTAACCAAATGTAACAAGAATGTCAATACGTCTAAAAATTAAATATTAAGGAAACACTTTTATTATAAAGTCTTAATTTAAGAAGTAAATCTTAAGACCACTATGTAATTAAAAATTTATGCAATTTTAATGTCTTGATGTTGTGATTAAATTAAAAGACTTTGTTGTTTTTTCATTAATACTAACCACATGTTATAGAACTGTCTCATATGAGTCCTTGCTGGATGTCAACCTCTTCACATTAAGGGGACGGTGCACGTTGAAATTTTTTTTATTTATTTATTGACTTAGAAACATGAAAATTAGTATAAATATTCCTCTTAACATTACTATATACAATACCATTCAATTTCTTTCAATTTCGTTATAATTTTGTATTTTTTTTTAAATTTAATTTTTTTTAACGAAAATTTGAAAATGCTCCTTGCGTGCCATTTGTTCAGATTTTTGATTCATTTTACATTATAATCACTCAGAAACATATTATGAACAAATTTGGGTATTCATTTTTAAATCCCTTAGAAAGTTAATTTTTTAAAAATATGTTTCTGCATTAAAACTTAATTTTCATCATTTAATTAGGTTCTTATTCACTTTCAATTGTCTTAATAAAGTCCAATTATGAAATGCATACCCAGTTTCATTAAAAAGTATGAGAGGTATCTTCTTGCCAAATTCCATGCATCTCAGACAAAAATTAAGACGCATGGAGCATTTTAAAAATGTAAAACCTTTGAAAATTTTGTTTCGAAAAAAAAATGCATTTAACCTTTTGCTTACGGGTGGGACAGCGTCCATCCCAAACGAAGAACCTTCCAAAAAGACAGGTATTTGACATACCCTATCCTAAACAGTTCGATCCCCCTTTGCAGGCATTGGCGTCCATGGACGCCAATGTCTGCGTCCATAGACGCCAATGCCTGCAAAGGGGGATCGAACTGGTTAGGATAGGGTTTCGTTTGGGATGGACGCTGTTCCAACCGTAAGCAAAAGGTTAAGTGTGTAAAATAATGTTATATATTAAAAAGAAAAAACCTTTTTTAGTCGATTTTTACTCATTTCAACGTCCACCGTCCCCTTAAGGCTAAATATGAAATTATGATTTACAGAATGTGTAAATGGCAGACTAACATGGCACTGAAAAGCAGGATCATTACACCATCAGAAATAGAACTGCCACAGCGAGAATAGAAAGTGCCATGGGCAGGAAAAATAGTTAAATGGGATATGAAGTACGAAGAGGGCTTCAACGCCTATACAGATGGATCAAGGATTAACCGGTTGTGCTTATGTAGTATGTATATGCAGGGTGTCCCAAAAACATTGACCTCGGTTTTTATTCTTTAAATATTGATCTTAGACATATATAATAAATTACAAAGTTGCGTAAAAAAGGGTACAGAATTTTATGAAATCAATAAAATTTTTCAGGGGATTAAATTTGAAGAAATACAAAATTTAAATTTTTATACGGCCCCCCTACAAAAACACTTCTAATTAGTAAAATGTGCCCCATGCACTAATAAGGTGATGTACAAAATTTCAGAATTTTATCATAAAAAGTCCCAGAGATATGTTTAAACAAAGTTGGAGAGAGATTAATCACAAGTTAAAATGTAAATGTTTACGGCAAAAGTGCAAATGACGCAACGCAGAAATGCATCATAGGCAAATAATATCTGCTTCTTATTTTTAATGGATGTTTGGCACGGATGGAAAACATTTTGAATAAGCTTTGTAATCTTTGTGTAAAGTCATTATTTTTATACAGTGTAGATACTTTTGTACCAATAAATAGCAAAATTATTATCACTTTCCTTATATACAATAATGTATAAGGAAAGTATTGTGACGGAGTCGAAAATTCGAATTCGAGTTTTCGACGGGAAAGCAAGTTTCAAGCATTCCTGATCACGAATCGAACATTTTTGTAGTGATGTCTGTGTGTGTGTGTGTGTGTATGTCAGTGAGTCTGTGGAGACGATAACTGACGAACGAATGGAACGATTCGAACGAAATTTGGTACAAAAATTACAATCCGTAAACACTGGAAGCCTATTGTTTTTATACGCAATCGAATGTTCAGAACCCCCTAAATTTTCGAGTGAAATTTTCAAAAATTCGTCAAAAAAAATCAAAACCTCTAATAAAGTTATATAAATAGACATTTCTTATGTAATTTTTCATTAGAAAACGATTGACATAAATTTTAAAACGCTAACATGAACCGTTCTCGAGATAGTGCACATTTTTCAAAAAAATTATCAAAAAATCATATAAAATAAAAAAAAAATATTTCCGATTGAGAAACATGTTCACTTTTCATATGTAATACCATACGATAAATTGGGTGACATCATTCTCGTGGATCTAGCTCGTTTCATTCATGAAAAAAGATATTTTGAGTAATACTTTTGTATTTGAACGCCAATAGTCATTTATCTGCTATAAGAATAACTTATTTCTCCGTCCATAACGCTTGGCGAGATTTTGGCGGCGAATTTAGTGAAATGTCGTCAACTTGGCGACTTTTTTAAATGTTGCTAAATTAACAAAAATCTCGCCAAATGGATACAAATAACGCTAAAATGAAAATGACTTATTGACGAAAATTCAATATCTTGCAAAGAATATAAGTATCTACTATAAGAATAACATTTTTTTTAACTGTAAAAGTAGTAAATTCATTGCACTATATAAGGAAAGTCATGTGTTGCCCACATCAGATTTTTTGTTTATGTAATCATCGTTTTCTTTCGTAATTTATGTATGACCCCTGAAACGCGATCTGCCGACATAATTTTTCCCCTCTGAGAACCCATGTCGATGCATCGAAAAGTGGTTTAAATCAGCATTTTTGTCTTTTCATATCTCTGGGACTTTTTATGATAAATTGCTAAAATTTTGTACATCATCTTATTAGTGTATGGGGCACATTTTACTCATTGGAAATGTTTTTGTACGGGGGCCGTATAAAAATTTAAATTTTGTATTTCTTAAAATTTTAATCGATTTCATAAAATTCTGTACCTTTTTTACGTAACTTTGTAATTTATTACATATGTCTAAGATCAATATTTAAGGAATAAAAGCCGAGGTCAATGTTTTTAGGACACCCTGTATAAAGAGAGGGATAAGATATATGTATACTAAAACAAGAAAGATCAATCATGCTTAAAGCATTGATTATGAAACACTTTCCAACTTCAATGCAATTTTATTTAAACAAGTCTAAAATGCAATACATTCCTCGGTAATATTTCGAAACTTATCACAATACTGCATTAATTTATTATATTTGAAAACTTAAACCTTCATCGAAAAAAATGAACTTCATTCAAATGACGGCATTAAAATATAAATTGCCTGGTTTAAACATCTCTAAAATGTTATACATTCCTCGGTAATAGTTTTAGATATATCATAATACTACGATAATTTATTATATTTGAAAACTTCATCGAAAACAACTGAAATTAATTCAAATGACGTCATAGAAAAAATAACACGCCTGGATCTCTCTATAAAAACAGGATTTCATTCATAACTTTCTCCCATTCATTTCATTCATCACAATACTATAATAATTTATTTTATTTAAACATTTTATTTAAGACCATGGAGCTACAAATAATTAAACTCTATGCTTAAAACTTCATCGAAAATAATCGTCCTTCTCTTTATAAAATCAATTAATATTTCATTCATATCAGCCATGCAGACTCCATGGACTAAATTATTTTGTGTTAAAAAAATACAGGAATTCTAATACAACTCATTCTACATATTTTGCTGTTTACATTTTACATAGGTGAAAAATAGGCTTAGTTGTAGAAATACCCAAATTTAGATGAGCATTTAAACTCAAATGTATTGTCATTGCGTTGTATCAGTATGTAGATGCACAGAATTTAAGCAAAAATAAAGTAGTTTTAGGACGGATACAACACTCAATATGAATTAAAAAGAACTTAAAAAAATCACGATTTTGAAACAAGATGGATGCCATATATCATTTTGAAGTGGTTCATGTGATCGTTTCATATCATGGTCACGTGATCGTTTCATATAAGAGGTGTAATTATTATTTTAATTTTTATTTAAAAAACTACTGAATATATTTCGCTGAATTTTTTTTTATATATTTTATGGAGCAATTTGACTATTACCTAAAATTTTCGAAGCAATTTGTGAATTTTAAATCCGCTTAAAAAATGTTTGAAAAATTAGGTCCCATAGGGCTCAATGTATTTCATTTTTTCATCCCAGGTTCAATCCAAAACTAATTGGGTGATATTACTCATTTATATTCCCATAGGTCCTACAGACCGTCTGAACAACATACTAAAATTTCATTTTGATTAAGTCATTTTTACGGCAGTTATCGTGCTAACGGACAGACAGACAGACAGAATGAATAAAGTCATAAAGACTTTTCAACTTTATTGTAGTGTTAAAAACTAAGGTTTAATTACGATTGTACCACCTTCAACGCAGAAGTTTATGCAGCATACGAAACCATCACTTATGTGAAAGTTTGGAGAATCCCTAATGTAAAGATCTACACTGACTGCAGAACTAGCCAACGGCCCTACCGTGCTGAAAACACCGATTCTCGTTAGATCACCGAAGTCAAGCAGCATCGGGTGCGGTTAGTACTTGGGTCGGTGACCACCTGGGAACACCGAGTGCTGTTGGCACATTTCGGGCGCGGTAGCCCGGTGGTTTGCACGCTGCCACAACAGCCGCCGTGTTCATGTGGAGTACGATCACGTTAAACATGTGGGTAAGTAAGTCCTTCCGAGAGGTTGGTGGTAGGGGAAGGAGAGTACGGTCCCTGTGAATGCCTCCCTCAATGGGTTCCGGTCTAAATTGGGTGGCACTTCCCGGCCGTCCAAACAGTTACCTTACACCTTTCTGGTAGGTCGGACGGTCTGGGTCTCAACAACAACAACTAACTGCAGAGCTGTATGGATGGCATTATCGGAATGCAATAATGCTAATAAGATGATGGAAAGTATCAAACAACTTATCTTTGAACACAGTGGAAAAATCCAACTCCAGTGGATTAAAGCCCACATCGGTTACACAGGAAACGAAGAAACAGATAAGAGCGCTAAAGAAACGTTACAGATTGAAAACATCTAGCACGGTTTCCTTACGACCAAGCGTCAAATAAAGACTCTTATAAATAAGGAAAACATGGAAAGAAAAACGGAGTGAGCACCAAAAAGGTAGATTCTGGTAGAAAGGTAGACAAACACTCACTGAAACGAATGCTACGAGCAAATTTGGGAATTTCTACATCAACCAGATTTTGACCGGACATTGTGCCATCGAAGACTACTAACATTGCTTCTTTCATAAGCCAAACATTTATTTCTGTGGTGAGAGCATTTGAATACAAACTTTATCAGGGACAAGACTTTCCCCAAAAACTACAAACAATGTCCTCTCATCAACCTGGTCGGTGGCTCCAAATCAAGAAAAGGCATCATCCTGATTGTTAGCAACCTACTAAACAAAGAGATGAATTGAAGAACTAAGTGGAAAAATGCAAGTATTTTGACTACTGGCTGTTATGTTGAAAACTATTGTAAATTTATTTTGTATGGCTGAATCTGATTTGCAAATACTGTACATAATTGCTTTTAGATTTTTGTTGTTACTCTGAAAACCTAATTTTGGTATACATTTTATTTGTCTGGCATAAGTTATATCTCTTATGTTGTTGTTGTTGTTGAAACCCAGACTGGTGCTGCTTCCGCAATAGTTTCTTTCGTATACCTTTGGATGGATCGGCCATAACTTCTTATCACCACTTTATAAATACCCGCTGACTAAGCATTTCGAATCGTCTCCCTCGAAAAGCATTACTGTATCTAATGTCTTTGAGCAGATCAATATTTGCAATTAAAACGATCGGTCGCATTGACGACAAACTCGAGAGATACTGTAAATCTGAAATAACCCAACAATCTGCCGTAACCCAAATACAAAAATGTTATTCTAAGTCCAGAGTGAGTCGTCCCATCTTTAAAAATCATTCTACTAAACTATTCTGCCACAAGACACATTAAGTACGTACAGCTACTAAGCCTGGGCGGGGAAAATATAATCAGTCCCTGACAGTCACAGCCGAATATGTATGAAAGTGTTAAATGATCTCATTTTACACATGACCTGCATATCTGACTAACTTATTGTCAGCTCTTTGGGGCGACTGAATGAATGTTTTTCGGTCGCGAGACAATAAGCAAATCGGCGACTCTCTTTACGACACGAAATGCGTGACAAGGCGATAACACTTTAAAATTGTCTGGGTTTCAGTTTGCATCTGAATGTTTCCTTTCGTGTAGCCTTTCCCTGCTCTTCAAAATAAAAACTATCTCAGGATGGATACAGGAATTCAGATAAAAAATCCCCTGATTTCCAGATAATCTATATATACTAATTGCCAAGTGTCCGTCTGTCACGCTTTTTTTAGGCACTTCCCGAATAAATAGAGACTTGCAATTTGGTACACGGCTTGATCGTTCGATAAAACCCCTGGAAAAATCGAATTTTTCGAAAACGTTCTCTAGAGGGGGTGCTCCACACCAAAACGTTCGAAAAGTGAAATGATAGGAAAGCATACTTTGCCATAAGATAGAGACTTCAAATTTGGTGTATGGATAAATCGTTCGAAAGGAAGAAAGTGTGCAATTTCAGATTTCCAATATTTTCTACTTAATGCTTCTCTTTTCTACTTAGTGCGGGGGTGCCGCACACCAAAATGTTCGATTTACCGAATAAATGAGAACGGCTCTTTTAAAATTTGATAGAGGCTTGAAATTAGGTATATGGAATGGATTAATCATTTGACGAAACACCCAAGACCAATATAGTTTTTCAAAAACGTTCGTTTAAGGGGGATACTCCAGAGGAAAATGTTCGAAAGGTGAACTGATAAGAAAACATACTTCGGGAAGCGATACAGATTTGAAATTTGGTGTACGGGTAGATAGTTTGGAAGGAAGAAAGTGTACAATTTCAGTTTTCCAATATTTTCTACTTTAGGGGGTGTCGCACACAAAAATGTTCGATTTTCGGGATGAAGTAGAAACACCCCTTTTAGAACGTGATAGAGGCTTGATATTTGGTATATGAGAAAATCATTTGATAGAAAACTCAAGAAAAATGGAGTTTTACAAAAATGCATATTTAAGGGGGTGGGTACTCCACAGAAAACATTGGAAAGGTGAAATGATAGAAAAAGCATGCTTCGCGATGAGTTAGAAGACTTCAAATTTGGTATACGGGTAGATAGTTGGAAAGGAAGAAAGTGTGCAATTTCAGTTTTTCAACATTTGCTATTGTAGGAGGTGTAGTACACTAAAATGTTCGATTTAACGAACAAATAAAAAACGTCTCTTTTACAATGTGATAGAGGTTCGAAATTTAGTATATGGGCTAATCATTTAATAAAAAAAAACTAAGATTATTACGGTTTTTCAAAAATGATCATTTAAAGGGGGTGCAACACAGAAAAACGCTCGAAAGATGAAGTGATAGAAAAACATGCTTTATGATAGGATAGAGACATCAAATGTGGTGTATGGGTAGGTAGTTTGAAAGGAAAAAAGTGTGCGATTTCAGATTTTCAATATTTGCTACTTTAGGGAGTGCCGCACACCAATATGTACGATTTTCGGAATGAGACACGCTTCCTTTCAAGTGTGGTAGAGGCTTGATATTTGGTATATGGGCCAATCATCTGATAAAAAACCCAAGATGAATAGTTATTCAAAAATGTTCATTTATGAGTGTGCTCCACAGAAAAACGTTCGAAAGGGGAGATGATAAAGTAGTATTCTTCGGGATGAGATAGAGACTTTAATTTGGTGTACTGGTAGATAGTTCGAAAGGAAGAAGTGCGGAATTTAAATTTTCCAATATTTTCTTCTTTAGGGGATTCTGCATACTAAAATGTTCAATTTGCCGAATAAATGTGAAACGCGAATTATTAAAAAATTACAATATTCAGGGGTTGCTTATTGCGAGAACATTGATTTTCAACGGGTATTCGACTAGTATCTTCAAAAATTCTCATACATGTATCACTATCTACTTTTACTGAATGTCAGTTTAACAAACATAAAAAGTTAATAAATTTGAAAGTGATAATTAAGAATAAATAATTAAAATGAAACATTTTCAGCATTGAAAAGTGTAATAATCAAAGTATATTATTTAGGCAAGAGTTATATAAAACGGTATTATTGCGAGAATATTAATCAAGCATTAAAATTCTAGATAAGCTATAAAACTCAGCAGTGTTCTGTAAAATCCAGTCAAGAATTCATATGGTATATTACTTACTGCAATAAAATTATGTATAAGTAGAAAAAGTATTTTTTTTAAAATCTGATTTTCCAGTCATATGAAACATTTTAACAACTTTAAAAACAATTAAGATGAAAGGGATCACTGAGAAAAGTTGAAATTTTAAAACCCTCTTCTTTTTATCGAGGTATATCCAATAGGCTGCCTCCAGTCACTTGGAGTGCGAATAAGGCATTCTATACATGTGTATTATCATGAGTCGGAAGAGAGCTACGATTACCAAAAAAAAAATTCCAATTTCCCTGATTTTACAATTTTTTTAAAGAAACTCCCTGATATTTCCAAAATATTGATATTCCTTGATTTTTCTGAATTCCAGGTTCTGTAGCCACCCTGTATCTGGATATATCCATAACTTTCTCATACATTCATATGTTCACACAAATTACAACCCAATTTGTATAAGAGGGGGGAAATGTTATTTTTAAGCTTTTTATTATCAAATTCATCTTCTGATTAATCGTCTTCTGACAATTCACCTTCTGATTCATGGAATACAGTTTATTTATTTACTACTAAATAAATAAAATAAAATAAAAAAATCAGCTGTGGCTACAACAACATCTTGTAAAATAAAACTTCAATAAAGAGTTCAAATTTATTCGTTGTTTTCTGTCTCATTTGTTTCATTTACAACAGATAATATTGAAATTTGAGAAGACGATTGCTCAAAAATTATAAGAGCTTTGTAAAAACAAATTATTAATCTCGAAACTTGATTTTCTACTGAACATGTTTGCCCCTTACTGTTTATATCTATCTTTTATAACTCAGAAATATATTTTGTGAAAGTAAGAAAAATGAACCCAAAACTCGCTCAGATAAAACCTTTTTCTTTTCGGAAGAAAAAGTTCAGAATAATAAAAATATTTCCATATATTTAAATGGTACCCTATTTCCCACAAAACAAATATAAATTGTTTATATTTTTATCTACCGGAGATATTTAAACGTCGAAAGTGTTTACATTTTTGTTACGCTCCGATTTCAGCCCGATACCCTAACCACAGATCTATTCAAGTCAAAAATGAAGTTGGAAACAGGTCAGTACCATTCATTTCAATACCATTACAATCCATAACGAATACTATCATTTATACTTTCCTTATATACATAATGTATAAGGAAAGTATTGTGACGGGGTCGAAAATTCGAATTCGAGTTTTCGACGGGAGAGCACGTTTCAAGCATCCCTGATCACGAATCGAACATTTCTGAAGTGATGTCTGTGTGTATGTCAGTGAGTCTGTGGAGACGATAACTGACGAACGAATGGACCGATTCAAACGAAATTTGGTACAAAAATCACAATCTGTAAACACTGGAAGCCTATTGTTTTTATACGCAATGGAATGTTCAGAATCGCCCTAAATTTTCGAGTGAAATTTTGAAAAAATCGTCAAAAAATCAAAACCGCTAATAAAATTTCGCAAATAGACATTTCTTATGTAATTTTTCATTAGAAAACGATTGGCATAAATTTTAGAACGATAACATGAACCGTTCTCGAGATATTGCACATTTTTCAAAAAATTTATCAAAAAGTTATATAAAAAATATATATATATATTTCCTATTGAGAAACATGTTCACTTTTCATATGTAATACCATGCGATAAATTGGGTGACATTATTCTCGTGGATCTAGCTTGTTCCATTTATGAAAAAAGATACTTTGAGTAATACTTTTGTATTTAAACGCCAATAGTCATTTATCTGCTGTAAGAATAACTTATTTCTCCGTCCATATCGCTTGGCGAGATTTTGGCGGAATGTCGCCAACTTGGCGACATTTTTAATTGTTACCAAATTAACAAAAATCTCGCCAAATGGATAAAAATGACGCTAAATCAATGAAAATGACGACTCATTGAAGAAAATTCAATGTCTTGGAAAGAATATAAGTATCTACTATAAGAATAACATTTTTTATAACTGTAAAAGTAGTAAATTCATTGCATTATATAAGGAAAGTCATGTGTTGCCCACATTAGATTTTTTTTGCATAGATTATACTACTCTCACTGTTATGGGAATAAATGATGTTTATCTTAATAATGCTTATCTGGGAATAAATAATGCTTATCGGCATACAGAATAAAACCATGAAAATCTTATCATATAATTTAAACTGTAGTCATTTATATGATTTGAATACGAATTATTTTCAAATGATTCGTATTCTAATCATATAAATTATTACAGTTCAAATTATATGGTAACCACAGTCTTTTGTCCATATTTAGTTTTGCAACGCTAAGTGAGGCACGAACTCATCACACAACGCATGCCAATTATTGAACGAACTTAAAACGGCGAACGTTAACTCTTAATTACACAATCCATTCGATAATCCCCACTTTACATCGAGATAACGCATTATAACGAATCGAACAAAGCTATCTACGTAACCCATCAACTCTCGTTGGTAAAGAAAACGCACATCTCTTCGACAAGCTCCAAATCCCAGATTACATCATGAACCGCCCGCAACAGCGACCAAACCTCTCAGAGACGGCAAGCAGGTCACTAACCAGCCGTGACCTTCAGAAAAGAAGAAAAATATATGTGGAATGAGGAAATATTGTTTTGCCGATCCCAGGTAACGGAACTTCACAGAAAACTGCTAGAGGCGGATAAGGGAGAAGAAAAAAAGCAAAGGTGTCCGCGCAACAAAATGCGAAACGTTCGAAATCACGATGTAAGTCAAGAGATCTTCTGCGGAACCGATGTAGCCAAGTGACCCAACAAACAAGGAAGTAGAACAGGCTGGGCCTTCTTTTTTCGTTTCTACGAACGGCCATTGTTGCACGTGTTTTTCAAGGTACGGACGAAAGGCTTCTTTGACACACTGAGGTAGATTGACACAGTTAGGGTTCGAGGAATATGAATTCTTTCACTCACGATATCAAATGGTATTTCAAGTCGTGATCCATTATCTGGTCAGTGCGCCAAAGATTACCGGCTGGGGGTTTTCACTGCAGTTAAACCGTGCCAACCGCAAGATTAAATCGCAAGTACATTTAGGTTAAGTAGCATGGTGAAAATAGGGTATACAGACCACTAGACTATAGCTATAATAGTTTGAAACGTCTGGAACTAATTCTGCAGACTTGTGTAAGTGACATGTTCCAAACACAAGTGAAAGCATAACGTTCATACATTCAATAACATGTTTTATTTTTTTCTTCTATTTTTATTATTAATGGTGATATTTGAACAAAATAAAATTGCAGATACACCATTCCGAGATCTGCACATGGGTAGAGATTTGATGTATCCACGTCTCAGCACTTAAGAGCGGGCCTGGGCCCTTACCCCTAAAAATTACTTTGACGTTTAGAAATTTAAAAAAGTTTCTAAGCAACCATAAGAATCTCAGCAAAATGTGCGGAAAAAATTATTCTCTTTGGCAAAAAGATTTTCCTCTGGTTTTAAATTTATATTGCTGTGATAATCCACATCTAGAGTGCTGCCTCGTAACCTTTTTCTACTTCCTTTTAACAGTTGATACATACGAATCAAAAAAGAAAAATGATATGTAGCCTTCAAAGCCAGCTTGGTCGTGGGTCCCATCTTCCGTAAATCAGGCCCTGTACACGGGAGATGAATTTAAAATCAAAGGCATTTTCAAGTACTGAAAAACACCACTCTAGAATCTAAGCTAAATGCCTTGAAAACAAAAAAAAAAAATGGATATATTTAAGCCAAAAAATTAAACACGATCTTGCATCTATATATTGAAATTCTGACGACCCCGGTGAGTTTTCTGAATCTACTTGGCCGATTTCCATATATTTTTAAACGAAAGTTCTTGACCTGCAAATTTGTCTAGCATTGACAAACTCGAGAACGCAAAATTTCAAATTTGAATTATGGCCATTTATTGAATTTATAGTTGTCCCTGCATGTTTTCGGATTCCATTTTCATTATTATTTTAAATGAAGGGTCTGAACTAGCAAGAGGGTTCGCAGAATCCGTCCAATGATATTTTTGAAACGTCAAGTATCATCCTGCAGATTATAACAAAATTCTTACCTCACTCGAATTTGAATTGATCATTCCATCTGTTTTCAGTGTGTTCTTGGAATCTATTACAAGTTTTGATGATATTTTAAAAAGGAAGAAATATTTCATAAAGTTGATCTATATTTACCACAGCTTGTGTTTAGACATGCTATGTCATTTGTTGTATATTTAAAAACTGAAATACCAGTGCTTAAGGGAAACCGAACGCTGAATGTTGTACTTTAGAACGTCGTTTGATGAATTTAATCCCCCAGTTGCTAAATTTTCGAAATGGGTTCAGCTAGTTCTTAACTCTTGATTTTAAGGTATCTTTACAATCCTAAGAGTTCAACGTACTCTTATAAACTACCCAATGCTTATTGAAAAGAAAACCGTTCTACAAGTTATTTGAAATTAATAGAACACAACTTTTTCCGCACGACCGTATAGACTGAAGACCATCGGAAACAACTCAACACCATTCTTGCACCAGTGCATGTCCGAATTCGCTGGAAGGCGAGCAATCGGAGGCACAACCGTGGCATATCGTATGACCCAGCGAATATGGCTTTGTTGAACAATTAGAACGTAACCACCTGGAAAACAGTAGAAATAATAATAATAAAAAAAAAATTTCTAAAACATATTTCAGTTGAAAACGTTTTGCCCGGCGTTTCGCTTGCCTGGAAAAAAGCGTCTTTTGCAGACTGACTTCCTTGTGCCTTGTGGAACAATCGGCTGTCAAGAATACGTTTACTTTTCAGTAAATGAAAAATAAACGTGGAATTCTGTGTTTGAGCGTTCCGACGGATCATCGGTGAGGTGTTGCAGGGCGGCAAAGAGAACAATGGTGCAGACTGAAGCGTTTAGCAAAAATATGTTGATTGCAGATGGTATGCTTCGCTAATGACGTATCTCAGAAGTTTTAAAGAATGAGTGATCACGTGAATGCGTGCAGTATTCATCAGAGAAGAAAGCACAAAGAAAAATTTTCAGTACAAAGGCTGGTAAAGTATACAGTGCACAAATTGTTAGCTACCATGCTTATGCACGAAATTGGGAGACACAAGGAATTTACTTACAAGTAAAGCAAATGAGAATTTTCCTAAAGCGGCAGTAAATAGACATATTATCAGATACCAATTTACAATGAAGCTGAAGTTGGGTCTCGGGCAAACAGGGACCTCCTCACAAACCCTTATTATCAATTTGTTATTGAAAAAAAATCTAAATTTTCAATTGTTTCAAATTTTCGTTGGGCGAAGTCATGGCCATCCCAGAATCCGACTATACGTTTGTTGTACCTTCTCTCTACCCGTTGTATGGGCGACCCTGGTAGCGTAGACATATTTCTGCATATCTTTAATTTTTACTAAAAATATTTAAACCAGTAAAGAAGGCAGCAGCAAAGCAGAAACCTAAAAGAGCCTCGTGCAAAAAAAACCCTCTTTTAAACAATTTTCTTATGATTTATGGCGTGACACAATAATGACGTCATTCGGGGACTATGATTACGATTTTGTGTAGGGTTTCTGAAATCGCTGATCAGCCACTGAATATTGTTCTCTATTGGTTTTCTATTTGAACTGTACAAGTCGCTTTCTAGTCTGTTGAATGTTAAGTGAAGAAAGAATACAAGCGCAAGGCTATATGGATAGAAATGTAAAATCTAAAGCTTATAAAATTTTACTTATAAACATGAAGGAAAGCTATGCTGATGCAACCATAGATACCATTGGGAAAGAAATTAATTCTTTGATAACTGTGTATTTATTCACCATGGTCTCTTTGTATTCGGTCCTTTTAACTGCGTTTTTCTTTATTAGATAAATAGCAGCAATTGAAAGCAGTTCATCTTTAGAAGTCGCCATAATTCATAACGATCCAACAGAGATCAATGACTTTTGAAGTCAGTTGATAAGGTTGGTCGTGTAAACGGTGATTTGAGTTCAAGTATTTTGCTCCAAATCTAGCATTAAGTCAAACTAGGGCTCCATTGAAATCGCAATTTGTTCGAAAGATGCCGCATTTACAGAGAAACAGACACACAAACATAATTGATAAAATGGTTCATTCTTACTCAGGAATACGATTCCTGATCATCTGAAAATTAAAGTGTTCAGAAGGACACAGTTTAAAAATTGAAGTACTTTTAAGGATTCTTAAAATCACTTTATTAAAAAAAAAAATTAAGTGATATGAGCAACACATAACATTCCATATACATAATGCAATGACTTAAATAAATGAAAAAGTGCTATATCTTGAAAACGGTTCATGCTAGAATTTTAAAGTTCGTTTTCTAATGAAAAATTACGTAAGAAATGATTAATTTATTTATCATTATAAAAAATGTTGATTAAAAAAAGTCATTCGAAAATTGAGGAGTCATTTGAACATTTGATTACATTTAAAATCAATATGGTTCCAGTATCCATATACGCGTTTCGTTCATTCCTGGTGGTGATTCCTACTCAGATAATGCTCTACAACTTTGTAATTTGTTTCTTGGAGTCATTTGAACATTCGATTACATTTAAAATCAATATGGTTCCAGTATCCGTATACGGGTTTCGTTCGTTCCTGGTGGTGATTCCTACTCAGATAATGCTCTACAACTTTGTAATTGGTTTCTTAATCAACTTTTTAGTTATCTTCTAGTGGTGCTGTCATTATCTTTATTCGATCGGGCATGGTCAAAGACGATAGATGGACGTAACGTGTACACTCATGGGCTTTTTCTACAAAGTTATCGGGATCGAATTTATCGGCGTAACTAAGCTGTTGCCAACTTGAAAAAAGAAAGAAAGAAAACAATTTTCGGAAGGAATAAATAATCTGGATACGGAATTTGAAAAATATGCATCTTTTTCATTTTAATTATTGTGATATTGAAACTAAATAGAATATGATTGTATGAGAAAATCGAATGGAGAATCGCTGCAAATATTCTTCATTTCATTTTGCGTTCTATAGTTTCATGCATACTTTCATTTTAACATATGTTTTAATCAGAAACAAGAATTCGACGAAGTGTCTGATAATGATTTTTCTTCATTATGTTCTTTCGTGAATAATATGCTAATTTCATTGAAAATAAGTCTTATATTGTATAAAGGTAGAAAGTACGCTTTAAATACATCATAATTTGGCAATGCTTAAAATGGCTGTCATCTGTGAAAAATCTCGCCTTTTCGTTGGATTGGATATCATATTGTACCTTAATGATCTGATTCTAAGCAGAGTTCGCTAAATAATGTGTTTATTCTAGGAAATGTGTTCGGTAGATAATGCATTCCAAGAATTGTGATATTTATGACTAATATGGCAATATCCTGAAAATCCTATTTTATTTACACGAGCTACCTCGCATTCTATTGTCGATATTCGGTAATTCAGATTTTTCAATCCACTGAAATACTATAAAATACTGTAAGCCTTGTATGAAAATGCGACCAACACTTTAAATTACTAGTTGCAAAGTCTATCTAACGGCAGAATAAAATGTGATAATATTAGCAGATAATTTTGTTTTTCTTATTATTTATTCTTATCATTAATTATTTTTCTTATTATTAATTACTACTTTCTCATATCATTGTTTTCCCGAAAATCTTCGAAGTCGAGATTGCAATGGATAAGCACGCTTGAAAAGCTACCTAATCCATTTCGAACACTTTTGAAAATATGTCCGTCTGTGCGTGAGGTGTAAACACAATCAAGAACGAATTCATCTACCGATATCAATTTTTATGTGTACATACAGTATGTAGAAAACTAGAACTAGATAGAATTTTTAGTAATTCTCGTGATTAGAATTCTAATGATTCGAATTATAAGATTTCCATATCATTATTTCCTAGAGAAAACACTGATAATTGAATTTCCGGAACAATAACGGTATATATGGGGAAAATTAACAATTTAACCCTTTCAGTATCCCAAGGTGCCCTACATGGTTGTCTTGGAATACTGAAAAGGAAGTTACTTCCAACTAACGTTATCCTCTAATGGATAACGTCAATTGCCAACTTTTCTGAGACAAATTTTTGGTTATATTGCTCAATTTAAATAGCAGGGTTCATACTCAAACTTCACAATGAAATTCCCTGAGTTTTCCCAGAAGAAATGGTGCAAACTTCAATAGTATGAATCACGACATTTTGCAGTATGTAATGATTTTATTTAGTGAAACAAATTCAAATTTACTAACATACAAAAAATGTAAAATGAAAAACTAGTCAATTTGTTAATAAAAACACGAAATCACATTTTGCAAATCAAAAACTTTGGTTTTAATTACAGTAAGATAAAGGAAACTTTTTAAAAACAATTTGAATTTTTTAAGATGACAAGACAATAGTTGATTACAGGCTAAAATAATTCCAGGTTTCTAATGGAAAATTGCAATTTTCCCATGAGTTTTTTTTTCCTGAGATTTTGAGCTGAATTTAAAATTCTCTGAAAATTTCAGGTTTTCCCTGCTCTTTCTGAGACATATGAAACCAGAATAATTAACACAGCAGACTCTGGATTTAAACAGAAACAATTTTATACAATGCAAATGTATTGAACTTACAGTGAAAAATCTTGTGAAAAGACATTTTAACAGATAAAAATTTTAGACACTTCTAAGTAACAAAGGCTTAAATCGAACATCTACAACAAATTAAAATTATTACATACAGCAGTCACAGCAAGAACAATTGCATTATGTGTCCCAAAGTACCACAACAGGTAAAATTCTTCGCAAAGACTCATGCTTTTAAGCAATAATTCTCATTCACTATTTATATCCAATTTCACAATAAACATGACTGTTTCTTTTATATTTAGTTTTATTTAAATAAATTAAATTCTAATACCACTGTTACTGTTTTCAAAAATTTACATAAAAGATTTTCGACTTTATAATAACTAAAAAAGTTTGATACATTATTATCTATTTGCTATAGAGCTTCCAAAACACAGCAGCAAATGCATAGAAGAGCCATCTAGTAGTATATAAATAAAACAAGATTTCAGTCTCAAACCTGAATTTTAAACTAATGTTGTATCGAGGTGTAGTATGTCCCCCAAGGTGCTCCACCCTCCCCAACATGTGGTAAGAAAAATGCAATAGGACAAGAGGGGGGGGGGGGGGGGTTACATAACTTTATGTACCCTGTCATAGGATACTAACCTCATCATATGACATGGTACATAAAGTTGTGTAACAGATTTCCTACCATCTACTGTGCCTCTAATCTACACAGTAAAGCATGAAGGGAATCTGGGGAAACAATGTCTACCTAAACAACTCGCTACCAAGTAACGTTCTTTTCAATTATACACCATTCAAAATATATGCATAAAAATTTTTGAATAATGTAAAATTACAGTGAGGATTGCTTGTTAGCAGGCTGTTTGGGTAGGCACTATTTCTTCAGATTCCCTTCATGCTTCATCAATGCTTCTAAAATCTGCCAAAAGATGTGGATCATGCACCTCTCTGATTCAATAATAATAATTATTATTTTACAAGCCCCACCATAACAAAATGTATATGTCCAATATACAGTGAAACTCCCTATATTTTGAATTAAGAATATTAAATTAACAATTACCACAAAGCAACAAGGATTGTAAAAGAAATTAAATTTAATATTCAAAGATATTGAAGTATCGTCAACTTTCCCCCAAAGCAGCCTAATTGGTGATAGTGCACCAAATTTATTGCCAAGTAGGACACAGATATTGGCTTTTTTTATGTATATAGTGTTACTGTTCTGAATATTCACTCTTTCCACAATATCACAGATTCTTGCAACTTTTTTTAATTTTAGATCCACCCTCAATTTTGTACCTTGTACCCATGTTTTGTTGTAATGATATTTTCATATTGCAAAAAATACAAATGTACTGAAGATTAAAGTGTATATATATATATATATATATATGGCGGTTAATTTAAATATAAACAAAGTAATAAGCTCATTTATCCAAGATTTGTGCCCCATCTTGATTCGAAAAGATTTATATTAAATTAAAAGTGAAGATATTGAAGTATTGTCAACTTTCCCCCAAAGCAGCCTAATTGGTGATAGTGCACCAAATTTATTGCCAAGTAGGACACAGATTAGCTTTTCTTATGTATATAGTGTTACTGTTCTGAATGTTCACTCTTTCTACAGTATCGCAGATTCTTGCAACTTTTTTTAATTTTAGATCCACCCTCAATTTTGTACCTTGTACCCATGTTTTGTTGTAATGATATTTTCATATTGCAAAAAATACAAATGTACTGAAGATTAAAGTGTATGGGGGTTAATGTAAATATAAACAAAGTAATAAGCTCATTTATATCCAAGATTTGTGCCCCATCTTGATTCGAAAAGATTTATATTAAATTAAAAGTGGAGTCATTGGATATATTTACAGAATGATTCATTAGATCGGGGAGTTTCATTTTGTCTGCAATACATCTAAATTTTTTTACCAATTGTAATACAATTACAAGTTGATCAACAGCAGGAGACAGCAAAATCAGTTAGAGAAAGTTCATAAAACTTCATACAAAACAACATAAAATACAGCAGTAGTGTCAACTGGTTTTGATGGCAAAAATAAACCTTCTTTGTCAGGAGTAACAAGAAGTACTATCTCCACTCATCAGAGCAAGATCAGCATCGGTTAGTAAGTAGAATAGCAAATGTGGCTGAAGTAAGAAAAAGGTTGCCAATGATGAGAGAAGAAAAAGGAAATAAAAACCGTAGACGAGGGAACAAATAGCAGGATACTATGAATGTAAAATAAAAACAAAGGAGGAAAGTGAATATCTAGTAAAGTAAAAAGTTTTACAAAACATATGTTTGAGCATTCAGTATAATGACCATTTAAATAAAAAGCATCAAAAGCAGCACACAGTAGTTCAGGAATAGGAAAGTGGTCTGATTGACCTCATTTTTTAAAAATATAATTTAATAAGCCTGTCTAATGAATTTCAGAAGAACTGACTGACAGCTGTAGCAGGAGATAATTTTCTGAAAGTGTGTCTTAAAGATAGATACTAAATTTTTACATTTTTTATGGTGTTTATTATGTAAACATGATGTTTAGTTTAAAATAATTTAAACAATGAAATAAAAAAAATCCCCTTTAAATACATTAGATTTTAAATAATTTATTTAAACTCACTGATCTGGCCTGAAATATAGATCCTCCAACTGCAAGATTGAGCTTTTTAGCCCTCTTCAGCACAGAATAACTCCATTGCAGGTATCAGCTATTTTGCACTGAAAATAGCTAAAAAGCTCAAAACTTGACCCTGGATTCTGGTATATATAATGGAAATGTGATCCTAACTTTAAGAATGCATCCAAATTCTTTATGCCGGTTCCGTGAGTAAAAATTTGGCTGTTGTTGACTGAGTTCAATCTTTATGAAATTTAATGCTGGCTGCATAGTAAAACTGAATTTGTTGGATGTCATAAAGATTCACAAACTTGTGGCACATAGGTGTATTGCTATTCCATGCCAAAGAGAGCTAAAAAGCTCTAAACTAGATGCTGACATTTCCAATCGGAGCTTGACTAAAAGTTTATTTAAATTTAGAGTTTAAATATTTAGGCATTTAGGGTGTGTATCAAAATCTTCATATCACTCACGTAATAATTTTCAAACAGAAAATATTTGGGAATAATGTAATAACGATGAATATACTTTCACTTGACATTTTCCTAATCATTTAACAACAAAGCAAATGGAATCAAACTTCTAACGTAATGTGCATAGGGATGTACTGAATATGATCGTCAGGATATTTGGAAATTCGCAGGTGGGCCAGTCTTGTTGGGTTTAATTTTTTTCCCTTATTGATAATGTGTACGATGGACCAAAGTTAGAAAAGCTGATCATAACACTTTTTCTGGGCTAATTTTCATTTCAGACTTCATATCTGGGCCTAAAGTGTGAGTGTACAACATTGGTAGACCAATTTTGTGTTTCCTAGCAATAAATAGCCAATTGACACAACAATGCTGATTGCACTGGGAGACTGATTTTAAGTCAAGGGAACAGTCCTTATCAGCAGGTTTTCTGCAACTATAAGCTTGATAAAAATAAATCATATTCACAACATGTTAAACCCGTGAAAAGGAACTTATTAATAGGAGAATGACAACCCTTAGAAACTCAAAACATGTAGTAATGCAGCTATCCACATTATGGAATAATTATACCGAATTAAAAACATTCTGTCTAAACCTATGAGGTTGTACAGAAAACAGACCGGCTTTTAATTTGGTATATAGATCAATGACAAATTTTTTCTGGTTAAAAAAACAAATATTTAAAAAATTACTAGGCTTTCTTTGTTTTGACTTGATCAAAATGAATAGGATACAAAAGTTGCAAATTGCAAGAACTATTCCAAATTTTTTAGTTGAATCTTTAAATTTGTTAACCAAAAATATTGTGGCCAGTTTTAGACACAGACATCAGCTAATAAAACTGACTAATTTGACTTTAGGAATGCTATAATAATGGCAATCTGTAAAATTTTGAATTTTTGATTGCATCATAATGCTTTTTCTAACTTATGAGAAGTTACTGTTGTTATTTGTTAATGATAAATAGTGGCATAATAGACTATGATCGCACTCTTCCTGCAAGGTTTAATTTTGGGCTCCTTCTCTATTTTCCTACGAGAGTTAGAATTTTACTTTAAACGCTCCTTCCTTATAGGCCCAGTGAGCCCAGACATTATGTCATTACCAAATAGGGCAAAATGATTTGGATATTCTGGTAGGAAATACACTTCAAATTAGAATAATGTATATATTTTTCTGACTTGATCACTATTTTAATTTTGAAGAATTATTTTGAGACATATTTTTAAAGTGATTATGCTGACATTTCTAAAACTGTTTTTATACTAGTTACAATTTCGAAAAGAAAAATTCTAGTGATTTTAAATGCATTAAATAAATTAATAATCACTGAGATATTTGAAAAATATCATTAGAAAGTTAAAATATTCTAGTCAAGAACAAGATCCATTGAATTCCCTACTGTAAACAAACGACTTCTTTGCTGTAAGATCGTTGGTATAATAATGAATACAAGACAGCAGATGAGACAAGACGATTGAATAAGGCCACTTTAACTTTATTACAATGCCAGTTTGTTGCTGACATTAAACTTTCAGTTGTAGGGGCTTTCTATACTACTATTATACTAGAATAATGAATTTATCTAACCAAAGGAAAGGCCTATGGGCCCTCTGAAATTAACCAACCTAATGCAATGTAAATAATCACCCAAATATGATGCTCGATTAGAGATAAGCTTGAAAACCAGATAAACTTGATTGGAAGTTGAAATGAGAACTAAATCATCCGAACAGCTACCAAAATATGCAGTGCTTTGGAGAAATGCAATAATGTTGAAGACCCAGGCCATCCGACTCACCCTAAAGTATGAGCAACAGGTGAGTGGCTGGGGAATGCAATAATGCATCATTTCTCCCAATATTTTTATATTACTAAAGTAACTTGCCCTATATTTTACGTTGACAGTATTGGTTGACAAATCATTTTTAACCTTAAGAAGACTAAATAATTATCTTTGAAATAGCACAAGTTTTTTAACTAGCTTGGCACTTATGTTTATTCATAGTGATATAAATGAAATTACATTAAAATTTATTATGGATGAAGATCATCAAAGTAAAAAAAAATTAGACCATCTTACCTTAATAAGAATTATTGTTTGCTAAAAGTACACTGAAAATAAGTAATTATTGATTCTTTAGCTGTATTTATAAATAATGAAAAATGAGACTTACCTCAAATTATCTATTTACTTGAAATTGTATCAAAAGTGGTTAAAGTAAAATAGTTTCTATTTGGTGAAAAGGGAGTGGTTCTTTCAAAGGATTGTTTGCCACTTCCAATCACAACCATTTGAACCCACTCCAAAACAAATTCCTTTCTATTGTTTTCTTTTCAATCATCCCCTAATCATATGTTGTTAATGAAAGTACATTGTAACAGAATTGTTCAATAAGCTTTCAATTTAACATGAAACATTATTGTGGTTGCTTAGGCTTGCCTACATTGCCACAGCAACTCTATTTGGCACTTGGTTCAAAGAAATTTTAACTGTGCTTCTTTTTTTCATGTCAAATAGATGAAAGCACCATGACACATAGTATATCGACATAGTATATCGACACATAGTATATCGACACATATCGACATAGTGTCTACTGTCTAGTATGGCCACATCGTTCACACTACCTTTGCTGTGGTGCTGTTTATCTATGTAGAAAATTTTCTATGTTCATGTATTTAATAAATTCAATTTATGCATTTGTAAATTTCAATTGATGATTGAATCAATTAAATTGACTTATTTTCTTGAAGCATGGAATAAATTAATAGATGCTCAATAAAACTTAAATACGATGATTGAATCTTAATCGACTTTTTTTCTTGAAACATGGAATAAATCCAATAGGTGCTCGATAAAACTTAAATACATACATAACATATTTAACTATATAAACCAACATTTTAAAATGTAAACAGATTGTTATAATTTTTTCGAAAATATCTAAAATTTTGGATGCACACACACAGGGTGTGGATATACATGCAAATACTAAACATTTTCCTTTAAATTTTGTATATATGCGGATCCGTTATCAATTCTACTTGAAAGAGCTCTTTAGGTTTATATAAATTTTATGCCCTATTCCCAATCAATATTAAATATTAGACATGCTGGCAGTTGAAATTCCAAATCACTGACAATCACTTTTAAAAGTGATTGATTATTACCATGTCTTATAGAATTGTTCTAAAATTTTGACATCTCTTCACTAGATAAGGTCATATATAACACGTATATACTAGAATATTTTTCTTTAAAGTTTAGGCTTAATTAGTCAGTTCGACGAAAAATGTGCTCTTTATGAATAAGATACGAAAATTAGATTTATCTTTTCAATACTTGACATGCTGTTTCTTCAAACAAATAATACTTGACATGCTGTTTCTTCAAACTCCAAATTGCTGCAATGATAATTTATAGGTCACAAAGTTTAAATTTAAACTATATTCTAAATCAAAGCTATTTCAATTCGAACTAACTGCTAAAGTTTTTAAGCAGTTTCTCAACTTTTTGGTAGCTCATTACTACTTAAGATTATGAATTTATAAATTGAAAAAACTACTTCCGAATAAAATTAAAATAAATCGTACAATATACTCGTAATAGTATTAACAGGATAAAAATAGATTCGTAGCTAAATAGTCACTAAGAGAATATGAGTATTCACAGATCCAACGTAAAATAGGAAGCAAGATAAACAAATGTCTCAAGAAAACATGTTTCGCATTTTCGTAATGCATATCTTTTAGATCCAAACAGACTAAAAACTTATAGGAGCCAAATAAGCTATGAAAAATCCATGTACACAGATATTTAATGCATAAAATTTGAAATCAGCGTGCTTGTTAATTGCCGGGTTATGATAAAAGTAGCTTGAACGCTTTATTTCAATCGAATACAAACTAAAATCTTCACCAATTATTCAAGAGCTGTTGAATTCTAATGTTTTATAAAGTTTCTGTTAATCTGTAAGGTAAAATATTGCAGAAAATTTGCACAAATACTGTGTAGCAGACGACGTAAACAATTCGATTGATCGGACATATTGCATAACTGACCCTTAAAGGTCGAAATTTATTTCATACTATTAAATACGTAGAAAAACTTACCTTCATAGAAAATGAAGGTGGCAGGTGTACCCACCGTGGTGATGGAGAAACACACAAAAATAATTGTCCGTTTCCTAAAAGTCGAAGTGTAAACAAACCATACCGAGAAAAAGATCCACTAGCCATCTCATGCCGAATCCATGCGCGGAGACACCATCAGCGCGAATCTGAGTATTTTTGAGCGAAATTGCGTCAGTTGCCAGATTAAAAACAGTTATTTTATAGAGTTGAAGTAGAAGTTCAATCTACAGAAATGTTTCACAAAATTAATGATCTATTTTAGTTTTTGTGCTCAATAATTTCTTTTTCAAAAAACAATATCTGTCTTACGGCTCATTCCTGTGAAAATAAGAATCGTAAAGTAATTACACAAAGTCATTTCCGATGCGGTTTTCATTTTTTTGTTTTTAGGAGACAAGACCACTGTGTAAGACATTGCTTCTTTATGACCTCACGAAAAGAAACTTTTCAATTTATATTTCAAATAACTATATATGTGTGCTTCTTTAGCATTCCTAATTAAAACATATTTTAAGATAATATGTATTTTAAGATAATAAGACAATTTAAAACCAGATATTCGATTCTGTACGACCGAAATCGAAAATCGAGATTTCCAGTTCCGCCTAAGTAACACAAATCGAAAAATTTTCAGCTTTATATTTGCTGAATTTTTAAAATAAATGAAAAATATGTATTTTAAGATAATAGATTAGAAACTTACAGTTTCGGAAAAGAAAATTAATTAAGAATGTAAATATTTTTTGCAAATAACTCGAAAACCAGAGCAGCTAGAAAGCCTGAATTTGGAATATCATTGCCTTTCGTAGTATATTCTAATTATCTGTATTTTGAAGTTTATTGGTCCAGCTCGCACTCAGCCTGCAGTAGGAAGGTAAATACTTTTTGCGCATAACTCGAGAATCGGAGCAGCTAAAAATTTTCAATTTGACACAAACTTGAGAATATATTACCTTCAGTAATATATTTTAATTGTATGCATTTTGAAACCTCACCGAAAAAGAAAAGTACACATTTTTGTGTACTTCTGCATAAACTTGAGAATATATTACTTTCAATAATATATTTGAATTCAATGAATTTTGAAACCTTACTGGTTCAGTCCGTCTTTGACCAGTCATAGAAACGTACAGGCTTTTAGGGAATAACTCGAGAACAAGCGCAACAAAACACTTAATTTTTGCTTTTCATGGTATATTTTTATTCTTTGGATTTTAAACTTTACCAATCTAGCCCATCTTGGGTTCGTTAGAGGAAGAAACAAGTTTGGGGAAAATAATTCAAGAATTAGAGTAGCAAAAAATCTCAAATGTGGCATAAAGTTATCTTCAGTGACATATTTTAATTCTCTGAATTTTGAAAACTCACCGTGTAGCCCAACCTTGACCTTCAATGCAATAGGAAGGCACACATTTTTTTTTTTTTTTTTTTGCGAATAACTTGAGAACTGGAGCAGCTAGAAAGCTCACACTTGACACAAAGTTGCCTTCACTAATATATTTTAATTCTATGAATTTTGAAACCTCACCAGTTCAGCATAACCTCGGCCCGCAGTAGGTAGGTACAGTGCAACGAAAGACAACGACAAAATTAGATTAATTTAGACATTTTAGCTGCTTCGAATATCGAGTTATTTCCTAAAACGAATGCATTCCTATGGCTGATCGAAGGCGGGCTAGTCCGATACTGTTCAAAATTCAGGGAATTAATATATATGCAAAAGAGAATCAGTGGTGTCGCCAAGGGGGATTTGGGGTCATAAATTCTCTGGAACTCACCAGAACCCATTGAAGTTCGAAGAAATGATGCTTAAAATGGGTAACAAGATTAGTTACCTCTCCCCCTCCAAATTATTTTTCTGGTGACGCTATTGAAAATAATGACAAATTGAATTTGGATATTCTAGCTGCTTCAATTTTTGAGTTATTCCAAAAAATGAGTACATTCTTATAGCAAACCCAGGATGGGCTAGCCGATGAGGTTTAAAATCCAAAGAATAAAAATATATGAGACAAAGACATGCTAAATTTAGACTTTCTACCCTCGCCGGTTCCAAGTTATTCTTTCAAAAGTAGGGACGTATTTAAGAGAAGGGTTGGGGGTTTACATCCCGAAATTGAAAATTTTCAAAATGCTTCCTAAACACACATATGATAAAAAACATTTACTGAATCCTAATTTAATTTGCCGTTCTGAAATCCTTGAACTAGAAAAACAACCCGTTTTAAAATCCAATAATAATAAAAAAAATGGAAATTTTCAAAACTAAGAATACAAAAACTGAATACTGCGTCACTGCAATAGGAGGGAAATTCTCATACTGCAGTAAAACCCGATGTCTCCAGATTAGAAAAAACTCTGGTTCTTGAAGCTGGCAGAAGAAGCTAAGACCAAAAGCCAAGACTTAAATACCTGGCTTTTAGCATTCTGGTCTGTATACAGGTAGGTAGGTCTACATAGGTCTAATTTAAATTTTTATCGTTCCGAAATTATTAAAATTTGACTCGGCCAAATCTTAAGAATTTTTAAAGTAATTTATCCGAGTCTAACCAGTCTCGAAAGCACAAAAAACCAACCTCAATGCGGAATGGCCTGATTTTTTTTTTTCAATACATTGAAGCTTGTTACCTCGTATGATGATCAAAATTTGCATCTAAAGAATAAAACATAAGTTATATTACATATACTAATAAATTAAAAATAATCCAAATTTGAAAAATCTATGCAAATAAAGAAAGAGCATTACTATAAAGTGTTTTTATTTATCAGTTCAGTTTGATAGAAAATCAGAGACTGAATGAGGAAACGGCTCTTCACTGAAATTATGTTTAAAAAAATGGAACGATGCAATGTCCTTTTGTTAGCATCAGCATCAAATATTCTTGACTTCAGTGGTAGCCAAACAAATATGTCACATGGGTCATTTTTTTTAAACGGGCCTTTTCATCTTTCTTGTTACAATATATTTTTTTTCTATTTTTCAACTTGTTTTCTGCATTATATTTTAACATGGGTGGTTTAAACTTAAAAAAAAAAAAGGAACAGTGATCATTTGTGGGAAATTAAAGAGAAAATGCAAATTTTTATTTTCAAAACAAGTAAATACAGCATGACAGGGAATGACACTTATTATAGGTAACTGCTTTGTTAGTATGTGTATATATATCACTAGAAAAATAAAAAAAATGTTTCGCTTTAATTGCAATCTTATATTTAGAACTAAGTTCTTATTTGTTTTATCGTCTAAAAAGAAAATCTAGTTTAAATGTAATTCATCTGTTCTAATATCATTCCCCTATCTACCAAGACAGCAGGTGAATGACGACAGGGGAATGACAAATCATGTAATTTTATTTTCTGAGTATATAAAATTTATTTGCATTTAAGTCTAACTTGATATTCAGTTTGCTACACTAACTAGGCACACATATATGTTAAAAAAATATTTACTTTTTTATTCTGAAAATAATTAATGATAAGGAATAAAAATACTTACCCAAAATTGTTCAATTTTATAATATTTCCCTGCACAGAATGATAGTTAGAACATAGTCAAACTCTTAAAATGGTGAATATGGACGTTAGTTAAAAAGAATACTACTTTTATTATATTTTATTATCATCTATGTACAGAAAGAGGTGCTGAAATTTAAAGACAGGTGAATGACAAAAAAGCTAGAGGACAGTTGTAAAAAATTAATATAAAATACTTCTGTAATGCACTGTGGATTTTTTTTATTACTGTTTGTATTTTAAATTGTCTAATTTAATATATAAAACCTAAAATTAAAAGAAAACTAGAAAATGAAGGCTTGTAAATGAAGCTGTGATTTTATGATTTGGCAGCTGGGACACACAGGGGAATGACATTTAATAAAAAAAAATTTTTTTTTTAAATATTAAAAATAAAAATTGTTTCTTTAGCTAATAGGTGACAAATATGAACTACAATATAGTAAAACTGATCAGTGTCCGAAATCAGCCCAAAGTCATGCGAACTTTTATTAAAACACCTGAGACATGTAACACATGTAACATTCCCGTTTGCAGAAAATGACCCATATGCCACAATTGTTAATGTCTTTAAAAATATTTCAATGCAATTAAATTTTCGATGTATGTACCTGAATATGTACCATTTTTTCTGATTACGACATAGTAACAAATATCTTTAAAATTTAATAATTTTATATTAAAAGTGACAGATGTTTAGAATATAAATATAAATAAATTCCAGGACAAAATATCGTTTTATCCATATTGTATTAATTTTAAATTTTAACAGTTTGCTCAAATAAATTTTCAATAAATATTTGTTATTGGAAAAAAAAAATTGACAGATGTGTTTTACTATAAGAAAACAATTTATTTAATTTTAATAATTTAGAAACATTCGGAATCCAATAATTGAAATTAAAATCACTGAAAATATGGAAAATAAAATATCAGTGTTAAACTTTAAAGCAAACAGTATCATTTGGGTTTCACATTTTCATCCCCAGTCAAGCAATTACAGTACAAAAGTGATTAAACATTTTTGCAATAAATTTAAAAATATAACAAATTGCGACTCGCACTTGACCAATGAAAAATAATAACCGAATGATCGTTTTCTTAAAAATTACATTTGGAATGCATATCTTCCCTATTAAATTTATATATCACACGATGTTACGAAACACAACACCTGGTATATAGGCGTCGTATATTTATATTGCTACATCGAAGCCAGAACATATTTTATGTTACTGTAATTTCAAACAACTTGATTGTTGCGAATAGCAATGTTTAATTTTGACTTTAGAATGTCATCGAAAAAATAAGTCTTCAATTTTTATATGAAATTATATTATTTCTGTATCCGGTTCTAATTTACCCATATGCGTTTCACGTACAGAGCAAACTTTTATTACTTAATATGGGACAAGGTGACTTTTATTCGCTAATTTAAAATTTTGTTTCACATTTAATTTCAAATTTTTCTGTTTCAATTTTGATCTATTTTTGGTTTTTATTTATCTTGACCCAGCCTGACCTGTATTTAATAAAGCGGGGTTCGGCCCGATGGCCAGGTGGGGCCTAAGTCCACGGGCCAGGCCCGAGCCCGTGCAGACCTTTAACTCTGACTCCTTGAGATTGATATTTAAAAGTGAATCCCCAAATCGAATTTCAAAATACGTCACTCTTCAAAAGGAGTACATTTCTATGGCCGGTCCAAGACTGATTATTCAGATAAGGTTCAAATTCCAAGGAATTAAAATATACCACAAGAGATCCTGTGTTGAAGCGGAAAAGTCAGGTTCGTTCTGGTACGCCAAGAAATTCATGCTGTCGGTACCTTCCGAGTTCAGAGAGTTGCATGTGTTGGTGCTGGTATTACATTATGGTAAAGTGACATAGGAAGGTCTTCATTTTGATGCTCTGTCCTCGTTGGAAACTAAATGAGGAAAATAATTGTCCTCATTTTCAAGGGACAGTGCCCGTGCTGTGCTGTTGCTGTGCCGATACCCCTTCCGAGGCACATAGTATTGTGGAGAGATTAAGGAACTTTGTCAATGACCTTAGTATGTGACAAATGCAATAGAAAATAGAGAGGAAATAATAACACATTTATTTATTTTCCAAGACCTTCCCCAAATGTAGTGTGACATTTTCTTCCTCCAGCGGTCGATGAAAATCCGAAATTTAGTTGCCCCAACTCCAGTTGAGCCTTTCGTCATTAGTTTCAGGCTGCGCATTGTCGAGTTTCAGGCTGCGCATTGTCGAGTTTCAGGTTGCGCATTGTTGAGTTTCAGGCTGCGCATTGCCGAGTTTCAGGCTACATACTGCCAAGTGGGAGTGGAAAGTAGTATAGTATTTGGCAAACACAGAACTCAATTTAAAAGGAATCCTATATTTAAATTACAGAGGAAACCTGTAAAATTACTAAACAGTTAAAACTTTTAGGTTTTATTATGTGATCACTTCATGTCGAACCCACATATTTATTATTTAAAGGAGAAATGCTTAAAATTCTGTGTCCGTTTTGGTAAAATCTCAGGAAATAAATGGGATGTGAATAAAAATATGATACCAAACAGTTGTTGAAAAAATTGTCATATATGGATCCAGGATCTGAGGGGTAAACTAACAAATGACGAAGTTAAAAAAATCTTGTCAGTACATAGACAATTTCTCGTTAAAATTTCTCCGGATTAACGAGACTACTCGAGCATCGCATTATGCTCTATACTGGGTATTCCCCACTATTCAATTTTAACAAAAAGTTCTCGCTATATTAAAACATACTAGCTACAACCGCCGCTGCGGCTGACAAAATATTTTTAAAATTTTCTGTCAAAGCTAGCGCAGGACCTATAGCATCAAATGACTTGCAATTTTGCATGATCATTTAGAATACTTAGTATGTCTATGTGTATTGCATATGTATATTATCTATGCATGTCAATGTGTATTGCATATGCATATTGTCTATGTATGTCTATGTATATTGTCTATGTATGTCTGTGTATATTGTCTATGTATGTCTATGTATATTTTCTATGTATGTCTATGTGTATTGTCTATGTATGTCTATGTGTGTTATATATGTATATTGTCTATGTATGTCTATTCTATGTGTATTGTGTATGCATGTTTATGTGTACTGTTTAAGTATATATTATCTATGCGCATTGTCTATGTATATTGTCTATGTATGTTTACGTGTATATTGTTATTTCTGTGTTTTTCCCAGCCGTCCGTTGTAACTGCTCTACACCCTTTGGATGCCGGCCGTCCAAATGGTTGCTCATGTCCTTAGGATGAGTCGGACGGTCTGGATCTTCAACACCCTTTGGATGAGCTGGACGACCTAGATAATGATAATAATAAAAATTAAAAAATGACCCTGAACTAGCGGTTATGGCGAGAAAATTATCCAAGGAGGAACTGAGTTCTATCCTCAACCCGCTTGAAACTATCTCTGTCAACGCGGAGTATGGGCATGTTAAATCTGTAGGTCCGAGAGATGACGGGTTAAAGGATAGATAGTATGGTTCATGTGGTTGCCACACCCATTGGATTCTAGTCCAATTTGAGTGGCACTGTCCCGATTGTCCAAACAATTACTTTACACCTTCGGATAGGTCGAACAATCTGGGACGGAAAAAGAAAGCTAAACTGGCGAATTGAATATCCCGACTTGGGGCGGAAGTACCATTAAAAAAATTATTCAAGAGCTCCCATATTTTCGACTTAAGACGATTTTTCTAAAATGCATGTATTTATAGATATTTTCTGCAGTTGTACCAAAAACTAAAGTTCCCGACCGGCCATGCAACAGCTCCAAGGCCTGGGGTCAAAATGGACGATCTGGATATTAAAAACAGCCAAAATGGCACTCTGCAGAAGCATCTCCGATAGGGGTCCAAATTGCTCCAAAATTTTCAATCTGGGTTTTGTGAGCATCTCCTGGCTTGAACTACGATAACATCCTAACTTCAAGTACCCCAGCCTCTCTAGAGTGCGGTTTCAATAAATTATGTATGTGTGTGGGCAGTCGGCCAAAAATAAAATCAAATTGATGCCTTGCAGAAGCAACTCTCAGGTGCCCCAATTGCACTAAAATTTCCAATCTGAGCTTTGTGAGCATCTCCAGATTTCAACTATGATAACATCTTAATTTCAAGTACCTCAGCCTCAAAGTGGGATTTGAATAAGTTATGCACGTGTGTGTGCAGTCGGTCAAAAATAAAATCCAAAATGAGACCTTGCGGAAGCATCTCCCAGGTGTCCCAATTGAACAAAATTTTCTATCTGGGTTTTGTGAGCATCTCCAGGCTTGAATTATGATAACATCCTAATGACACCTGACTTTCCCTGTATACTCAAATTCATATTTCCTTTATTTCTTTAATAATTCGTTAGATTCAGTTTAATTGGACTAAATAACACTAAATTTGCATTTTTAATTCAATTTTTGTTTTTATTTGGTAATTGGACATTTTTCCGAAAACGACGTAACAAAAATGCAAAAAATTTCAAATATCTTGAGAATCATTAGTCCTAAAGCATAATGGAGTGTGTTACATTCTTTTCTTCGTCAAAAATTGCGTATAAAATAAGAATTTAATTGATATATTTTAGCATTAGCCTTTTTTTTTAGATTTTTGCGGTCCATTTCGAAAAAAAAGCAGGTTGTTCTTTTCCGAATTGTACCAAAATCTAATCAGCACCAGAGTATCCCACAAGTAACTTATCTACAAAATTTTGTGAAATTTGGTAAATTGGTATTTTAGCTAGGGTGGATACATGAAATTTTTGCGGAACATTTCGTAAAAAAAGGTGTGTTCTTCTTTTCAGAATCGTACCAAAATCTAATCAACACTAGAGTATCACACAAATAACGTATTTACCAAATTTTGTGAAATTTAGTCAATTAGTATTTTAGTTAGGGTAGATAAATCAAATTTTTGCAGGCCATTTCGTAAAAAAAGACAGGTTGTCCTTTTCCGAATCATACCAAAATCTAATCAGCACTAGAGTATCCTACAAGTATCTTATCTACCAAAATTTTGTGAAATTTGGTCAATTAGTATTTTAGATAGAGTGGATACATGAAATATTTACGAGCCATTCCGCTAAAAAAGGCTGGTTCTGTTTTTACGAATACTACCAAAAACTAATCAGCACCAGGGTCTCACCCAAGTGACTTACCTACCAAATTTTATGAAATTCGGTCCATAAAAGTTTTGAGTTAGAGTGGATACATTGCACAGACACACAGACAGACACACACACAGACGTCATGCTAAAAATAGTTTTTTCCTATTCTAGAGGTCTCGAAACGTGTAGATCCGTCGAAAACTCGAGCTGCGATTTTCGGCATGATTCCAATACTTTCCCTGTACATTACCATGTATTGCAGGGAAAGTAAAAATCTGATGTGGGCAGCACATGACTTTCGCTGCAGACGTATATCTACGTTCTCTTTATTTTATTTAAATTTAATTCACGTTTACTTCAATTTTCGTTCTCATTTGGTAACTGGACTCATTTTTAAAGGTGGCGTAGAGAAAAAACAAAAACAAAAAAAACTAAAGTATCTCGAGAAGGGCTATTTTAGTGTTGTTGTTGAAACCCAGACCGTCCGACCAACCAGAAAGGGGCTATTTTAGTGTAATGGAGTTGGTCGTATTCTTTTCTTCGTTAAAAATTACGTATAAAACAAGTATTTAATGGATATATTTGAGCATACGTAGTTTTTTATTTTAGATTTTGGCGTTTTTTGCTGGCCATTTCGTAAAAAAAGGCAGGCTGTTCTTTTCCGAATCGTACCAAAATCTAATCAGCACCAAATCATCCTACAAGTAACTTAACTACTAAATTATGTGAAATTTGGTCAATTAGTATTTTAGCTAGAGTGGACGCATGAAATTTTTACTGGCCATTTCGCAAAAAAAAGCGGGTTCTGTTTTAACGAATCCTACCAAAAACTAATCAGCACCAGGGTCATACCAAAGTGACTTATCTACCAAATTTTATGAAATTCGGTCCATCGGTTTAATTGAACCAAATAACGCTAAATTTGCATTTTTAATTCAATTTTTGTTTTTATTTGGTAATTGGACATTTTTCCAAAAGTGACATAACTAAATGCGAAAAATCTCAAATATCTCGAGAATGGTTAGCCGTAGAGTAATAGAGTTGTTCTTATTTTTTCCTCATCAAAAATTACGTATAAAGCAAGCACTTAATTGATATATTTGAAAATACTTAGCTTTTTTTAGATTTTGGCGATTTTTGAGGGGCATTTCGTAAGAAAATGCAGGTTGTTCTTTTCCAAATAATACCAAAATCTAATCAGCACCAGAGTATCCCACAAGTAACTTATCTACCAAATTTTGTGAAATTTAGTCAATTAGTATCCTAGCTAGAGTCGATACATCACATTTTTGTGGGCCATTTCGTAAAAAAATGCAGGCTGTCCTTTTCTGATTAATACCAAAATCTAATCAGCATCAGAGTATTGTACAAGTAACTTATCTACTAAATTTTGTGAAATTTGGTCAATTAGTATTTTAGCTAGAGTGGATACATGAAATTTTTACGGGCCATTTCGCAAAAAGAGGCGGGTTCTGTTTTCGCGAATCGTACCATAAACAAATCAGCACCAGGGTCATACCCAAGTGACTTGCCTACCGAATTTTATGAAATTCGGTCCGTAAGATTTTGAGTTAGAGTGGATACATACATTGCACAGACACACAGACAGACAGACACAGAGACAGACACACACACAGACGTCACGCTAAAAAAAGTTTTTTCGTGTTTTAGAGGTCTCGAAACGAGTAGATTCGTCGAAAACTCGAGTTGCGATTTTCGACATGATTCCAATACTTTCCCTATACATTACCATGTATTGCAGGGAAAGTGAAAATTGTACTCCCTTTCAGACGTTATAAATCGATCAGTTTACTTTGCAAAATAGAGTATCGTTCAGAGAGTGTGAGAAACAACTTATATACTCCATTTTCTCACGCGCATACAATGAAGAGACAGGGGAAATATTCGTTATAACCGATATTCGCAACAATCGATATAAAAAGTTTAGGTATAATATTAACAATAAGAATAATTCATCTACCTTAATATGTGAAACAGAAAATTATTTTCAAATGTGTCGTTCTTTTATTTACGTTGAAAAAAAAAAATCTGTAACTTTCTTTTGAACATTTGAATTTACAACACACTTACACAATACTTTTGCTATTGGATCTAAATTGTCACTGCCGTTAATGTTGTGGGTTTCGAAATTGTCACACACATTTTTAAGGCTTTCCACAGAAATTTTTGATGTTATTCTCTCTACTTTTAAATCAATTTCGATTTCTTCGGATACGGATGCATCAGGAGCATATCTTCTGTAGCAATAGTAACATTCAAGCTTCAGCCCTTCATGGTTTCAATACAATCATCACGTTTGCAGCATAATCGTTAAAAGTAAAATTTCCAGACAAAACTCCTTGTTTTTGTAATCTATTCTATATTGAATTATCTTTATACACATCAGGATCGGAATTGAAGGATCATTGGATTTCTCCTAAAAACAGAATATTTTCATGTGTTTAGGCATCTTAACGCATCTGAGGATAAGTGTTTGAACTCAACGCATTTGAGAATGAATCTTTGCTATATAAAATGAATTGTTGCTTCTGGGATTTTGCCTTTACTCAAAGAAGTTAGCCATTGAAACAATATTTCCTTTACCTCGATACGTTTAACATTACGAAAGTATTGCAGATTCAAGGTGACAGACAAAAATACAATTACCGATATGTCCTTAGATTCGAGCTTCCTATGAGTGGACTACACTGTATTATATTCATACTCCCTAATGTTTAGTTCTCCTCGTATCACAGTCATTATTAGAATGATGAAAATATATATCTTTTCACAATTTTTGTTTCAAGTTGGCAACAGCTCGGAAAAAGACTTAGCGATCATAGATGCATTTGATTTATAAAATATTATAATACCATTGCTAATTGAATACAAGTTATTACTTTCCCTGCAATACATGGTAATGTATAGGGAAAGTATTGGAATCATACCGAAAATCGCAATTCGAGTTTTCGACGGATCTACACGTTTCGAGACTTCTAGAATACGAAAAAACTATTTTTAGCGTGACGTTTGTGTGTGTGCCTGTATGTCTATGTATTTGATACTATTAATATCTATAGCATAGTTCAAATAACAAATTTACCCGTACTACCAACATTATTATAGTTTTCCAAAGAAATAATGCTATGAATATCCTAAAATCCGAATTATGTGAGTTTTAAGCATGATAATTACTAAATATTCTATCTAGTAGTAGTTTCTCACACAAACATATGTACACGTAAAATCTGATATAGATGCATTTGTTTTTGAGTATGACCTCACAGGCATAAACATACGTAGGTGGTTCAAAAAGTAAGGTAAAAAGAGCTCTCACGGGTGTACAAATTCGGCGTGCGAATTAAATTCCATGTCTAGATAAGGTGTTGTGTTGCTGCACGACAACGCCCGACCGCATACGGCCTTGGTTGCACGTGATTTGGAACAGCGTTTCCGATGGAATGCACTGGAACACCCACCCTACAGCCCGGATCTCCCACTAAGCGATTTTCATCTCTTCGAACCGTTGAAGAAGTAATTGGCAGGTAGCCATTTCACAACCGATGCCGAAGTTCAAGAAGTCGTCGTTGAGTGGTTCCGCGACCTGCACCCTGATTTCTTCTATGCTGGTTTCGATAGATTGGTTTATCGATGGAACAAATGCTTCGACAACAATTGTGACTATGTGGAAAAATAATATGTACCATTTGCTTGCTAACTTTGTGTATCTCTTTGATTTCGTGAATAAACCTTTTCTCTCACAGGACTTGTTACCTTACTTTTTGCACCATCCTCGTAGATAAACGGACATCTTTCCAAAAATGTGCGAATTGAGTTCTCGGGAGGAAGGGGGGGGGGGGGATCGTAAAACGTTCTTATCCATCCAAATCTCGAATTAGAAAATATTCTGGAAAACAATACTTTCACTATACGAGAAAATAAAAATCTGAGGTGGGCAGCACATGACTTTCCCTGCAGACTTATATTCACGTTCTATTTATTTAAATTAAATTTAATTCATTTTTAATTCAATTTTCGTTCTCATTTGAAAACTGGACTTATTTTCAAAAATGGTGTAGGAAAAATAAGAAAAACTAAAATATCTCGAGAACGGCTAGTCCTAGTGTAATGGGGTTGGTCTTATTCTTTTCTTCGCTAAAAATTACGTATTAAACAAGCATTTAATGACTATATTTGAGCATACCTAGTTCTTAAGTTTAGATTTTGATGATTTTTGCGGGCCATTTTGCAAAAAAAGGCAGGTTATGTTTTTTCGAATTATACCAAAATCTAATCAGCACCAGGGTGGCCTACAAGCGATTTATCTACCAAATTTTGTGAAATTCGGTCCATTAGTTTTTCAGTTAGAGTGGATACAAGCTTTTGCGGGCCATTTCGCAAAAAAAGGCGGGTTCTTTTAACCCGAGTCATACCCAAAACTAATCAGCACCAGATTCGTGCACAAGTGACTTACCTACCAAATTTTATGAAATTCGGTCAATTAGTTTTTTAGTTAGAGTGGATACAAAATCTGCACAGACAGACAGACAGACACACAGACACACAGACAGACAGGCACACACACAGACGTCACGCTAAAAATAGTTTTTTCGTATTCTAGAGGTCTTGAAACGTGTAGATTCGTCGAAAACTCGAGTTGCGATTTTCGACATGATTTCAATACTTTCCCTATACATTACCATGTATTGCAGGGAAAGTAATAAAGGCACTACGCAAATGTATAGGCCTTGCCCCATGGAGGTAAAAGTAAGGTGTTAAAACTCCATATTGAGAAAAACGTAAATATCGTTTGAGACAATACTTCAGGTGGCGCTGAGATAAGATAAGGAGTCCTGCATTGTATGCATTTCTATGGCGAAATACCTAAAATATTTATTTAAACTGTCAATTCTGTAAAAATAAATTATTAGCGCAATGCAAAGCAGAACTGAAACAATAAGGAATATTCCTACGTATACAAAGTAATTTTTACCTTTCAATTTATTTTTATCTCCACATATTCTGTACTCCATCGTGCGACTACAAAAAAATACTGGTTAATTATACTCATAATTAGGGAACCCTTGATTTAAAAATAATTAAAAAAGACATATGTATATATAAATACTGCACCTTTCTGTTGTGTTAACTAATATTACGGCTACTTTACTAATTCTAGCGACACCTACATATAAATCCTAAAGCATTAAGGCATTTTCTAGCGTTACATCCATAGGAGTTTTATTCTCCTTCTTTCTAATTCCATGCCTTGCCCTGTAATTGGAGATGCGGTTTGTATTTTTGCTTCGAGTATATTAACATTTATCTCAGATGCACATTGAAAAAAATGTATAAAATAATAAAAGTGTTATCTACCAACGAACAATGCGGACTCTTCTGCGATATAAAACTTTAGAATCAAGATGCATTTTAATGACTCCTTTGAATTAAAAAAGAGGTAATTTGACTCTCCGTATGCAGATGGTATAGAGTTCTTGATTGGCAGGCTATGTCTATTTTGGAATTTTAATTCGTATAAGAGGATCGTTAATGTAATCGTTCTTGAATGATATTCAGGGATGTGAACGAGATATATGATTTGTAATGAGTGAAGAACAAATTTAGAAAGTGTATTTGAAATCTCTTCCCTGTAATCTGTTCGGCATGCCGACCTTGCCTGGGTGAGAGAGGTCGTTGTTTTCGAAACTGGTTGCCAATTAATTTTTACTGTATGTTGTAGTTATATCCGAAGCCTTTCTTTAAAACTCTTAATCTATAGGTGTTCTGGAAATAGGGAATTTATAACACCGAAACCATCTGCTTTGGACAAGTACACTGACTTCCAAAAGCACGCAATGCAAATTTTCATTTTTCGAAAGCGTATTTGAATTTGAGTAACTAAAAATCGCTGCTGATGTAGATGGCAGTATGCAAATATCGTATATTATAGTCAATCACGAGTGACTGTCCGGATATATGCTAATTAGGCAGTCGTTGAAGACACCATCATTCTGAAGAGTTTGAGGAGTTGCATTTAAATGCTGAAACGAAGTGTTTATAACTTTTGTAGGATTATTTTTAACACTTTACAACATAGTTGAAAAGTGTTTATGACTTTGTTCATTTTGTCTGTCTGTCCGTTAGCACGATAACTGCCGTAAAAATGGCTTTATCAAAATGAATTTTAGTATGTTTTTCAGACGGTTTGTGGGACCTATGGGAATATAAATAAATAATATCACCCAATTAGTTTTTTATTGAACCCGGGTTGAAAAAATGAAATACATTGAACCCTATGGGACCTAATTTTTCAAACATTTTTTAAGCAAATTTAAAATTCACAAATTGCTTCGAAATTTTTAGGAAATATTCACATTATCCCATAAAATATATAAAAAAATTTTTAGTAAAATATATTAAGTAGTTTTTTAATAATTAAAAATTATTTAATATGGGGAAAAAAACAAATTCAATTAAATTCTGACTTTTGAAATATCCTCCAGAAAGAAAAAAGAGATATATCTATATAAATAAAATTGAAAATCTGTCTGTCTGTCTGTCTGTCTGTTTGTCCCATCATCACGGCAGAACGGCTGAACCGATTTTAATGAAATTTTGTGGGTAACCTAAAAATAGCCCCACTTGAAATTTAGTCTATAGTTGGAATTTCTACGACCAGTGGTTCTCGAGATATTAGTAAAAAACGAAACTTTCGTTTGTCTCATCATCACGAGAGAACGGCTGAACCAAATTTAATCAAATTTTGTGGGTGGCCTTGAAATAGCCCCCCATAAATTTTGCCCAAGTTTCGAGTTCCTAAGACCAGGGGTTGTCGAGATATTAATGAAAAACGGAACTTTTTTTATAGGAGTTCTACTCTCCAACTCCGTGGTTTATCCAAACGGAAAGGATAAAAATCGTTTGTTTAAAGCGTCAAAGGGAATTAAAGCTTTATTTTTTAGTTTGATGCAGGATTTTTGCATTAAATAGCCACTGTCTGAAAGCATGAATTGTTTGAAACATGAATTTAAATGGAAAAATCTACCTCCATGTTTTATATTTCACAAGTTTTTACTCAACGATTATAGAAGTATAAAGAAATTAAAATGGTTATTTAATTTCGCATTTTATGAGGAAGATTCTATCTTATATCATGTTGCTCGGCAAAGGAATGGAATTAAATGTGTTTGTTAATGATTATTATTATTTTTTCGATTTGAATAATAAATAAATGGATATTAAAATATATCTTATAAATGAACGGTTTGATTTTTTTTATTATATTAATTGCGAACTGCATATATCACTTTCATGTATTTTAGCAAAGAGGTTTTAAGCTTATATATTGTGTTTAGCTAATAAATTCATATTCTGTTTACCCAATAAATTCATTTATCCAATTGTTTAAACAGAAAAATAGTAGAATGGGTATATCTTCTAATAATATTTTAGTGTTTTCATTTACTATATACAAACTGGATCGCGATATTTTATTCAGATCTGCGAATTTAGAGCTACGAATTTGGCTGAATATCGCTAACTTGGCAAATTTCTTAAAAGTTGCCAAATTGATTGAAATGTCCCCAAATTGATAAAAATGACGTAAATCAATGAATTTCATTTTGTTTTGTTAAAAGAAAGTACTGAAATGGTGTTTCGTTAGCATTTGTCTGTCAGTCCAACCGCCCTACTTAGTAACCCATTTAGCGAATTTTTAAAATGTCACCAAATTGATAAAAATATTTATAAATCCATAAAAGTATTTTGAAATTGATAAATTGTCCTAAATAAACGAAATTGTGTTTTTTAGGGGATAATATTTTGATGATGATTCGTCAATTTATCGCCAAGTGGGACTGTCAGTTCTACAGTCCCAATTGGCGATAAATTTGGCGATTTTTTAAAATGTCGCCAAACCTTCATTAGAGATATTCAGACGATATTTTGACTACCAATTTATTTGAAGCAAATCATAACATGTCGCTTAACAACGGATTTAAATTTCATGTGTTTATGAGGAAGAAGATTTTTATTAAATCTTTTCCGATTTTAATGATGAAGATATGTATATAAAATAAATTTCATTGCCATCGTATTTTTGACTGGATAATATCAATTACGATCTTCATGTTTAAACATTATTATTATTGATGTTTTCGGGGATTATTGATTCAGAGATTATTGATATTTTCAATTTCTTATAGCATTGTTTTATTGCGGCAAAAATTGTTGAAACTCATATATTGTACGTTGTACGAGTAATCTTCTACAAATGCACGGGTATATCTTCTAATGTAAGAGAATATAAGTAGTACATGTATATTGGCATATATTGGAATCAAGCCTTCCGGTATGAAGATTACGGGGATTATTGATATTTTTAATTTATTAAGTAATCTGTTATATATTGGCAAAAATTTTTCATACTAAATATTATAATACGGGTAATCTTTTACTAACACTAGGACATATCTTCTAATCTATGACATTATAAGTAGTACGGGTTTATCTTCCCATATAATTTTAGCACTTTCATTTGGGCACATATTGGAATTAATTACTGCCTACTGGTTTAAAGATTACGGATTTATTGATATTTTCAATTTATATATGTAAACTGCTAATACAGGTTATATCTTCTAATATTCGCGTATATAAGTAGTACGGGTCCCATACAATACGCTACTATTTTACATATATTGATTCAATTCCATACTTTTTATAAATATGCTTACAAAAAAGGCCAGGATTCTTCAGATCTTCCCGTGAAGATAATTTTGTATAGTGAGAACAGAGATCCTTAGGTTTCATTTTAGGAGCATTGTATTGAATATTTTAACAGAATATTTTGATTAAACATGTCATTTAGTATACTATAGTAATTTGCACATGATTGTGAAATTTAAGTTTATTTATATTATATACTCCGTACGAAGAACGGGTATGCTGCTAGTTATATAATAAATATCTTTCCAAGAGTTTAATCATTTTGTATATGAGAGAGGCTTCACATTTAAAAATAAATTTGGCAGATAACAATTTTTCCAATTTTTTTTTAATTTTATATAATTCTTCGTGATATACTTATTTGATGGCACTTTTAATGCACTTTCCTAAGTATAGAGAGCTAAAATTTGGTACACAACTTAAATTTGTTGAACATTTTATTCTACAAAAATTTGGTGGATTCTTTAAATAAAGATCATACATTTTTTTCGAAATGGCCTGCAAATAATCCCCTTTCACTTCTATAAATCATTGTTGTAATATTGTTAAAAATTCTGATGTGGGCAGCACATGTCTTTCCCTGCAGACTCATATTCAAGTTCTCTTTATTTCTTCAATAATAATTTGAGTTTATCTGCACAAAATAACAGCCATAAGTAATTTAAATGACATTGAATTTGCACGTTAAACTTAAATTTGGTTCTCATTTGATAGCTGGACTTATTGTCAAAGGTGGCGTACTTCTATAAATCATTGTTGTAATATTGTTAAAAATTCTGATGTGGGCAGCACATGCATTTCCCTACAGACTCATATCACGTGACCGACTTCAAAATGAAATATGGCATCCATCTTGTCCCAAAATCGTGATTTTTAAAGTTCTTTTTAACTTATATTGAGTGTTGTATCCGTTCTAAAACAGCTTTATTTTTGCTTAAATTCTGTGCATCTACATACTGAAGCAACGCAATTACAATATATTTGAGTTTAAATCATCATTCAAATTTTATTATTTCTACAACGAAGCCTATTTTTCACTTATGTAAAATGTAAACAGCAAAATATGTAGAATGAGTTGTATAAGAGTTGCTGTATTTCTTTAACGCAAAATTGTTTAGCTCATGGAGTTTGCATAGCTGATATGAATGAAATATTCATTGATTTTACAGAGTGAAGGACGATTTTTTTCGATGAAGTTTTAAGTATAAAGTTTAATTACTTGTAGCTCCATGGTCTTAATTTTTAAATAAAATAAATTATTATTGTATTGTGATGAATGAAATGAATGGGAAAATGTTATGAATAAAATGCTGCTTTTATAGAGAGAGCCAGGCGTGTTATTTTGTCTATGATGTCATTTGAATGAATTTTAGTTCTTTTCGATGATGTTTTCAAATATAATAAATTATCGTAGTATTATGATAATTTTAAAAGTATTACCGAGGAATGTATTGCATTTTAGAGATGTTTAAACCAGGCAATTTATATTTCAATGCCGTTATTTGAATGAAGTTCATTTTTTTCGATGAAGGTTTAAGTTTTCAAATATAATAAATTAATATAGTATTGTGATAAGTTTTAAAATATTACCTAGGAATGTATTGCATTTTAAAGATGTTTAAATAAAATTGCATTGAAGTTGGAAAGTGTTTCATAATCAATGCTTTAAGCATGATTGATCTTTCTTGTTAATTCATGTTTAGAGTAGTATCCGTCCTAAAACCGCTTTATTTTTGCTTAAATTCTGTGCATCTACATACTGAAACAACGCAATTACAAAATATTTGAATTTAAATGATCATCCAACTTTGATTATTTCTACAACGAAGCCTAATTTTCACTTATGGAAAATGTAGACAGCAAAATATGTAGAATGAGTTGTATAAGAATTGCTGCATTTCTTTAACGCAAAATTATTTAGCTCATGGAGTCTGCAATATAGCTGATATGAATGAAATATTCATTGATTTTACAGAGAGAAGGACGATTTTTTCGATGAAGTTTTAAGCATAGAGTTTAATTACTTGTACCTCCGTGGTCTTAATTTTTTAATTAAAATAAAGTATTATAGTATTGTGATGAATGAAATGAATGGAAAAATGTTAATGAATGAAATGCTGCTTTTATAGAGAGAGCCAGGCGTGTTATATTTCGATGACGTCATTTGAATAAATTTCATTTGTTTACGATGAAGTTTTCAAATATAACAAATTATTGTAGTATTATGATAATTTAAAAATATTACCGAGGAATGCATCGCATTTTAGAGATGTTTAAATAAAATTGCATTTCAGTTGGAAAGTGTTTCATAATCAATGCTTTATGCATGATTGATCTTTCTAGTTGATGATATTCGTGTTTCTATGGCTGAAAGAAGACGAATGACAGACAGTGAGCGCTGACGTGTTGTCAGACGCATTGAAGCAGGACAGTCAATCAAAGATGTAGCGACTTTTCTTTGGCGTTGGTCATTCGGTAATTTCTCGATTATGCAAACAATTCCAAAGCATCTGATGTGGGCAGCACATGACTTTCGGTGCAGACTCAAATTTATATTTTCTTTATTTCTTTAATAATTCATTAGATTGAGTTTAATTGAACCAAATAACACAAATTTTCATTTTCAATTCAATTTTTGTTTTTATTTGGTAATTGGACATTTTTCCGAAATTGGCGTAACAAAAATGCAAGAAATCTCAAATATCTTGAGAACGGTTAGTCCTAAAGTATAATGGAGTGTGTTATATTATTTTCCTCTTCAAACATTGAGTATAAAACAAGAATTTAATTGATACATTTGAGCATGCACTGCTTAGGCTTTTTTTTTTTAGATTTTAGCGATTTTGGCTGGCCATTTCGTAAAAAAAGGCAGGTTGTTCCTTTCCGAATTGTACCAAAATCTAATCAGCACCAGAGTATCCCACAAGTAAATTATCTACAGAATTTTGTGAAATTTGGTCAATTAGTATTTTAGCTGGAGCGGAAATGAAATTTTTACGGGCCATTTCGCAAAAAAAGGCGAGTTCTGTTTTTACGAATCGTTCCAAAAACTAATCAGCACCAGGGTCACATCCAAGTGAGTTACCTACCAAATTTTATGAAACTCGGTCCGTTAATTTTTGAGTTAGAGTGAATACATACATTGCACAGACACACAGACAGACACACACACAGATGTCACGCTAAAAATAGTTTTTTCATATTCCAGAGGTCTCGAAACGTGTTGATACGTCGAAAACTCGAGTTGCGATTTTCGACATGATTCCAATACTTTCCCTATACATTACCCTGTTTGCAGGGAAAGTAGAAAGTCAAACAGTTGTCCGGAGACCTGTGCCCGGTAGTCCAAGGGTTACCACTCCTTCTGATGATCGGTATATTGCTATAGTAGTCAAGCGGAATTGACGAGCGACCTCCACAACTGTTACAACTCGAAACGTGTGGATCCGTCGAAAACTCGAGTTGCGATTTTCGACATGATTCCAATACTTTCCCTATACATTACCATGTATTTTCAGGGAAAGTAAAAATGTGGTACTCGGGAGTACAGTCCCTTCACGTGGAACCTTCGGCGCGCAGTACTAGCAGATATTGTCTTACCAAGTGCCGCTGTAACCATGGATAGTACCACATTTTTACTTTCCCTGAAAATACATGGTAATGTATAGGGAAAGTATTGGAATCATGTCGAAAATCGCAACTCGAGTTTTCGACGGATCCACACGTTTCGAGACGTCTAGAATAAGAAAAAACTATTTTTAGCGTGACGTCTGTGTGTGTGTCTCTCTGTGCAGATTTTATATCCACTCTAACTAAAAAACAAATTGACCGAATTTCATATAATTTGGTAGGTAAGTCATTTGTAGGCGAATCTGGTGTTGATTAGATTTGGGTACGATTCGGGATAAAAGAACCCGCCTTCTTTTGCGAAATGGCCCGCAAAAGCTTGTATCCGCTCTAGCTGAAAAACTAATGGACCGAATTTCACAAAATTCGGTAGATAAGTCGCTTGTGGGTTACTCTGGTGCTGATTAGACTTTGGTACGCTTCGGAAAAAAATAACTTTCCTTTTTTTGCGAATTGACCCCCAAAAATTGTCAAAATCTAAAGTAAAAACTAATGCTTAAATATATCTATTAAATGCTTTATACGTAATTTTTAATGAAGAAAGAAATAAGACCAACCCCATTACACCAGACTAGCCGTTCTCGAGATATTTTAGTTTTTTCGTATTTTCCCTACGCCACCTTTGAAAATAAGTCCAGTTACCAAATAAGAACGAAAATTGAATTAAAAGTGAATTAAATTTAATTAAAATAAAGAAAACATGGATATAAGTCTGCAGGGAAAGTCATGTGCTGTCCACATCAGATTTTTTTTTATTTTTATTGCTAATTTTAAAGGCAAAGTGAGACGAAAATTTAAATTAGTATAAAAAGATCTAATTAGATGAAAAAAAGTTGTATTTTTGTCTTTCACCACTGAGTGTGTATTGTTATTAAAAAAAATGTACGGGCCCCTACTTTTGAGTTCCTAGAATATTTGGGTTTCTAGTTATATTTCGTGTTCTTAGAATATTAATTACCAAATTTTATGAAGTTTCGTCAGCTAGTTTTGAGCTAGAGTGAATAAAATGCATTACATTTCGCAGATATAATGGTGCTTCTTTAAAATATTTAACATAGTAATGATACTCTGAAAGAATTTAACATAGTGATGATGCTCACTGAAAAAATACAACATAGTGATGGTGTCATTGAAAGAATTTAACATATTGATGATGCTCTTAGAAAGCATTGAACACAGTGATGGTGTTCATTGAGATACTTTAGCATAGTGATAGTGCCTGCTCATTGAAAGAATTTAACATAGTAATGGTGGTCTTGGAAGAATTTACCACTGTGGTGTGCTCATTAAAATAATTTAACATGGAGTTGGTGCTCCTTGAAAGAAATTTACATTGTGTTGGGAAAACACTAGAATTGAATATTGCTTTGAATGTTTTAACATTGTAAAAATTTATAAAATTATTGATCTTATCCGGAAAAATAATTTATAAAACTATTAATTTTATCTGGAAAAATAATTTATAAAATTATTAATTTTATTTGGAAAACTGATTTATAAAATTATTAATTTTATCTGGAAAAATAATTTATAAAATTATTAATTTTATCTGGAAAAATAGTTTTATGAAAGTATGAAAACGTTGAAGAGAATTTAATCTGATGCATATTTGTAAATGCTTTCAAGATAAAATTTACTGGAGTGGAGGCTCAACTCGACTTTCTTATATCAGAATTTTTTTTTTTTTTTCAAATTTTACAAGAAAAAATTTGAAAAGTCGGTATCGTGAGTCCAAATTATTACAACTATACGTATTACCCATCACCTTAAATATAGAAATATAAAATTTAGAATATAAAAATATAAATACAAAATATAAAATAAATAAATAAATATAAATATATAAAATTTAGAATAAAATTCAAAGTTTTCGTTCGAATTTAAAAAATTCTATCTAATTTTAAAAAATTCTATCTAATTCTAGATTTTTTGATAACAGAGCCGGATATAAAGTTTTGTGAAAATCCATTAATATTTGTTGCTGCTATTGTGTACACAAGAAATCGACCACAGGCATCAGACAGCCAGACGGACAACACTCCAAAAATAGTCAAAACGTGTTCAGGAGGACTTAAATTATAGATTGGCATCAAAATCTCGAAATCGAAAATTTTTGGGAAAACAATACATTCTCAATACTACGTTAAAAATCAAACATTCGAAAGTGACGCGACCGCCGGTCGTCTATGCTAATATGAGACCAAGGATGTTGCACCTGGGCGCCTGTAAATGTTGTTTTCCACACTGCTTTGAGATGACATCAGTTCTCTTGTTTACAGTCGTTGGCATATTACATAATCACGATTCTTTTGAATGTAGGTTATTTATTCGTCAAAAGCGTTAATTCTTAGATTTCCCCTGTCGCATCGGTGGTTCAGTGGTAGAATGCTCGCCTGCCACGCGGGCGGCCCGGGTTCGATTCCCGGCCGATGCATAGGTTATTTTTAGTGAGACATGTAATTTCTATTTAAGAACTTACTTTTTTTCTCTCAAACAACTTTAAGATTTGTCTTTTTTTTTTTTTTTTTTCAGACAGATAAATTTGCACCTTAAATTCATTTTTTAAGTATTTATGGATATTTACATTTTCCAAGTGTTTTGTGAATTATATTTCAAAGTATTTAAAATAAATATTTTATTATAATTTAAATAAAACATTAATAAATAAATATTTTATCAAAAGTTTCAAAATATTTAATTAATGCTCTTAATTTTCATTGACTATTTATTTAAATTTATCAACAAATTTGAATAGAAGATTTGTCTGTTTTTTTTTTTTTTCAGACAGATAAATTTGCACCTTAAATTAAATTTTTTAAGTATTTTTGAATATTTACATTTTCAAAGTGTTTTTGTAGATTATATTTCAAATTATTTAAAATAAATATTTTATTATAATTTAAATAAAACATTAATGAATAAATAATTCAAATAAAACAGATACATACGCTATACATACACACAGACATCACTTCTAAAACGTTCGGACCGATTTCAAAGATGTTCAAAGCGTATAAATTTGTTGAAATCTTGAATGCGTATTTTCGACGCCATTACGATACTTTTCATATACAGTATACTATGTATGTCAAAAAGTAATAGCGGGCAATTAAAAACAATTCGAAAAGTTGAGGGGGAGGGGAGTGCTTTCATGGAATGTTAATCTCGAAAGTTAATGGGTCTCTGCTGTTATGATTGAAATAATCTTACCAAATTTTATTCGATTTGCTCTGAGAGATACCGCACTCCATGTGGAGAAGTAAAATGTCTAATACCTGGAGGACCACTCATAATTCCTGAACAATGGCATCCATTCATGTCCGGTTAAAATTAATTACAAATAGTTCACTCATTTGATAATAGAGAGAACATTTGAAGTTTTATGATTTTTTTTTTTTTCATTTTAATCTTTGAAATGTGCAAACATGTTTGCACATTTTGATATGTACCGTTCATGCATGTGTATTTTGAGAACGGTACATGTATGTGTCCTTCGGGGGTCGGCAAACTTTTTGTACGTGATATCCGCATTCGACTCTTGGGTGCACAGAATTAACTACATATGCGAAACCGGCTATTTAATGGGGAAGGCGGGGGGGGGGGGGGGGGGGGGCTTTGTATTAATCAGAAATATGAAAATTATTTTAACTTGCGTTGTGAAAATTTATTTCTATCTTGCGAATAATGGGCAAGATGGAAATAACTGTTGAATAATGGTTTGGTAATTTGTCATGGGGGATTTCCTTACAGAGAAATAACAGAATGCTGCTTGGATATTTCGATGAAAAATGTACTACGATTTAAAATAAAATTTATAACTTTCCAATCTGGCGATTATTTTCTTTAATTATTTAGTGATATTTTAAGACTATTTTTTCATTTGTCGATATTTGTGTGACCTTTCTTTTTATAACAGTTGCCATTTTGTATAACTGTTACTTAGCCATATAGGCTTATTTAGTCTTTTTGGCTTTGGGCTCGTGGATCTTTTTAGCACTGATGAAGGGGATCCAACGTATCCTCAAAACAGCTGTATGCCGTGTTTATTTTAATTTGTGATCAATGATGTATTTCCCTTATCCGTTGTAGAACTTGTTTTTACTATATTTCTTAATAAAAATACATTGAATATGTTACCATTTTATCAGTTTTTTTCAAAGTTGCGGGGTTACGCCGCCGTACAATACTTAAAATGTTCCTGCATACACTGTAAAACATTTGCAAGCATGTTACTGAAAGTTTCAGGGGAATCAACCGTCTGTAATTGGCAGTAAGGTTCCTGATAGTTATGATACATATATATATATATATATATATATGTATATATATATATATACACACACAAAAAAATAATAGTTCAGCAGACGATAATTAGGTGAATATTTCAGAAATGAAGCTGAAATTTTCATGAACGCCTGTAATTGCGGCTTTTCTTATCAGTTTACCGATATTATCAACAAAGTTTCAGAATGTTTTACAGTATACATTGAAATGCTGTGGCGTAGCTGGGGTCTGCTTTAAAAATCGCATTTCCATTGCAAAAGTTTTTATAAGGAGATATTCTGCTTTTAGCAAGTAGTAGCAGATTCACGTAGTTGGGAAATATATTAGAAGGAACGTTGTATATTAGTCAAAGACCACAATTATTATTACAGTGCATTATTTAACAAGCGCAATGTAGAAACAAGCAAGATCACTCATGCATAAAGCATTGATTATAAAACACTTTCCAACTCTAAAATGCGATACATTCAGTGGTAATATTTTTAAAATTATCACAATATTGCAATGATTAATTATATTTGAAAATTTAAAATTTCGTCGAAAAAAACGAACTTGATTCAAATGGCGACGTCGAAATATAAATCGCCTGGTTTTTTGTGTAAAAGCAGTAAATATTTCATTCATACATTTTTATTTCATTCATCACTACAATAATGTATTCTACTTAAAAACTTAAAACCATGGCGGTGAAAGTAATTTAACTCTGTGCATAAAATTTCATCGAAAAAGTCTGCCATTAAATCGTCTGCTTTTCTATGTGAAATCAGTGAATGTTTCATTCATATCATCTATATTGCAGACTCCAGAACAAAATAATTTTGCGTTAAAGAAATTCAGCAATTATTATACAACTCATCTTACAGAATAATCTGTTTACATTCTCCATAAATGAAAATTAGGTTTCGTTGTAGAAATAATCAAAGTTTGATGATCATATAAACTCTATATTGTAATTGTGTTGTTTCAGAATACAGTTGCACAGAAATTAAGCAAAAATAAAGCGATTTTAGGACTGATACAACACTAAATATAAATTATTAAGAACTTCAAAAATCACAATTTTGATACAAGATGAATGGCGGGGGCGGGGCAGATTAGCCCAGTGGTTATTAGCCAACGAGTTAGTATATATATACTGCCTCGATGTTATTAGCGCGCGGGAATTGCACTCGGTAGGCCCGGGTTCGATTTCCTCCGCTGCCAAAACTGCCGAGTGTTCACGCCGAGTACGATCACATTAAGGGTGAACGTCAGTAAATTTTCTGCCCTATCCGCGCTTTGTTAACTTTCGCGGCACACATATTTCGCCGAAATTCTGCTCAAACAGTTGCAAAATATTTTCTCATAGATAAAATGCTATGCTTAGATTATATTAAAACTAAATGTAATACCCAATAAAACAGAATATACGTTTTATTTTAATTTAAAATATTTTTGGTGCTGCCATCTGTTGTCGTAATTTAATTCATACCGACTATTTTTATTTTTTAATGAACATTTTTAAATGTCTATTCCTTCTAATACGCTATTAAATACAACAACAGATCATATATAATGCCATAATCACGGAAACGTAATTGAACTGGACTTGAAGACAAAGGAACTTGAGGACAAAACTGCAGTCCTCAGTCATGTACATTCAGATCCCTTATCAAATTTATACAGTGATAAATTACCTTTCCGTGATTGTGGCATTATTATATATGATCTGTTGTATTTAACACTGTATTAGAAGGAATAGATATTTAAAAATGCTCATTAAAAAATAAAAATAATCGGTATGTATTAAAATACGACAACAGATGGCAGCACCAAAAATATTTTGGATTAAAATAAAAAAACACCCTTAGTGAGCGTCAGTAAATCTTCTGCCCTATCCGCGCTTTGTTAACTTTCGCGGCACACATTTTTCGCCGAAATTCTGCTCAAACAGTTGCGAACTATTTTCTGAAAGATAAAATGCAATGTTTAGATTATATTAAAACTAAATTTAATACCCAATAAAACATTGAATATATTTTTTATTTTAATTCAAAATATTTTTGGTGCTGCCATCTGTTGTCGTAATTTAATTCATATCGATTATTTTTATTTTTTAATGAACATTTTTAAATATCTATTCCTTCTAATACAGTATTAAATACAACAACAGATCATATATAATAATGCCACAATCACGGAAAGGTAATTTCTCATTCTATAAATTTGATAAGGGGATCTATCTGAATGTACATCGCTGAGGATTGCAGTTTGGTCTTCAAGTTCCTTTGTTTTCAAGTCAAAATTCAATTACGTTTCCGTGATTGTGGCATTATTATATATGATCTGTTGTATTTAATAGCGTATTAGAAGGAATAGACATTTAAAAATGTTCATTAAAAAATAATAATAGTCGGTATGTATTAAATTACGACAACAGATAACAACACCAAAAATATTTTGAATTAAAATAAAAAAGATACTCTATGTTTTATTAGGTAAATTAAATTTAGTTTTAATGTAATCTAAGCATTGCATTTTATCTATCAGAAAATATTTCGCAACTGTTTCAGCAGAATTTCGGCGAAAAATGTATGCCGCGAAAGTTAGCAAAGCGCGGATAGGGCAGAAGATTTACTGACGCTCACCCTTAAACATGTGGGTCCGTAAGTCCTTGCAAGAGGTTGGTGATAGCGGAAGGAGGGCACGATCCCTGTGGATGCCTCCCCCACTGGTGTTTCGGCATAAATTGGGTGGGTCTTCCCGACCGTCAAAAAAAAAAAAAAAAAACTGGCCACTCCCACATGGGAACCAATCAGCATTCACCTGTTCTCCTAGGAGTACTGTATGAAAAAGTCTGTTCTATATTGAGCAGCACCCATCTTGCCTTCGGGAGCACATAGTATTTATTTTATTATCTTGCATAACACCCAGGAGATACAGCCCATTGAGACTAGGGGCTGCGTAAAACCGTGTCCAACACAACGAGAGACCGTCCAAACAGTTACCTTAGACCTTTCTGGTAGGTCGGACGGTCTGGGTCTCAACAACAACAACAAGATGGATGGCCGGCCACTCATCCTGCTGCTCATACCCTAGGGTGAGTCGGGTTGACTGGGTCTTCCACAAGATGGATGGCATTGATCATTCAAACTCAAATATATTGTAATTACGCTGTTTCAGAATACAGATGCACAGAAATTAAGCAAAAATAAAGCGGTTTTAGGACGGATGCAACACTAAATATAAATTATTCGTGATTTTTAAAAATCACGATTTTGACACAAGATGGATGCCATATTTTATTTTAAAGTGAGTCACGTAATCTCTTCGTATAATAATCAAGTGATCTCTTCATATAAAGGGTGTAATTATTATTTTAATTTTTATTTAAAAAACTACCGAATATATTTTGCTGAAATTTTTTTTATATATTTTATGGGATAATTTGAATATTTCCTACAACTTTCGAAGCAATTTGTGAATTTTAAATTTGCTTAAAAAATGTTTGAAGAATTAGGTTCCACAGGTTTCAATGTATTTCATTTTTTCAATCCGGCTTCAATCCAAAACTAATTGGATGATATTATTCATTTATATTCCCATAGGTTCCACAGACCGTCTGAACAACATACTAAAATTTCATTTTGATAAAGCCACTTTTACGGCAGTTATCGTGCTAACGGACACAGACAGACAGACAGAATGAATAAAGTCATAAACACTTTTCAACTATGTTGTAAAGTGTTAACAAGAAAGATCAATCATGCTTAAAGCATTGATTATGAAACACTTTCCAACTTCAATGCAATTTTATTTAAACATCTCTAAAATGCAATACATTCCTCGGTAATATTTTAAAACTTATCACAATACTACATTAATTTATTATATTTGAAAATTTAAACCTTCATCGAAAATAATTAACTTCATTCAAATGACGGCATTGAAATATAAATTGCCTGATTTAAACATCTCTAAAATGTGATACATTCTTCAGTAATAATTTTAGAATTATCATAATACTACGATAATTTATTATATTTGAAAACTTCATCGAAAACAACTGAAATTCATTCAAATGACGTCATAGAAAAAAATAACACGCCTGGTTCTCTGTATAAAAGCAACATTTCATTCATAAATAATTTCCCATTCATGTCATTCATCACAATACTATAATAATTTATTTTATTTAAAAATTAAGACCATGGAGCTACAAGTAATTAAACTCAATGCTTAAAACTTTCTAGTTCTTTTTAATTCATATTGAGTGTTGTATCCGTCCTAAAACCACTTTATTTCTGCTTAAATTCTGTGCATCTACATACTGAAATAACGCAATTACAATATATTTGAGTTTAAATGCTCATCCAAATTTGATTATTTCTGCAACGAAGCCTATTTTTCACCTATGTAAAATGTATACAGAGAAATATATAGAATGAGTTGTATTAAAATTGCTGTATTTCTTTAACACAAAATCATTTAGTTCATGGAGTCTGCGTAGCTGATATGAATGAAATATTCATTGATTTTACAAAGAGAAGGACGATTTTTTCGATGAAGTTTTACGCATAGAGTTTAATTACTTGTAGCTCCATGGTCTTAATTTTTAAATAAAATAAATTATTATAGTATTGTGATGAATGACATGAATAGGAAATTATTTATGAATGAAATGCTGATTTTATAGAGAGAGCCAGGCGTGTTATTTTTTCTATGACGTCATTTGAATGAATTTCAGTTGTTTTCGATAAAGTTTTCAAATATGATAAATTATTGTAGTATTATTATAATTCTAACATTATTACCGAGGAATGTATCACATTTTAGAGATGTTTAAAGCAGGCAATTTATATTTCAATGCCGTCATTTGAAGGAAGTTCATTTATTTTCGATGAAGGTTTAAGTTTTCAAATATAATAAATTAATGTAGTATTGTGATAAGTTTTAAAATATTTCCGAGGAATGTATTGCATTTTAGACACGTTTAAATAAAATTGCATTGAAGTTGGAAAGTGTTTCATAATCAATGCCTTAAGCATGATTGATCTTTCTTGTTACTAATTACATTAGACTGTTTTTTTACTACTACTCATTTGCACACACACACACACAAAAAAAGAATAACTAAATAAAAAAAATATTTGATACATTTTTTATTTAAGGTAGAAAAGCATTAAACTAAAAGTACACAAAACTATAAAATGAGATAAAAAAATTAAAAAAAAATATTACTAAAATAAAATGTTAAATATATTGGTACTCTTGGACCGCATAAAATATTAAAGATTAGTCGCGGACAGCATAAAACATTGTCAAGGGTTGCCGACCTCTGCTATAAATGATGCCATTCGCTTTCAAATTAAAAATCCCATATAAAAAAGCATTTTCGTAACATCTTTTAATACAATTCATTTTATAAACTCTTTTTTCGATTTTCGAAATATTTTTATATAAATGAAGACACTGTCCTGGTCCGTTTATTCCTAAAATGAATAGGTGGTCGGGTGTAGTCATTACTCCTAAAATGAATTTTGGTAGTCATCAGTGGTGCACAAAATATATAAATCTACCTAAATCTCATCGGATTTGGATATATTTACATATTTTATCGGATTTGGATATATATTTTGTCGGATATGAACAGATTTACATATTTTGTCGGATTTGGATAGATTTATATATTTTGTCGGATATTTCCCATTATAATATTTTCCCTTTACACGTGCTATATATTGAAGAGAAAACAATTATGATGTCAAATATATATGGTATGGTAACTGCGCATTTTAAACAATTAAAATCAATGCAGATATGTATTGATATATAAAATAATATAGACATATACAGACACAAAATATAACACTTTTATTTGTCTTTTTAATTATATATTAAACAATTTTTTTACAACACAAACTGCTACCTACTCGATAGGTACGAAATAAAACATAGATTAAAAGAGAAGAAAAAGAAAAACAAATTTGTTCTTTGTAATTTTAACAATTGCAGTTGACATATCAGAGTCTAATATACATTTAGGCCCTAGATGTATCAACCGATTTCGAATGTAAAAAATAACATTCTTTGTTAGAATAATTAAGACAGTAGTGACTGTTCTGTCTCAATTATCCCGATAATGGTTCTTAGTTTTTCGAAACATTGACATTATAACATATAAAGTATTAATCTTAGTCTCATTTATCACATAAGTAAACTATGGATAGCTTTTGGTAAGTTTTCATTGGCTGAACGAAATTCGGTTGACATCCCTATTAACTTTTCGAAAATTATAATGCATTTATTAAAGAAGGTGATAATATGGGAGGATATTTTTATCAGGCTAAGAATCAGCATAATGGTACTAATAACTTAAGTAATGACACTACTATTTTATGTACTTTAGTTTCTGTGCGTGCAAAGTACCAAACTAAAGAGTTAAACAAGTTAAGAAGTTTTGCATCAAGAGAGTATTGCAATATTTGAATCGGAGAAAATGAGGTGGTAATATCTAAATACCGTGTCTGTGTATAACTCATAGTATGTTGATATACAAATGCGATTTTCAGATATTTAAGCAGCTCATTTAAAAGAACCTTAAATAATTGATTATTTTAACCCTAGATTGAATTAGGCTACCTTTAAAAACAAAAAATAAATCAGAAATTTTTCCTTACAAAAACTCTTGCATTTGCGAAAACAAATTCCTTCCTCTTCTTTCGGAGTCTTTTACAAAACTGAGTGGCTGTTTTTGTCAGGGTGCATTTTTAGACATAATGTAAGAGGGCCATCGCTAAATGGCACTAGCATGTCAATGGTTATAACATTTTTCATATTACCACTTTCTCCTTTATATCACTTTTCGAGAACTTAAGCATTTTTTATTATCTTTACAAGTGTTTGGTATTTTGCATCATTCGCAAAAGTTAATTCAAAAAGTATTCAGCATTTGATCTAAAATATACATTTCTATCCCAGTCTTTCAAATCACAGCAATGAACAGATACAAACATGAAATTCACAAAGTATAAAATAAAATGTATATCAAGCAGTAAAAAAAAAATCTTTCACAATATGTACAAAGCACTAAAATATTGCATATGCAGGATCATTGGAAATCTACGAAGCTGATCCGTGATGGGTGGACCTTTTCCGTGCTTTCAACAGAAGCAGTCAGTTACATATTTTGGCGTCCGCCAAACATTCGCTATGTTTGCGTATATTTCCTGGAAAAACAAATTAACAGTATACTTATGTTAGAAAATGTTAAGAATACTGTAAAAGCAACACTATGCATAATAGTTTGAATAATGAAATATCTGGAATATCTGAATCTCCCCTCACTCCACTTTCTCATACATCACGCGTTAGTGCTTGTTAGAATCATTATCAGAATGTTTTTTCATTCTGATAAGGTGAATCTTATTCATATTTCTATCCCAAGTTACTATTTTAAAATGCTCTGTAAAATATCTCTATATTAAAAAAAAGTAGCTGACGCCGCTGTTTGACAAATGTCTCGTTTCTCGAGATTCTTTGGGGTTAGGTCTGGGGAATATGCTGGCCACTCCATTTGCTGGATTCTCTCTGTCATCAGGTAATAGCCCACGAAACGAACTCTATGTGGCAGGGCATTGTCGTCCATAAGAACAAACTCAGAAGCTATTGCAGTCCCATAAGGGTGAACATAGATATTAATTATTTCGTAGTGATATCTTTGGCCAGTCACAGTACCGTTGAGGAAGAAATGGAGGTCAGTACGTCCTCCGAAGGAAATCCCAGCCCATACAATGATAACACCACCAGAAAATGAGTGACGCTGAACGATGTTAATCGCTTGATATCGTGTACCAGCCTCTCTTCACACAAAAATCCGTCGATCGTATGACTACAAAGCGAATCTGGACCCATCGGTGAATAGGACATTGCTCCAATCGTCTATGGTCCAACTGACGTGTTCCTGACACAATTGACGGGCTGCTGTGTGCCTCGCAGACAATGGAACACAAATAGTTGGCTCCCGCGCATAAAAGTCATGTGCGTGCAATATCCCTCTCACAGTTGTAATGGATGTAATGGTGTTATTACACGGAGCAATTCCTTCCAGCAATTTTTCAGCAACACCATACATTTCAATGGGAAGAAATCTTGCCGCCGAATTGCCGCAATTCGTTCGTGATCGGCAATAAAAATTGCTCAATTTCTGAGCAGAGAACCAATCAGAGGACGATAAAATTGGACGTCACTACGCTCCGCCTTTCCTCTTCTCATTTGCATTCAAGATGGCGATGGCGACTGTAATGCAAACACGTCGAAACAGCTCAATTACGTTAGAATCTGGAGTTGTAAAAATTAATAGAACTTCTACCAAATTACAGATACCTATGGGATATAAAATATCCACATTATACGAAAAAAAAACCCACTAAATAATGCTTCTTGGAATGAACACGGCGGTATTAAAAAGGAGGGGCGTTTGAGAAAGGCGCGGTCTAAAGTATCATTGCCGGGAGAGAATTTCTAAAGTCAGGAGATGGAAAAATAATAATAGAACTTTTAACAAATTACAGACACCTTTAGGATGTAAAAGATTCAAATTATACGAAAAACACACCAAAGAATGCTTTCTGAAATGAAATCGGCGACATTAGAGAGAAGGGACCTGTTAAAGAGGAGGAGCCTAAAGTATGATTGACGTGCGGAATTGCCGAACTTCGGCAATAAAAATTGCCCTGTGTAATAACACCATAAGTCTACCTGTAGCTGCAGCGAGGTTAGAACGTAAAGCAGGTGCTGTTGCTTGCCTGTTGCGTCTGACCAACGACACTAAGTAGAGATCACCAGAAGATGTTGTAACTCGAGGGCGACTCGAGCCTGACTTTCTGCTTATTGCTCCGCGGTTTTAGAATTGGGTCCATAAGCATGAAATCGCAGAATGGAGGACTCTGAAGATTTCAGCAACTTCTCCAATAGATTGGGCGGATTCTAACTTGTCCTTGGCTCGCCATCGCTGACCATAATCTAAACGCACTGTTTGGGACATATCGAATGAAATGCTTATTTTGGATTTTCACCCTAACGTCTGTAGTAGAAGTAAAGGTGCACAGAAAGAAGCGCCTGTTTTTACCAAGATGCTGATTTACGTATGTGGCACGGAGCCAATTTTTATTATGCACGTGTTTCTATATTTGCATATTATGCTCGAAGTACACAGCAAGTTTCGTCTAATAAATTTCATTCGTTTTTCTCACGATCTGAGAATTTGCATTTCGTGCTTATTTTTTGGAGGGGAGTTTATATATGTGTATTAACTTCAAATTGGATATACTTTATAATAAATATCCATTTATGTGCGCATTTTGTTCGATTACGTCTTAATTGATGCATTATGCAAGAAACAAAATACATTATGGGTTCCTGGAGGTTGTTACGACGCTCCCCCCTTCCCATGGCGGAGCCGCTGTGCTGCCTAGATCAGAATTTTATGCTATTTTACTACCGAAATGTTTTATTTTCAGTAGCATTAACTTACTTCAATAAATTTGAAAACAAAATAAACAGCCGGAAATGATTAGAGAAACCTATCACTGTATGGTTCCACCAACAGTACTGATTGCGCACTCTCTCAATCCGCTAAACTTCCACTTATCTTCGAAATTTACTTCAGCAAATCACAGATAAACAACAGAAGCGAAATTAGAGGTCACTGACAAACAAAAGACATGTTTTATCGGTCGACAGTTTTGATTACAACGCAGTTGACTTGTATCTGAAATGAGACACCAGAAACTTGAAACGAAAATGTATTTAGAGATCAATTAAGTACGCTTCAACATTTTTTGAAGAAGAAACACGATGGCAAAAAGGTGGGGAATCATGTATGAGATGTTATTGATAACGCCTAATATCAGCGAGTTTTATATCTATGAACCTAGTCTTGCGGCCACAAATGCAGTCAAAATTTGGGAAACGTGGAGAGGAGAGGGTGTGTGATCGAATGGGGAAGTGCTGAGTTTAGTTTTACAATACAGACTCTTTAGAATAATGTAATTTTTCTACTAATGAGGGGAATTATGATCCCCAACCTGGCTGACGCGATGGCTGAGTGGTCAAGGCAAGCGTTTCCTCGTGCTCACTCGGCCGCCGAGTTATGGGTTCGAGTTCATTCTGCGGGCATGGTTGCTGTGTTGTTGGGTGTAGTGTATTCTGCCCTCACTGGTGCGCTGGGGACAACGTCTGTGACAGCGAAATGGTTCACGATTCTGACCGATCTATGAGCAAATGATTGAATGCATCAAGTTCCTGACCATTAGCAAATAAATAAATATGATCTCCAACCTCCCAACAATTCGAGTTCAATGTTTATATTTTTACTTCCCTTACATACATAGTATAATGCATAATGAAAATATTGTTACGAAGTCTAAAATTCGTAATCGAATTTTCGGCGAACAAGCACGTTTCAAGCATCCCGGAACTCAAAACGAATGTTTTTGAGGTAATATGTGTGTGTGTGTGTGTCTATGGAAACGATATCTCGCGAACAAATGAAGTTTTAAAAACATTGGCACAATTATTATAATTAATGAATACTTGAACTCTGTTGATCTTAAAGATGATCAAATGTTCGGAAAACCTCCCACTTTACGAATGCATTTTTGAAAAAGTCATTAAAAATCAAGACCTTTAATACTGTTAAATAAGTAATCCTTTCATACGTAATTTTTCTTTAGCAAAAGGAATGACAGAAACTTTAAAACGCTAGCATGAACCGCTCTCGAGATGTTGTACGTTTTTCAAATAAATTTATAAAAAAAATTGGATAAAATTAAAAAAAGTAATAAGTATAGAAGTAAAAGTAATAAGTTCATTTTCCACATAAAATATTATGCAACAGATTTGTTAGTTAACATCGCATTTTCGTGGATCTAGTTCATTCCGTTCACAAAAGAAGGTATTTCTCTGTAATAGTTTTATATTTTAATGCTAAAGAATTCGCCAATAGTCATTTATTTTACGGGATATAAATTAAATGTTAATTGCATTTTGATGAGAATTGTGCATGTATATATGAATAAGCCATATTGTTTGGACTAATGCGTTGCAAAAAGAACAAAATTTCAATTTATGTGGTGTTAAATCAATGCCAAAAACATTGTGCTGTAAATGTTGTACATCGTAATATTGTTGTGAAAGAAATAAATTCATGGCATTCTGTTGGGAAAGTCATGTGTTGCCCACATTAGATTTTAATAATATTACAATCATGGGCGTATGCAGCATTTTTTCCAGGGGGAGGGGGGGGGGTACTAAAGTTGACTGCATTCAACATTTAAATATTACTATCAACCTTGAAATATGTATTGCTAAAAAGTAAATATGAATAGATGGTATGAGAATTCCATTTTAAAAATCCACCTTAAAAAATATTTTCCTTTTCATAACACAATTCTAACCTTCCTGGAGGCAGAGCAACCAAACTTACAAATTGTACATTCATAAGCATTCCAAATGCAAAGTTTTCCATTTAGGTATAAGTTTAAATTGTCTTTATTAATATACATGTGGGAGAAAACACACAGTTGTGGTTGAATGCTTTAATTTCAAAAAGCATTTTTCTTATTGTTTGCTCTCTCTCATATTAGCTTTTAATTAAATTAACAATTTTCCATAGGGTGTGTCTTTTGGCACCCCCTGACCCCAGGGACGGCATTTCAGCATTTCATTTGGGGGTGCGAGATTTGTACGAAAATCCACAATATAAAATAAATAAAATGTTTGTTAACAGGGGAGGGGGGGGGGGAGACGGGAGAGGAATCACAAAATTGAATTGATGTTGAGAAAAATAAATGTTAACATAATTTTTGTACATAATTGTGTTAACATAATTGTTGTTAACATATTTTTTCTAAATACAAATATCTATATTTATTTACTTGTTATTGAAGTTTTAAACGCCGGTTCTTAGAGTCTGGATGAAGAGAAAATTTTGTTACAATATCATCATAATCCAGTGGTATATCTTGTTCTATAGCTAAAATAGCTAAAGATGAAACTCTTTCTTGTACCATTGTACTGCGAAAATAATTTTTCAACCTCCTCAGACACGAAAAAGACCTTTCACAACTGGCTCAGCATGATTGGCACAGTCACAAATAATTTAATTAATGATGTTATGACAGGAAACACATTTTTTAAATTCCGCTCTTTAAAATAATCCATGCGACTTTTAAAATTGGGATGGTCTATGTTTACATTTTTCACCATTGAATAAAACAGTCGCAATTCACATAGCAATTCCTCTTTCTGGAAGTTATATACTTTGCATAGGGTTGAAACATTTTATTTTCCGACATCTGATCCGGATAATACTGAACTAAGGGCAAACAAAACGGATATATTGCTCTCATTAAATCTTGTCTCAATTTCATTAAATACCGAATCTATAATTTCGTATTGAATATTGATTCTGTGACATGATTTAACATTATCATGGGGATTATTTTCAACTTGGGGATTTTTTTCACCGTATTCACTTGGGATTTTTTTTACGCATTTTCAGTTTTGGTCCAGAATAAGAATTTTTTGGTCCAGAATAAGAAAAATTTGGGGGCGCGCCCGCGCCCCCTATTTGCCGCCCCTGCCTGACCCCCCCTTCCCTTAAGCACGACCATGATTACAATTATTGTATATAAAGATATAAAGTGCCGCAAGTGCTTAGTGGAATTGTATTTAGGTAGAAAATATTTCGTGAGCAAAAATGTCTCGGAAACTGCTGGTTAATTCTGATAAAAATAGTTTAAATATCCGTAAAAATAATAATAATAAAAATAAATAAACAAATAAAAATAAATCCATCTGTACTCTCAATCCGGATGTAACCACCTTCCTCCATTGGCAATTTTGAAGTATGTGGAATGCGAAACCCAAACGGAGCCTCTTACTAACCCGCAGACCGTGTCCTCGACTGGGCACTTGGTCCACCCGGAGGGCATTTGCCCCAGAAACGTGACATTCGGGCCCCTCGAATGTTCCTCCTAGGTATTTGCAAAGTAAATCAATTACTTGAGAATGTTATCTACACGTTTGAGAACGAAATACATTTTTTAACCTTTTGCTTACGGGTGGGACAGCGTCCATCTCAAACGAAAAAAACATCTCAAAAAGACAGGTATTTGACATACCTTATCCCAAACAGTTCGATCCCCCTTTGCAGGCATTGGCGTCTACGTCAATGCCTGCAAACTGTTTGGGATAGGGTATATCCGATATCTGTCTTTTTGAGAGGTTCTTCGTTTGGGATTGACACGCTGTCTCACTCGTAAGCAAAAGGTTAATAAAATACAAAACACTTTTGAAATAAACGCTCTCGAAAAATACAAAATTTAAAATACTTGCTTTCCGCAGAAAATAAAATACAAAATATGCAAGTATTCGAAAAATGAAATATCAAATACATTATACTTATTATAAAGTTAAGAGGATTATCAACTGAAGTTCGTTTTTGCAAATGAATTGATAGTTTGCTTATTACATTTTGTAAAATAAAACTCCTGTAAATTTCAACAAGTTTGTTAGATTTTTTAAAATATTTTATTGAATTCGTCATGACCGATGGCTATCTGTCTATATTTCATTTTGTTTCATGGCATTTTTAACATACTTTCCTATTAAATTATAAACAGTAAAGAGTTAACTTTTAAGAGTAAAATATATTTTTTAATATTATACACCATTTTAGACGTTAAAATAATATTACAATTAGGCCAGAGCGCTTTCGAACGTCATACTGCACTTCATCAGAGGCAATGCAATAAAAGAAAAAAACATTTTTATACACAGTCAGAAACCGTGAAACAAAAATTTACACATGAATGGTAGGCTTCCCGGCCGTCCAAACAGTTACCTTACACCTTTCTGGTAGGTCGGACGGTCTGGGTCTCAACAACAACATGAATGGTAGGATTATTCGATACAAAATAAAATAGCTAAATTACAAAATAAATATATAATACATATATACATGTTTAGTAAATATAATTATATTAAAAATTGCCATAGAAAAAAAACATTTTATATGTAGATTTTTATTTAAAAGTGAATGATATCATTGTCCGAAAGTTAACGTTCTATTCTCGAGATATTGCACTTTTTCATATGTAATTGATAAAAAAATATTTCCATTATTTTCTAGCTAATTCTTTGTAAGTTCTTTGAATCATAAATACATGAACAACATTTGTAAGGAACTGTTTGATCTCTGCGGAATATTAGAAATAATTTTTTTTTTACCACAGAGAGTGCGATATCTCTCGAAAGAATGAGTTAGTTCCGTGTCATTTGGTGTATTTATTACTTTCCTTATATACATAATGTATAAGGAAAGTATTGTGACGGGGTCGAAAATTCGAATTTGAGTTTTCGACGAGAGAGCACGTTTCAAGTATCCCTGATCACGAATCAAACATTTTTGAAGTGATGTCTGTGTGTGTGTGAAAGTGTGTGTGTGTGTGTGTCAGTGAGTCTGTGGAGACGATAACTGGCGAACAAATGGACCGATTCGAACGAAATTTGGTACAAAAATCAAAATCCGTAAACGCTGGAAGCTTATTGTTTTTATACGCAATCGAATGTTCAGAACCCCCCTAAATTTTCGAGTGAAATTTTCAAAAAATCGTCAAAAAATCAAAACCGCTAATAAAGTTACGCAAATAGACATTTCTTATGTAATTTTTCATTAGAAAACGATTGACATAAATTTTAGAACGCTAACATGAACCGTTCTTGAGATATTGCACATTTTTCAAAAAAATTATCAAAAAGTTATATAAAATAAAAAAAAAATATTTCTTATTGAGAAACATGTTCACTTTTCATATGTAATACCATGCGATAAATTTGGGGACATCATTCTCGTGGATCTAACTCGTTCCATTCATTAAAAAATATACTTTGAGGTATACTTTTGTATTTAAACGCCAATAGTAATTTATCTTCTGTAAGAATAACTTATTTCTCCGTCTATAACGCTTGGCGAGATTTTGGCGACGAATTTGGCGCAATGTAGCCAACTTGGCGACATTTTTAATTGTTGCCAAATTAGCAAAAATCTCGCCAAGTTGATAAAAATGAAGCTAAATCAATGAAAATGACGATTAATTGAAGAAAATTCAATATGTTGGAAATAATATAAGTATCTACTATAAGAATAACATTTTTTTTAACTGTAAAAGTAGTAAATTCATTGCATTATATAAGGAAAGTCATGTGTTGCCCACATCAGATTTTTTTCATTAGTAGTAACATCAAAAAGCATATTGATTTTCAAAGAGATCGCTTCATAAGAAAGCTTTAATGTGTGTTGTTGTTTTCCCACAGAATAAGATGTCAAGGAAAGTCGTGAACTAGGTCAATAACTTCAGATATTAGTGTTATCTTAAATTTTTATATGGGTATAGAGGAAACACCCATGGCGCTTCAAGATGAGATAATTTAAAGGATGTGATCCCCGTTTTTAGAGGGATATGGATTAACTAGCTCGCTTCTTTTTAGATAGAGATGTGGATTTTCTGAAAAATTTTCCCGAAAATTTTTTCTCTATATTATATTTCAGCTAGAATATTATGTTCAGTGACTTTTAAAAGTATTTGTTTTTATATTACATCTACAGTCGAACATATATTATATAGCAAGGCTACAAAATAGTTTAAATCTAAAAATATATAAAAAAATTCTATGCATGAAAGTTTTTTTATATTTGTATACTGCAGTTAGTCGCTATAATTTATTATTTTCCTTAAAAACACTTGCTTTTGAAAACTTATAAAAAATTCTATTTCATCTATAATAATGTTTTATCTTCAAAATTCCAATTTTAAGGCATTGCATAAAAGGAATAATTAAAAAAAATGCATAAGAAATAATTAAAATTTGCTAAACCTTATCAGAATCATAAATAATTTACTGTTTATTACTTTCCTTATATACATAATGTATAAAGAAAGTATTGTGAAGGGGTCGAAAATTAGAATCAGAGTTTTTGACGGGAGAGCACGTTTCAAGCATCCCTGATCACGAACCAAACATTTTTGAAGTGATGTCTGTGTGTGCGTGCGTGAAAGTATGTGTGTGCGTGTGTCAGTGAGCCTGTGAAGACGATAACTGACGAACGAATGGACCGATTCGAACGAAATTTAGTACAAAAATCACAATCTATAAATACTGGAAGCCTATTGTTTTGAAACGTAATCGAATGATCAGAACCCCCCTAAATTTTCGAGTGAAATTTTGAAAAAATCGTCAAAAAATCAAAACCGCTAATAAAGTTACGCAAGTAGACATGTCTTATGTAATTTTTCATTAGAAAACGATTAACATAAATTTTGGAACGCTAACATGAACCGTTCCCGAGATATTGCACATTTTTCAAAAAAATTATCAAAAAGTCATATAAAATAAAGAAAATATATTTCCTATTGAGAAACATGTTCACTTTTCATATGTAATTCCATGCGATAAATTCGGTGACATCATTCTCGTGGATCTAGATCGCTCCATTCATCAGAAAAGATTCTTCGAGTAATATTTTTATATTTGAACGCCAATAGTCATTTATCTGCTATAAGAACAACTTATTTCTCCGTCAGTAGAGCTTGGCGAGATTTTGGCGACGAATTTGGCGGAATGTTGCCAACTTGGCGACTTTTTGAAATGTTGTCAAATTAACGAAAATCTCGACAAATGGATTAAAATGTCGCTAAATCAATGAAAATAACGACTAATTGTCAAAAATTCAATACCTTGGAAAGAATATAAGTATCTACTATAAGAAAAACCTATTTTTTTTACTGTAAAAGTAGTAAATTCATTGTATTATATAAGGAAAGTCATGTGTTGCCCACATCAGATTTTTTTATTATAGGTATAAAAAATAAATTACAAAATATAATATTCTAAAAAAATAAAATAAAAACTGTTTGTAATTGAAAAATGCATTAAATATTATATTATATTTCCTTCAATACCTACTGATAATTCAAAGGGAAACATTCTATCGTTATCTTAAAAAATAACAGGGAAAAAAAAAAGACTTAGTTTGCTATATGTATAAAAATAAATTATTAAATATATAAACATATTATACGACAAAAATTATTAAAAATATGCTTGTAACTAAGCACTTTTAGAAATAAATTATTTTATATAACATTAAAAGTTGTTTTAAAAATATCGGCTTGTAATTGAACGAGTGAGCATCATGTGAAAGAAAAGACAAATTTCAAGAGGAGTTAAGCATAAATTTAGTGCTATTAAAGCATTTTCCCTCAGCAGAAATTGCGAAAACATTACATTTTTTTAAATATTTTTATAAATTTTGGAGAACTTAATATTGAAAGAATAGGCTTCTTAAAACTTTTTTTTTATTTTTTTGAGAATGAGTAAAATGTCACTTGTACCCTTTCACTTGTCATCCATTCTTTTTCTATAAAATAAAGGGCAGATGCACACAATTGCCTACCCCCGCCCCCCTCCTTCATTTTCCTTTTCAAAATTAGAAAACTCAATTATCAAAAACTTGTTATAAAGCTACTTGCTTTTCAGAGAAACAGTTTGCAAAGAGTATTACCTTCTATTTTCAAACTAATTAAAAAAAAAAGTGAAAATTTTCTGGAAAAACATAACGGGAAATTTTTAGCTAAAAATTTTCCGACCCATATCTCTACTGTTAGAGATAGAGAGAAAAAGTCAAGAGAAAATTTTAAGAGAAAAAGTCAATTACAAAGTTGTAGAAGGTTGCAAAATTAGTACTAAATATTTGTCTCACAGCAAAAGCTGCACAATAATTTTTTAAATAAAAATTTTAAAAGAGACAATTTTATTTATCTGCATGTAAGAGTACAAACAGAGAGACATTGTACAACATATCTTATTATACGTGTGCAAGCATGCAACGTTGAAGGTGGACATTTTATATTTTGTGTATAATTAACTCAATTTTGTTCTGCCGCATTGTCTAAATTGAAAAATTGAGACGATGCGGCAGAAAAATGAAGGAATTGTGGAGGAATTGAAATTGTCAAAAAATTGAAGAGATATAGAAAAGCATCTGACACAAACAAAAGAATTCATTTGATTATTAGATAAGGCTCAAGAGAATGCTTTCCATTAAAATGAAAAACCAGAAACAACCCTTATGAATTGAAATGAATTGTAAAAATGGAGTGAAGAACAATGGATTGAAAGTAATATAATTGTAAAATCATCAGGGGTGAATACAAAACATTACTTTCAAATTGTACATTTCCTTTAATGGCCTTGTTACTCTGAATAAAAAGGCCATTATTCACCCCTAATGTACTATAAATGGGAGAATGTAAGAGAAAATTGGAAAAAGTAAAATGAATTGACTTACACGTGTTGAAGATCCAGACCGTCCGACTCATCCAAAGGACTCGAGCAACTGCTTGGACGGCCGGTGACTTACATGTGTGAAAGCCCCAGGCCGTCCGACTCGTCCAGAGGACTTAGAGTATCTATTTGGACGGGACTTACACGTGTTGTTGATTGTTGTTGAAACCCAGACCGTCCGACCTACCAGAAAGGTGTAAGGTAACTGTTTGGACGGTCGGGAAGTGCCACCCAATTTAGACCGGAACCCAGTGGGGGAGGCATCCACAGGGACCGTACCCTCCTTCCCCTACCACCAACCTCTCGGAAGGACTTTCGGACCCACATGTTTAACGTGATCGTACTCCGCATGAACACGGCGGCAGTTTTGGCAGTGGCCGGAATCGAACCCGGGCCTACCGAGTGCAACTCCAGAGCGCTAACCAATGGGCTACCGCGCCCCCGGACTTACACGTGTGAAGATGGTCACTCAATTTATAGTACATTAGGTGAATAATGGCTTTTTTGTTCAAAGTAATAAGGTCATTAAATGGAATGTGCTATTTGAAGATAATTTTTTGTATTCACCCCTGATGATTAAGGAGAAAGGTGGAGTTAAACTGCAAACACTAGTTTTCAAGGTTTCTTTCAATCTTATACGGGAGGGAAGGAGGCAAAAATGGTTAGTGCTAGTTTTGCAAAGCTCTACAACTTTGCAATTTATCTCTAAACAAAAACCGAGATAGTCCCGTAACCCCTTAAAAGGAGTCAGAGTCCTTTTAAAGTTGTTTCATGTAGAGCCATAGGGGCTTCCTATACACCTACATACAAAACATACAATAGCCCTAATTATTGGCAAGATCCAGGATTTTCGTTGAAGCCATGTGTATCTATTAGAGAAATTCGCGTGTTGAATTCATCAATATTTTTATTTTTACTTCCCTTATATACAATAATGTATAAGGAAAGTATTGTGACGGGGTCGAAAATTCGAATTCAAGGAGAGCACGTTTCAAGCATTTCTGATCACGAATCGAACATTGAGGTGATGTCTGTGTATGTGTGAAAATATGTGTGTGTGTGTGTGTGAAAGTATGTGTGTGTGTGTGTAAAAATATGTGTGTGTGTATGAAAGTATGTGTGTGTATGTGAAAGTATGTGTGTGTGTGTATGTGTCAGTGAGTCTGTGGAGACGATAACTGACGAACGAATGGACCGATTTGAACGAAATTTGGTACAAAAATTACAATCCTTGAATACTGGAAGCCTAATGTTTTTATACGCAATCGAATGTTTAGAAACTCCCTAAATTTTCGAGTGAAATTTTGAAAAAATCATTAAAAAATCAAAACCTGTAACAAAGTTACGCAAATAGACATTTCTTATGTAATTTTTCATTAGAGAATGAACATAAATTTTAGAACGCTAGCATGAACCGTTCCCGAGATATTGCACAATTAAAAAAAAAAAAAAATTCCTATTGAGAAACATGTTCACTTTTCGTATGTAATATCATGCGATAAATTTTGTGACATCATTCTCGTGAACCTAGCTCGTTTCATTCATGAAAAAAGATACTTTGAGAAATACTTTTGTATTTGAACTCCAATAGTCATTTATCTGCTATAAGAATAAATAATTTCTCCGTCCAGAACGCTTGGCGAGATTTTGGCGACGAATTTGGCAGAAAGTCGCCAACTTGACGACTTTTTCAAATGCTACCAAATCAAAGAAAATCTCGCCAAATGGATAAAAATGACGCTAAATCAATGAAAATAACGACTATTTAACAAAAATTCAATATCTTTGAAAAAATATAAGTATCTACTATAAGAATAACCTATTTTGTTTTTACTGTAAAAGTAGTAAATACATTGCATTATATAAGGAAAGTCATGTGCTGCCCACATCAGATTTTTTACATAATGCACATACAAATAAAAATTCACGGTAATAGTGCATTATTTTACTTTCCCTGCAATACATGGTAATGTATAGGGAAAGTATTGGAATCATGTCGAAAATCGCAACTCGAGTTTTCGACGGATCTACATGTTTCAAGACCTCTAGAATACGAAAAAACCATTTTTAGCATGATGTCTGTGTGTGTGTCTGTGTGTCTGTCTGTTTGTCTGTGTGTCTGTCTGTCTGTCTGACTGTCTGTGCAGATTTTGTATCCACTCTAACTAAAAACGTAATTTACCGAATTTCATAAAATTTGATAAGTAAGTCACTTGTGGGCGAATCTGGGGATGATTAGTTTTGGGTACGATTCGGGATAAAAGAACCCGCCTTTTTTTTTGCAAAATGGCCCGCAAAAGCTTGTATCCACTCTAACTGAAAAACTAATGGACCGAATTTCACAAAATTCGGTAGATGACTCACGTGTGGGCTACCCTGGTGCTGATTAGATTTTGGTACGATTCGGAAAAAAATAACCTGCCTTTTTTCGCAAAATGGCCCGCAAAAATCGTCAAAATTTAAACTAAAGAACTAGGTATACTCAAATATATCCATTAAATGCTTGTTTAATACGTAATTTTTAACAACGAAAAGAATAAGACCAACCCCATTACACTAGGACTAGCCGTTCTCGAGATATTTTAGTTTTTCGTATTTTCTCTACACCGCCTTTGAAAATAAGTCCGGTTACCGAATGAGAACAAAAATTGAATTAAAAGTGAAATAAATTTAATTAAATAAAGAGAACTTGAATATAAGTTTGCAGGGAAAGTCATGTGCTGCCCACATCAGATTTTTTTAAAAATAGCGTGCCCACATCTGACAGACATTCCCACACAAAAGTCTTCTATATTTCAAAATTTATTTGCATCAGAAGCAAAGTATATGTAAGAAGATTTCCAAGGGATGACAGTATGAAATTTTTGTTGAATTCAAAGAAACCCGAAGCAGATAACGTAAAAGGATGATCACCGTAACAAGCTAAGTTGATGATTTTCATTCGGTGGCTTATAATATTTTCCTGTTCTTCTTTTATTAACTTTACTTGATATTTTTTTATACTCTTGTCAGCCTCGTTTACCCTTATAGCAAAGACTGATACTGCCAGAAAGGAAGTTGTTGCGTACATCCCAATGAACGCCATTTTCCCCTTGGCCTCTTCTATCCATTTGGCATTGACGCCTGCTGCGCCATGGTAGACTAAAAGACTGAAAATGTTCAGAAAATTTTGCATTTGTAATACGAAAGCAATGAACGCCATCGAATCTTCCAGCTGTTCCAAAACGTTGAGGATTTTTTCGTACTCCTTGCTCAATTCTTCAAAAGCGACTCCATATCTTCCTGTACTTTTCAGGGCGCTTAGATGTTTCTGTAGTAATTTCCCGCCGTAAGCACACATGTAAATGTAAAATACGCAGGCGCTGGCGTGAAATGTGTACTCAATAAAAAAATAAAGTGCCATGATTACGTAGAGAAGAAAAATATTGACGGCGTCGAATTTATCGTACATATTGAATGTATAATAAGATAAATACGCCTTCAAAAGTTTCTTTGGCCCAGTTTCCATAAAACTTACTGTTCCACCCACTTGAACAACGACGATCCACGTGATAAAAATCCACTTCGAAGGCGGTGATACTTTCATTTCTTTCGCCACATTACGAAAAGCTAATACTAAATTAAACAGCTGGTGTCGTTTTAAAAATATTGCATACCAAAGAATAACAGTACTGTATTCCGCAAATTTTCTCGCTAGCGTTGTTTTGAGCGAGACACCTCTGAAGCTATGGAGGTTAACATCATTAACTAAAGTTGCAGCAAGATATAAGAATATGAGGTTCCAGAAAATTGCTCTCCAGAGTCCACAATATTTACAAATACGTTTTTCTCCGCCTCGGTTCTCCTTTTCACATATATCTATTCCGTATAGATAAAATAGTTTAATCATATACCTTTCAAAAATTGTAATTTTAGTCAAGAATTCTGCACAAACGTTTATTTCTTGATTATTTTCTTCTTGAACAGACGGTTTACAACATTCTGCATTCTGTTCAGAATTCTGTTTGGGATACCCGCCAGTTCTTATCATATTGATATTAATTACAATGACACCAGACGCAATGTCAAAAATAGAGGACAGGCTAGTAAAACTTTGTTCTGAAATACAAGATGCTATTATGCTTCTTTTAAGTATAGTCACTAACAATTCTAAAAGACTCAGGGTATAGTTTTTGATCAATTTAGATCGATATTCCCTCTGCTATCTTATTCCTGTTTATGCTCTAAAATCGATATTTACGGTAGTCCTTTAAAATATCACAATAAGTTATTATCTCGATTCACATCGATTTTAAATTCTTGACGTTTCCGAAATTTTTCTTTGTTTTTAATACCTTAATGGCATTTTTAAGGGAATCTCCCAAACAAGTATTTTGTTGATATTTTATACCAGCATTGACAGGAAAATAAGGGTATTTTATATTATTTCATATTTCATTCGAAATGGTCCATTCGATAGTGAGATAGTATACGTCTATACTCACTGTGTTCGTTCTAAACGTCTGTCAACGTTTTAAATTGAGTGCAAAATTATAAATTATGCGTAAAATGATTTATTATTTAACATGTTCACTGTCCTGATTTATTCTTATAACTTAAAAAAAAAATCATTCGATTTTTTGTTTAGGGAGGAGGGGAGATCTGAATGTTTAGTCGCGTTTTAATTTAATATAGTTTAAGTAGTTATATACACTCTTTTGAAAAAAAAAAACAAAAAAAAAAAACGAAGCACCTAAAAAAAAATATTCCGATCATCTCGAAACTTCGTATGCAAATTCCTTTATACTAAGTATGCAAATGATTAAATTTACAAGGCCAATGACTGTTAACTTCGGTCATCACGCGCGTTTCTTACTGCTCAACTATCATCCTATAAAACAGGTTACAAATGTGGACGGTTTATCTTTGCTCGTTATCGACGTTGCAGTTCCGTGGACCAATAATGCCGTTACGACGTTGCCGAAGACCTTATAGGTAATTAGAGGAGTTCGAACGTGGTCGTATAGTCGGGATGCGTGAAACTGGCTGGTCATACCGAGCAATAGGCCGCCACCTGCACCGAACGGACACTTCTGGGCAAAGCCGATGTGTTAAAAGGCGATGTGCAAAGGCTGTGTTCAGCGATGAATCACGCTTCAGTCTTTCAGCAGATGACCATCGGGTACGTGTGTGGAGGCGCCAGGGTCAGCGGTCCCAATCAGCTTTTGTTTTACACAGCACACAGCTATTACTGCTGGTGCGATTGTGTGGGGTGCTATCTCTTACGACAGCAGGTCGTCCCTAGTCATCCTGTGTACAACTTTAACAGCTCAACGACATGTTGATGAAATCCTGCGGCCGTTTGCGTTACCCTTCACTATACGTCATTCTGGGACCATTTTTAATAAGATAATGCCATGCCACATACGGCTCGCATATCTGTGGACTGTTTCCGAGCTATTGATACTGTTCCTTGGCCAGTACGGTCACCAGACCTTTCGCCAATCGAGTATGTATGGGGCATGCTAGGACGCCAGATTCGGGCACCCCGAGATGTAGCAGATCTGGAGTAACAATTGGGGAATACCTGGCAGAATGTATCGCAGGATGACATTAGGAAACTTTATCACTCCTTACCTAGACGTATACAAGCATGCATTGCCGCCAAGGGGGGTTTCACCAATTACTGATTTGAAATTCAATGTGCAATTGCTAACCATCCTGCGACCTTGATTTTGTAATCATTTCATTACTTGTGTATGAGCTGTACGTATATTTAATTTCAATGAAAAGAGCCACTTTCTTCATGGTGCTTTGTTTTATTTGTAAAAGAGTGTATGATGATAATTGTATAAAAATAATTTGATGTGGGCAGTGTATGAAATATGTTATTAGTTGTGCCTAAACCCATATTGCAACATTAGTTATGTTTATAATGGCAACATCCTTTCTTGTGTTGTCAGAATGGCAACGATCTGGTATTGTTTATGTTCGATGTTATGTAGTCGCGCGTTTTTTTTTTCTTTTTTTGTATGTTTGTGTGAGATGTTACGTGATGTATTTGTTTTCGTTCCAATAGATAGTTCTGTCTAATATAGTCGTAACACTGACTATTTACCCTAAACATCCACTATCTCTGCTAAAACTAAAAGGGTTACAGATACCCAGGTTGTTTATCTGCGAAACGATAAGGCGTACTTTTGTTTTCGCAAATGCTTAGAATTATTTTGTTCTATGGTAAATTGTCTAAGTAGACGTACCTAGAAGTTATTAAATATTACGAATTATAGTCAGACCTTTAAAATAAAGAAGAATGGCTGCCATGAATGACGAATTCAGTATCAATAAATTATTGAGTTATAATTATCAGTCCTGGACTACTCATGCCAGGGTAGTCTTGGTTCAGAAAGGATGCTGGGAAGCCATTGATTCTGGTTTTGGATCGGAAATGACGACTGACTAAAAGAAAATGAATAATCGAGTTTTTATGTTTCTTGTTGTTGAGGATACGTATTTAGATGATATTGAAATGTGCACTACCGCGAGAGAAGCATGGAATGCACTTGGAAGAAATCCATTCCAGGCAGTACATGACTTTCCTTACAGAATCCCTTTGTTTCTCTTCCATAATCCATTTAATTAAATTTAATTGCACAAAATAACATGGATAATTATTTGAAATGACACTAAATTGGCAGTTTTATTTAATTTCCCTTCTCGTTTGGCGACTGGGCGTATTTTTAAATAGGCGATGTGGTAAAAATGACGAAACACTAAAATATCTCGAGAACGGTTGGTCCTGATGTTATAAGGTTGGTCTTATACTTTTCGTCGCCAAAATTTGCGTATGAAACAAGCATTTAATGAATACATTTGAGCATATGTAGTCTTTTATTACTTTCTTTATACACATAGTATAAGTTATAAGGAAAGTATTGTGACGGGGTTGAAAATTCGAATTTGAGTTTTCAACTGGAGAGCACGTTTCAAGCATCTCTGAACACGAATCAGACGATTTTGATGTAATGTGTGAGTATAAAAATTTGAGGTATGTGGGTAAGTATGTGTGTGTGTGTGTGTGTCAGTGAGTCTGTGGCGACGATATCTCACGAACGAAAGAAGCGATTCGAACAAAATTTGTACAAAAACCACAATAAGTGAATACTGGAAGCCTATTGTTTTTTCACGCAATCGAATGTTCAGAACCCACCAAAATTTTGAAATAAAATTTTGAAAAAAATAAAACATTCAATAAAGTTACGTAAATAATCATTTCTTATGTAATTTTGCATTAGAAAACGATTGTCATAAACTTTAGAACTCTAGCATGAACCATTCTCGAGATATTGCACATTTTTCAAGTAAATTTATCAAAAAATTACGTAAAATTAAAAAAAGTATTAACTATTGTAAAATCTGTTCACTTTTCATATGCAATATTATGCGATAAATTTATCATTCTATCAATATCGCCAACTTGGCTATATTTAGCTCCACATTGACGAAAATATCGTCAAAATTGCAAAAATTACACCTCATTCATGAATTTGTTATTAAAATATTTAAATATATGGCCAATATTGCTTATTGAGGATGATATCAATATTGATAATTGTTAATTTAGAGTTGCGTAAAATATAAGTTAATTGAGTACTAAATAGTTTTAAGTGGTGTTATTCAGAAAAGCGCCAAATGTACAATTTAACGTTGCAAATACTGTGCCGTGGATTTTTCATTCCAATTCCACCGTTAAAGAAATTTTTCACTGTTCATTGCATTATATAAGGAAAGTCATGTGTTGCTCACATCAGATGTTTTTATATTTTGATGATTTTAGCAGGCCATTTTGCAAAGAAAAAAAATAGGTTGTCTTTTTCGAATCGTACCAAAATCTAATCAGCATCAGGGTAAACCACAAATGACTTATCAACCAAATTTTGTAAAATTTGGTCAATTAGTTTTCCAGCCAGAGTGGATACCTACATTGCACAGACAGACGCACACACACACACAAGCGTCACTCTAAAAATAGATTTCTCGGGTTCCAGAGTGCTTGAAGTGTGTAGCTAGATCCGCCGAAAATTCGAGTTGAGATTTTCGGCACGATTTCAGTACTTTCCCTAGGTATTACTATGTATTGTAGGGGAAGGTAATTAGAAGTCATGTGCTGCTCATTCACTTCAGATGAGGTAGGACATTCAAAATTGGTCCAGTAAATTTGATATCGTTAGAACATGCATTCGGATATAACGCACTTTAATGTCGCCCAAGTATATAGCTTGATGCATTGCTATAATTGCATATCCCCCCCCCCTTTAAATTCCAAAATCTTTGATTTAAAACTATAAAAGGAAGTTTCCCCTTTATCCAGTCCTCAGAAAAAAATCTGATGAGGGCAGCACGTTGCTTTCCTTGCAGACTCAAATTCATTTCTCTTTATTTCTTTAATAATTCATAAAATTGAGTTTTATTGCACAGTGTAACACTGAATGTGCACTTTCAATTCAATTTTTGTTACTTTCCCTGCAATACATGGTAATGTATGGGCAAAGTATTGAAATCATGTCGAAAATCGCAACTCGTGTTTCCGACGGATTTACACGTTTTGAGATCTCTAGAGCACGAAAAAACTATTTTCAGAGTGATGTCTGTGTGTGTGTGTGTGTCTGTCTATGCAATGTATTTATTAACTCTAACTCAAAAACTAATGGACCGAATTTCATAAAATTTGGTAGGTAAATCACTTGGGTGTAACCCTGGTGCTGATTAGTTTTTGGTACAATTCGGGATAAAAGAACTCGCCTTTTTCTGCGAAATGGCCAGTAAAAAATTACCTGTATCCACTCTAGCTCAAAAACTAATGGACCGAATTTCACAAAATTCGGTAGATAAGTCCCTTGCAGATCACCCTGGTGCTGATTGGATTTTGGTACAATTCGGAGAAAAATAACCTGCCTTTTTTTGCGAAATGGCCCGCAAAAATCGTCAAAATCTAAAATAAAAACTACGTATGCTTAAATATATCCATTTAATGCTTGTTTTATACGCAATTTTTAACGATGAAAAGAATAAGACCAACCCCATTATACTAGGACTAGCCGTTCTCGAGATATTTTAGTTTTTTAGTATTTTCTCTATGCCACCTTTGAAAATAAGTTCAGTTACCAAATGAGAACGAAAATTCATTTGGTAACTGAACTTAAAAGTGAATTAAAATAAAGAGAACGTGGATATAAGTCTGCAAGGAAAGTCATATGCTGCTCATATCAGATTTTTTTATTTGGTAACTGGACATTTTTTTCAAAGGCGGCATAACAAAAATGCGATAAAACTAATATATCTCGAGTACGATTAGTCCTAAAGTAATAGAGTTGGGCTTATTCTTTTTCTCATCAAAAATTAAGTATAAAACAAGCATTTAATTGATACATTTGAGTATACGTAGTCTTTTATCTTGGATATTTGCGGGTTATTGTATAACAAAAGGCAAGTTCTTCGCATCTGAATCGTATCACAATCTAATCAGCACTAGGGTATCCCACAGGTGATTTATCTACCAAATTTTGAGAAATTTGGTGAATTAGTTTTTTAGCTAGAGTGGACACATGATATTTTTACGGGCCATTTCACTAAAATAAAGACTTGTTCTTTTATCCCGAATCGTACCAAAATCTAATCAGCACCAAGGTCATACACAAGTGGATTACTTATAAAATTTCATGAAATTTGGTCTATTAGTTTTTGAGTTAAAGTGGATGCATAATATCGCACAGACAGACAGATACACAGACAGACAGATAGACACACACACACACCACACAGACGTCACGCTAAAGATTGTTTTTTCGTGTTTTAGAGGTTTCAAAATGTGTGGATCCGTCGAAAAATCGAGTTGCGATTTTCGACATGATTCCAATACTTACCCTATACATTACCATGTATTGCAGGGAAAGTAAAATTCTGATGTGGGCAGCACATGACTTTCCCTGCAAACTCATATTCACGCTCTCTTTATTTCTTCAATAATTCATTATATTGAGTTTTATTGTACAAAATAACGCCCATAATTATTTAAAATGACACTGAATTGGCACTTTCAATTCAATTTTCGTTTTCAGTTGGTAGCTGGACTTTTTTTAAACGGTGGCGTAGTGAAAATCCGAAAAACTAAAATATATCGAGAACAGTGTAATGGGGTTGGTCTTATTCTTTTGATCGTCAAAAATTACGACTAAAACAAGCATTTAATTGATATTTTGAGTACACATAGTTTTTTAACACTTTACAACAAAGTTGAAAAGTGTTTATGACTTTGTTCATTCTGTCTGTCTGTCTGTCTGTCTGTCTGTCAGCACGATAACTGCCGTAAAAATGACTTAATCAAAATGAAATTTTAGTATGTTGTTCAGACGGTCTATAGGACCTATGGGAATATAAATGAATAATATCACCCAATTAGTTTTGGATTGAACCCGGGTTGAAAAAATGGAATACATTGAGCCCTATGGGACCTAATTTTTCAAGCATTTTTTAAGCGGATTTAAAATTCACAAATTGCTTCGAAAATTTTAGGCAAAATTCAAATTGTTCCATAAAATATATAAAAAAAAATTCAGCGAAATATATTCAGTTGTTTTTTAAATAAAAATTAAAATAATAATAACACCTCTTATATTAAGCGATCACGTGTCCATGATATGAAACGATCACATGACCCACTTCAAAATGATATATGGCATCCATCTTGTGTCAAAATCGTGATTTTTAAAGTTCTTTTTAATTCATATTGAGTGTTGTATCCGTCCTAAAATTACTTTATTTTTGCCTAAATTCTGTGCATCTACATACTGAAACAACGCAATTACAATATATTTCAGTTTAAATGCTCTTCCAAATTTGAATATTTCTACTATTAAGCCTATTTTTCACCTATGTAAAATGTAAACAGCAAAATATGTAGAATGAGTTGTATTAGAATCGCTGTAATTCTTTAACACAAAATCATTTAGTCCATGGAGTCTGCTTAGCTGATATGAATTCATTGATATTAGAAAGAGAAGGACGATATTGTTCGATGAAGTTTTACGCATAGAGCTTACTTACTTGCAGCTCAATGGTCTTAATTTTTAAATAAAATAAATTGTTATAGTATTGTGATGAATGACATGAATGGGGGAATTATTTATGAATGAAATGTTGCTTTTATAGAGAGAGCCAGGCGTGTTATTTTTTTATGACGTCATTTGAATGGATTTCAGTTGTTTTCGATGAAGTTTTCAAATATAATAAATTATCGTAGTATTATGATAATTCTAAAATTATTACCGAGGAATGTATAACATTTAAGAGATGTTTAAACCAGGCAATTTATACTTTAATGCCGTCATTTGAATGAAGTTAATTTTTTTCGATGAAGGTTTAAGGTTTCAAATATAATAAATTAATGTAGTATTGTGATAAGTTTTAAAATATTACCGAGGAATGTATTGCATTTTAGACATGTTTAAATAAAATTGCATTGAAGTTGGAAAGTGTTTCATAATCAATGCTTTAAGCATGATTGATCTTTCTTGTTGTATTAGATTTTAATGATTTTTCAAAAAGAGGCAAGTTACTTTTTTTCCGAATCGTACCAAAATTTAATCAGCACCAAGGTGACCCACAAGTGACTTATCTACCAAATTTTGTAAAATTTGATCAATTAGTTTTTAAGCTAGAGTGGATACAGCAATTTTTGCGAGCCATTTCGTAAAAAAAGGTGGGTTGTTTTATCGCGAATCGTACAAAAAACTAATCAGCACTAGGGTTACACACAAGTATCTTACCTACCAAATTTTATGAAATTCAGTCCATTAGTTTTTGAGTTAGTGTGGGTGCATACATTGCACAGACAGATACATACACAGACGTCACGCTAAATAATGTGTTTTCCTATTCTAGATGTCCCAAAACGTGCAGATCCGTCAAAAACTGGAGTTGCGATTTTCGACATAATTCCAATACTTTCCTTATATTTTATGTATTGCAGGGAAAGTAAAAAGAACAATGTTTATCGATATTTTTACTTTCCCTGCAATACATGGTAATGTATAGGGAAAGTAATGGAATTAAGTCGAAAATCACAACTCGAGTTTTCGACGGATCTACACTTTTTGACAACTCTAGCACACGAAAAATCTATTTATAGCGTGACGTCTGTGTGTGTCTCTCTCTGTCTGTGTGTGTATGTGTCTGTGCAATGCACGCATCCACTCTTATTCAAAAACTAGCCGCCTTTGGCGACCAGCCTGTTCGCTACCCTTGAAAATTCTGACCGTGGCAAACTCGTTGGCGCGACCTACCAGAAAGGTGTAAGGTAACTGCTTGGAAGGCCAGGAAGTGCCACACAATTTAGACCGGAACCCAATGGGGGAGGCATCCAAAGAGACCGTACCCTCCTTCCCCTACCACAAACCTCTCGGAAGGACTTGCAGTCCCACACGTTTAACGTGATCGTACTCCGCGTGAACACGGCTGCAGTTTTGGCAATGGCGGGAATCGAACCCGGGCCTACCGAGTGAAATTCCCGCGCGCTAACCACTGGGCTACCGTGCCATCCGCGACAATCTCCATAACTTTATTTTTATTCGGCAATTTTGGGAATCGAACCCGGGCCTACCAAGTGCAAATCCCGCGCACTAACCACTGGGGTACTTCACCCTCCGCGATATTCTTCATAACTTTCTTTTTATTCACCCAATTTAGACCGGAACCAAGTGGGAGAAGCATCCACAGGGACCGTACCCTTCTTCCCCTACCACCAACCTCTCGGAAGGACTTACAGACCCACATGTTTAACGTGATCGTACTCCGCGTAAACACGGCGGCAATTTTGGGAATCGAACCCGGGCCTACCGAGTGCAATTTCCGCGCGCTAACCATTGGGCTACTTTGCCCTACGCGACAATCTCCATAAATTTCTTTTTATTCATCCAATTTAGACCGTACCCTCCTTCCCCTACCACCAACTTCTCGGAAGGACTCACGGACCCACATGTTTAACGTGCTCGTACTCCGCGTAAACACGGCGGCAATTTTGGGAATCGAACCCGGGCCTGGTAACTGGTTGGACGGCCAGGATGTGCCACCCAATTTAGACCGGAACCCAGTGGGGGAGGCATCCACAGGGAACGTACCCTCCTTCCCCTACCACCAACCTCTCGGAAAAACATACGGACCCATATGTTTAACGTGATCGTACTCCATGTCAGTGGCGGAAATCGAACCCGGGCCTACCGCGTGCAATTCCCGCGCGCTAACCACTGGGCTACTTCGCCCTCCGCGACAATCTCCATAACTTTCTTTTTATTCACCCAATTTAGACCGTACCCTCCTTCCCCTACCACCAACCTCTCGGAAGGACTCACGAACCCACATGTTTAACGTGATCGTACTCTGCGTGAACGTGGCGTAAGTTTTGGCAGTGGCGGGAATCGAACCCGGGCCTACTGAGTGCAATTCCCGCGCGCTAACCACTGGTCTGCCGCGCCCTCCGCGACAATCTCCATAACTTTCTACATATTCACCTAATTTAGACGGGAACCCAGTGGGGGAGGCATCCACAGGGGCCGTATCCTCCTTCCCCTACCACCAACCTCTCGGAAGGACTTACGGACCCACATATTTAACGTGATCGTATTCCACGTAAACACGGCGGCAGTTTTGGCAGTGGCGGGAATCGAACCCGGGCCTACCGCTAACTTCCCGCGCGCTAATTTGCAATTTAAAATGACCATATGCTTAATTCCATCATCCTCATTCCATTGTTCCATCATTTAAAATATCCATAAAATTAAAATATCCATTTAAAATATCCAAAAGTTAAAATATACATTTAAAAAATCCAGATCGTCCCATCATTTAAAATATAAATATAATAATTTATATAGAGCAAAGGAGCTAGCTCTATTCAGAACCGTGACGTCACCTCCACCTTGACGTCCCCACCCACCACCTTCCCTGCTTCAGCGGGGGAGAAACGAAGCGGTACGCCGAGCGGAACGGCGAGAAATATAAAATCATGACGTCTTTAAAATTGCGATCCTGAAGGCAATTTTCATTATTTCTGGACCAGATTAGACTTGTAAGAATGCCAGATATTTCAGCTTTCTAAAAATGTAAATTATTAGTCGAAATTATGAGTACTTTTTACTATGCGAGAATTTAAAAACCAAAAATCGTTTTTTTGAGCCAAAAGTGACTTTTGTTTTAAAATCTTTAAAAAATATTAGAAATCGAAATGGAGATTTGAAATTGATATATTTTTACTCGCAATTGTCTGCCCTTTCCGATGGTGTGAGTTGTTTTTTTCTACGACGTCTGGATCGTGGAGAAAAAAGGGCAAAAAGGGCAAAAAAAGGTCGAAATCGCATAAAACATTAAATAAATAAAAAAATAATTAGAATTTTGAAAATCGGTTTTCACGTGTCCCCTTCCCTCCCCCCCGGGTCTCCGATTGCCAAATTTCGTAGCTCTCCGACGCGCGGTCGCGAAACGTATAGTGTATAAGACAGACACACACACAGACATTGCCTTTTATTATATAGACTAATGGACCAAATTTCACAAAATTTGGTAGGATTCACTTGTGGGTGACCTTGGTGCTGAATAGTTTTGGGTACTATTCGGGATAAATTAACCCGCCTTTTTCGTTTGTGGCGAAATGTCCCGCAAAAATGGCTTGCATCCACTCTAACTGAAAAACTAATAGACCAAATTTTATAAAATTCGGTAGATAAGTCATTTGTGGGTTACACTGGTGCTGGTTAGATTTGGGTACGATTCGGAAAAAAAAACATGCCTTTTTACTTTCCTTATATACATAATGTATAAGGAAAGTATTGTGACGGGGTCGAAAATTCGAATTCGAGTTTTCGACGGGAGAGCACGTTTCAAGCATCCCTGATCACGAATCAAACATTTTTGAAGTGATGTCTGTGTGTGTGTGTGTGTGTGTGTCAGTGAATCTGTGGAGACGATAACTGACGAACGAATGGACCGATTCGAAGCAAATTTGGTACAAAAATCACAATCCGTAAACACTGGAAGCCTATTGTTTTTATATGCAATTGAATGTTCAGAACGCCCCTAAATTTTCGAATGAAATTTTGAAAAAATCGTCAAAAAATCAAAACCACTAATAAAGTTACGCAAATAGACATTTTTTATGTAATTTTTCATTAGAAAACGATTGGCATAAATTTTTGAACGCTAACATGAACCGTTCTCGAGATATTGCACATTTTTCAAAAAAATTATCACAAAGTCATATAAAATAAAAAAAAAATATTTCCTATTGAGAAACATGTTCCCTTTTCATATGTAATACCATGCGATAAATTGGGTGACATCATTCTCGTGGATCTAGCTCGTTCCATTCATGAAAAAAGATACTTTGAGTAATACTTTTGTATTTGAACGCCAATAGTCATTTATGTGCTGCAAGAATAACTTATTTCTTCGTCCATAACGCTTGGCGAGATTTTGGCGACACATTTGGCGGAATGTCACCAACTTGGCGACTTTTTGAAATGTTGCCAAATTAACGAAAATCTCGCCAAATGGATAAAAATGACGCTAAATCAATGAAAATGACGACTGATTGTCGAAAATTCAATATCTTGGAAGAATATTAGTATCTACTATAAGAAAAACCTATTTTTTACTGTAAAAGTAGTAAATTCATTACATTATATAAAGAAAGTCATGTGTTGCCCACATCAGATTTTTTTGTGAAATGGTCCGCAAACAATCGGCAAAATCTAGAACAAAAAACTAAGTATGCTCAAATATATCAATTAAATGCTTGTTTTATACGTAATTTTTAACTATGAAAAGAATAAGACCAACCCCATTACACTAGGACAAGCCGTACTAGAGATATTTCAGTTTTCTCGCAGTTTCGATACATGTTGTTTTCGATACATGTTTCGATACATACTGGTGGCATATTTCGGTCGCGGTAGCCCGGTGGTTTGCGCGCTGGATTTGTACGCTTCCACAACTGCCGCCGGTTCATGCGGAGTACGATCACGTGGGTCCGTAAGTCCTTCCGAGAGGTTGGTGGTAGGGGAAGGAGGGTACGGTCCCTGTGGATGCCTCCCCCACTGGGTTCCGGTCTAAATTGGGTGGCACTTCCCGGCTGTCCAATCAGTTTCCTTACACTTTTCTGGTAGGTCGGACGGTCTGGGTCTCAACAACAACAGCAGTTTCGATACGTCACCTTGGAAAATAAATCCAGTTACCAAATGAGAACGAAAATTGAATTAAAAGTGCAAATTCAGTGTCATTTCAAATAAGAAAATAAATGTAATTTTGCAGGGAAAGTCACGTGCTGCCTGCCCACATAAGATTTTTTTAATATATTGGTAGATAAAAATGCATATGTAGTGAATTTACTAAATATTTATTTTTACTTTCTGTACCTAATTTTACTTCCAATTACAATACGCAGTAATTATAATGAGAAAGTATTATGATTGGGAGGGGGATGAAAACTCCGAATCTTGGATTTGGAGTGATTTGTACGTTTTGGGCATTACTGAATACGAATAAACCATTTCATCTTTAATGTCTGTATGTTTGTCTGTAGGCACGAATATCTCTGGGACAAATGCAACTTGTTAAACGAAATATAGTGTAAGAGTATTCCAATCAGTAAACGTTTCAAAATGATTTTCTAAAATGTCAGGCAAAGAGTTTACCCTCTACTTGAGTGCTCAAAAATTGGAAAGAGCATTATACTTGTATAAATAGCTATTAAATTTCTTAAAAGTAACGGCATGTTTAGTTTTTAAATTAAAAGGGAATGAAATCAATTATAGAACGCTAACAAGCACCGTTCTTGAGATATTGCACGTTTATTTACACGAAACTTACATTAAATAGACATGACTTGCAATTATATGCGTTGATAAAACAAAGTTTTCTAGAAAGAGAAACATTTCACACTATCTGCTGATACGAGTATATGGCAATTAAATTTTATAAAATTTGAAGTTTTCCAAAACTGGGTTCTCAAAGCTGTAGTTTCAAAATCAATGCTGAGTCACTTTTAATTTCTTTAAATTTCTATGGGCTTGAGGGGCTTTGCCCCTCAAGCCCATAGAAATTAATCTAGAAGTCCTAATAATTTGTTCTAAATTATTATTATTATTTTAGAAAAATAAGCCTAAAGTTGCATTTTTTCCCACAAAAGAGTGAAGTTTGACCTCGAATAAGTAAAAAAGAACCAACCGAATGCGAAAATATTTGAAATCGTCACCACAAATACTTTTTTATAAAAAGTAATAGATGCTCAAAACATGATAAATAGCAGATATGCATTTTTCAACTTTGAGATAACATAAATTGAAATAATAATTACATTTCACAATTTTAATATTTCTATTTTCAACCCTAAAAGTGCAATATCTCGAGAATAGCTTATATAAGTAATCCATTAATGGTACCATTCGCTTTTAAATAAAAACTTAAACACGTTCGAAAAATTTAGAACCTTCTTCTGTATTGTTCGTCATGAAAATCAATAAGTTTCTGCCATTTATGGATTGAAACAACCTTGTGAAATGTCATTCAATATGTTCAAGAAGTATAGGGGTTATAGATAAATAGACCGTTGTGTTACTCATAACACTTGATTTTATTTTCTTTCACTTTTCCCAAATTTGGAAATTTTGTTCCAATTTAATACCTTATTTTCCCCTACAATTTTTTTTAACGTTAGGTTTCATCCACAATTATTTATCTTTTGTTCCACTATTTACTACCTTGTAATTCCAAGGTAGTAAATAGTTGTTAGGCAGTAACAACTCCTAACAACTATTCAGTCCTGACAACTATTTAGTCCTTGTAATTCCCCTTCCATTATTTACTACCTTTTAATTAACATCCTAAGTTAATTAAAATACTCCTCGTTCCTCTATGAAATTATTGTAAAAATAATATCCCATTTCTTTTACATACCACATTCATAGTTAAGGACTTTTATTTTCCTCACTCATCGCTATGTATTTATTGATCTTATGAGTATTTTATAAAGTCGATGGAAAAGAGACGAGGGAGGTGGAGGTAGCGACCACAACTAGCTCGGGCCACAACTACTGTGATATTTTACTTCACTATCCGCTCGACCCTCTATGAAATTATTGTAAAAATGTAAATGAAAAAAAAAAATTGTGGGGAAAAATAAGGTCTTAAATAGGAACAAAATTTCTAAATTTGGGAAAAGTTAGAAAAAATAAAATCAAGAGTTATGAGTATCACAACAGCCTGCTTACCTATACAACAGCTATATACCCCTTGAACAAATTGAATGAAATTCAGCAAGTTTGTTTCAATCCATAAATTTCAAAAACTTATCGATTTTCGGGACGAACAATACAGAAGAAGCTTCTAAATTTTTCGAACATGTTTAAATTTTTATTTAAAAGCGAATGGTATCATTGATGGGTTGCTCATATAAGTTATTCTCGAAATATTGCACTTTTTGGATTGAAAATAGAAAAATTAAAATTGTGAAATTTCAATTTTTCTATTTTCAATCCAATGTATCAGGTAGTTGTTTTCTATTTTCAATATTTACCTTTGTCTTATATTATACTTTGCAAGAAAAGCAATTATATACTGAATCCACATTCTTTATCTATGTGATACATTTACAAAAGGTATCATGGAAAGATTAATAAAATAAAAATCGATAAATCAATTTATGACCAGCTTTAATAAATATAACACAATAAGTTTAATAATCAACTTAAGACAGCTTCTTTGACATAAACTCTTTTCGAAAATATATTCTAAGATAGTTTTTAATTACTTTTAATTGATTGGAAGGTTTGGTTGCCTTAGCTACTTGATTTCAAACACAAATTTTACTTTCTCATAAATAATATTGAGAAAGTATTGTTTTCCCGAAAATTTTCGACATTTTGATGCCAATATATGATTTAAGACCTCTTGAACACGTTTTGACTATTTTTGGAGTGATGTCCGTATGACTGTGTCTCGATGTCTGTGTTCGATTTCTTGTGGGCACAATAGCAGTCACAAATATTAATGGATTTTCACGAACCGCTATATTCGGCTTTGTTATCAAAAAATCTAGAAGTAGATAGATTTTTTTTAAACTTGAGTGAAAACTCGGAATTTTATTCTAAATTATATATATTTTTTAACATATAGGACAAAATTTGATATAATTATGTATAAAAGGGGTTTATTTGTAGCTCAACGATCACGAGTTTTTATAGTTTTAATCATTGTTGTGAAACATAGCTACGATACAAATTTTTTTTTTTATCGTAGTGAATTTTTTTGTTCATTAGCCCCCTTGGGGGCAAGTTACCCCCTTAGGGGGTACATTATCAAGTATGGTATCAATCGAAAGATTTTTTTCAAGCCCTTTAAAGTGAAGGGTAACAACCTATGTAAACATTTGGACCCACGATACCGATTTTTCAAAAATTTTCTTGTAAAATTTGGGGGGGGGGGGGATGAATTCTGGTATGAGAAAGTCGAGTTGAGACGCACTCCAGTTAATTTATGTAACTTTTCCGCCTGCTGACGAAATATATTTTAAAGTAAAATTTTACATGTTCAAATAACTGTAAGACCAAAACCTGAAAAGTTATTTAAAATCCCGGATAGCTCGGTATAGTAATCTTCTCTGATTGCAAAATTCTACAGGCTAGACTTTGTACGAATGTGAGGTTCTCTCATATCTCAGTCAGTAGAGAACTTTTTTCGGATACAATAAGTCTAATGAATTTAGAGAAGTCCTACATAAATAGAGTTGAGCGAGGATGTGAAATCACCAATTTGGCAATGCCGGGGTTTGATCCCGGGACCAAAGCGTGGTAGGTCAATATCATAGCGTTGAGTTAAAGACGTCTCTAGCTCATGTAATACTGCCTTATGAGAGTTCGCTACAGTACTTCCCCTCCCAGTGAGTTTCGTTGAAATCGAACGAAATTGTCGCTGTGCTGCAGAAAAAGCGGCGAGTTTTAAGTTGAAGTGAAGGAGTATAGATATAGTAACCTTGAAGGAGATGTTAGCTGTTACAAGCGGCGTCGTAGTGAGTCACAAGGCCTGATGACTTACAGTGAGTCGACGTCAGGGAATTTCGGAAGGTCAAATATGTGTGGTGGCGCTATCTCATGAGGAGTACAGAAAGTACATTTATGCAATGTCTATATAAAATTCAGTAAGCTGAATAGACTGGTATGAGAAAGTCTGAATAACTGGAAAGTAATTGAGGGAAGGGTGCTTCGTCCAAGGTCACCAATGTAGCGAAAATGCGAAATAACAAACTTGGCAGTTCCGGGGTTTGATATCGGGACCAATGTGTGGTAGGCCAGTATCATAGCTTTGAGGTAAAGACGTCTCCAGCTCAAGGCATTTAAAACTGCCTTATGAGCGTTTGCTATAAGATTTTGATACCGGTGCTTAAGCTATATTTTCGATTCTGGGAATGAAGATTGCGTAGCAAAAAAGTGACAGTGTACCAAATTCACAAGTGGATTCATCGAGATCAAAAAGCGTTGTTTTCAAATATGGAGAAGGAATGTGGAGTTCGGTCAGAACTAGGATATGTCAGTCGGTAGAGCTCTAGTTTAGAGATAAAGAAGTCAAAGATTCGAGTCTATAAGGACTGGAGAACCAGGCAAGATTTCATACTGCTGCTCGAGCGATGTTATTTAAACCTGACATATGGAATAAGAACAGTGATGTAAAAAAAGGTGACGGAGAACAAAAATAATACGCGGATTTTCTGAGACCAAGATACATTATCCCTAAGAATGTGAAGTTCAATTACAACCCGGAAGCTCAGTCGGTAGTGCTACTCTCGAGTTTAACCTTTTGCTTACGGGTGGGACACCGTCAATCCCTAACGAATAATCTCTCAAAAAGACGGGTATTTGACATACCCTATCCCAAACAGTTCGATCCCCCTTTGCAGACATTGGCGTCCATTTCGGGCATCATCGATGCCCTTCATCAGTGGCTTCGCCACAAGGGCATTGATGTCAAATACCCGTCTTTTACCCATATTTTATTTTTAAGTGGGTCGCGTGATTTTTTCATATAATAGTCACGCGATGTCTTCATATAAAGGGTGTAATTATTATTTAAATTTTTATTTTAAAAACTACTGAATACATTTTGCTGAATTTTTTTTATATATTTTATGGGATAATTTGAATATTTTCTAAAATTTTCGAAGCAATTTGTGAATTTTAAATTCGCTTAAAAAATGTTTGAAAAATTAGGTCCCATAGGGTTCAATGTATTTCATTTTTTCAACCCGGGTTCAATCCAAAACCAATTGGGCGATATTATTCATTTATATTCCCATAGGTCCCACAGACCGTTTGAACAATATACTGAAATTTCATTTTGATAAAGTCATTTTTACAGCAGTTATCGTGCTAATGGACAGACAGACAGAATGAACAAAGTCATAAATACTTTTCAACTATGTTGTAAAGTGTTAACAATGTGAGATTTTGTCACAATACCAATACTCAGACTGTACGTACAGCGATTTTGATACAGGTTGCAGTCTTAGTCAAAAAAATAATTATACAATAATCCGGAGAAATCAATGAACCCTTTTATTAACACTTTAAAACATAGTTGAAAAGTGTTTATGACTTTGTTCATTCATTCTGTTTGTCTGTCTGTCCGTTAGCACGATAACTGCCGTAAAAATGACTTTATCAAAATGAAATTTTAGTATGTTGTTCAGACGGTCTGTGGGACCTATGGGAATATAAATGAATAATATCGCCCAATTAGTTTTGGATTGAACCCGGGTTGAAAAAATGAAATACATTGAACCCTATGGGAACTAATTTTTCAAACATTTTTTAAGAGAATTTCAAATTCCCAAATTGCTTCGAAAGTTTTAGGAAATATTCAAATTATCCCATCAAATATATAAAAAAATTTTCAGCAAAATATATTCAGTAATTTTTAAAATAAAAATAAAAATAATAATTACACCTTTTTATATGAAGATATTACGTGACCATTATATGAAGAGATCAAGTGACCCACTTCAAAATGAAATATGGCATCCATCTTGTCTCAAAATCGTGATTTTTAAAGTTATTTTTAATTCATATTTAGTGCTGTGTCCGTCCTAAAACCGCTTTATTTTTGCTTAAATTCTGTGCATCTACAAACTGAAAGAACGCTATTACAATGTATGTGAGTTTAAACGATGATCCAACTTTAATTATTTCTACAACGAAGGCTAATTTTCACTTATAGAGAATGTAAACAGCAAAATATGTAGAATAGGTTGTGTAAGAATTGCTGCATTTCTTTAACGCAAAATTATTTAGCTCATGGAGTCTGCAATCTAGCTGATATGAAGGAAACATTAATGGATTTTGCACAGAGAACCAGGCGATTTTTTCGATGAAGTTTTAAGCATAGAGTTAAATTACTTGTACCTCCATGGTTTTAAGTTTTTAAATAAAATAAATTATTATAGTATTGTGATGAATGAAAGGATTGGAAAAATGTTTATGAATGAAATGCTGCTTTTATATAGAGGCGAATTATATTTCCATGACGTCACTTGAATGAAATTCATTTGTTTTCGATGAAGTTTTCAAATATAATAAATTATTGTAGTACTATGATAATTTTAAAAATATTACCGAGGAATGTATCGCATTTTAGAGATGTTTAAACCAGGGAATTTATATTTCAATTCCGTCATTTGAAGGAAGTTAATTGTTTTCGATGAAGTTTTAAGTTTTCAAATATAATAAATGAATGTAGCATTGTGATAATTTTAAAAATATTACCGAGGAATGTATCGCATTTTAGAGATGTTTAAATAGAATTGCATTAAAGTTGGAAAGTGTTTCATAATCAATACTTTATGCATAATTGATCTTTCTTGTTATTAGTACTTTAAAAGAACGTAAACAAAGTTATAATTTTTAACATACATTTTATACCAACCTAAATATGAAATAAAAAAACAAAACAAGAAAGATCAATCATGCATAAAGCATTGATTATGAAACACTTTCCAACTTCAATGCAATTTTATATAAACATCTCTGAAATGCGATACATTCCTCGGTAATATTTTTTAAATTATCACAATACTACATTAATTTATTATACTTGAAAACTTCATCGAAGAAAATGAACTTCATTCGAATGACGGTATTGAAATATAAATTTCCTGGTTTAAGCATCTCTAAAATGCGATACATTCCTCGGTAATATTTTTAAAATTGCCATAATACTACATAATTTATTATATTTGAAGCCGATGCGGTGGTCGAGCGATCAGGGCCATGCGTTTCCGTCTGATCGCTCGATTGCCGGGTTGTGGGTTCGAATCCCGCCAGCGGGCAATGATGTTGTGATGTCGAGGTTTAGTTTAGTCTTCTGCCCTTGGGGAGCCTCAATAAAGTGAAGCTGCATATTACCCTTCGCCATGAGACCAGGGGTCTATTGGGCGTGGTGTAAGGCTTTCCTTCACCACGGGGATTAGAAACAATTATATTTAAAAACTTCATCGAACATAAATGAACTTTATTTAAATGACGTCATCGAAATATAAATCGCCTCTCTATAAAAGCAGCATTTCATTCATAAACATTTTTCCAATCGTTTCATTCATCCCAATACTATAATAATTTATTTTATTTAAAAATTTGAAAATTGCTATCTACCATATTTATTTTAAAATGTGAAACCTCTCTTACACATAAATAATTCAACTCTTGGAAAGATATTTATTATATAATATATCTCTTTTTTCTTTCTGGAGGATATAGTAAGAGTCAGAATTTAATTGAATTTGTTTTTCTCCCTATATTAAATAATTTTTATTTAAAAAACTACTTAACATATTTTACTGACATTTTTTTAATTTTACTGAAATTTATATATTTTATGGGATAATTTGAATATTTCCTAAAATTTTCGTAGCAATTTGTGAATTTTAAATTTGCTTAAAAAATGTTTGAAAAATTAGGTCCCATAGGGTTCAATGTATTTCAGTTTTTCAATCCGGGTTCAATCCAAAACTAATTGGATGATATTATTCTTTTATATTCCCATAGGTCTCACAGATCGTCTGAAAAACATACTAAAATTTCATTTTGATAAAGTCATTTTTACGGCAGTTATGGTGCTAACAGACACAGACAGACAGACAGAATGAACAAAGTCATAAACACTATGTTGTAAAGTGTTAGAAAGACAGCTTTAGGAAAGTTTTGGCGTTAATATTTTGGAGTAAATATATGTTCATAATAATGGCTATATTTTATTTTCAAAATATAAAAAAATATATTTTAATCTTTGGATTAGATTTTTGGCCATTTAATAATATTTGCGCAATATATATTTGGACGTGTATATTAACTATAAGAATGTTTTTATTTTGTTTTCGGAGTGGTAGATAGTTTCAGTTTTGCAAGTTCGTTTTTTTTTTTTCAAATTTCAGTGACTCATATGAACTTAAAATGTGTATTGGATGACTCGCAGAAGGACAGACAAACAGCATAACCAATTTGTTCATAAGCATGTATGAATACAAACAACGATTGTATGAAATTCATAATAAATATTTAAACGTTCGTCCAAGATCGTAGACATCAGTAACGAAACGATTAATATGGCAGGTTAAGAGAAAAATAATTGAAAGGTTTACAGAAAAATTAAGCTGGTCTGGTGGAGAGCCTAGAGGTTTAAAGACTTAGGGTATACAAAACTGGTAACAGATCGTTCTAGATAGGAAATGATGGAATGTTCTCCTAAAGATGACATTGGATATCGCTAGACCGTACCGCCATGATAATGATGAAGCCATAAGGTAATTGCAGAAAAATGTTTACAGGCGTCATTTTGCTAAGATGACAGCGGCGCCAACTTTGTGGGTTCAAGATACTTTTTGAACCTCCCCCCCCCCATAATTTTATTGTGGGTTCCTCGAACCCCTAATGTTTTTGTGCATATTTAGTGCAGAAAATGTATGCATAAATTTTGTTTTTTGTTATTCTTCAAGTTTTTCATTATCCATTCCATGTTTACTATATAGAAAATCATGTGTATAGAAATTGACTCCCTCAGACTGTTTTTATTGTATCCTAAAACAAGATTGTAACTCAGAAATCATTTAAAGAGAAATCTGTTGACATTTTTAATATTGGTAAAAATACCTAAAATTAAATTTTACATCTTTTGTTATCTTTATAAAGATAATTGAATTGGAAATTCACACAGTATCTGTATATTTTATTATAATAATGTTGTTCCTAAAAAATTCTGCACTTATCTATAATGTGCTTTATTTTAGAATTTCAGACGTCTTACTGTCCCAGATAATCTGACTGAATGAAATTTAAATCAGACTTAAGCCCTTTGAAAAATTGCTGGATCATTCGATTTAAAATTTTTGGAACCTTCAATAATTTTTCAAGTCTACGCCTATGTAAGATGGTGGTTAGAAAACACCCTATACAGCGTGGTACTATATCTCATCTTATTCGCCACAAACAATTGTAATAATATGCCCAATTTTATGTTAATACAGGTGAACGATTTCTAGAGAAAATTGAATTAAAAGACTCCACTATTATAAGTAGTAATTGTTAATTACGATTGCTTGCAAATGCAGTGGATAATTATGCTGAACAGAAATTGGCTTTGATATAATAGATAATTATATCAAATTGATATAATAGATATAATACCTCTATTAGATGCGCCGTACTTCATCTACAGATCTCTTGCCAAGAGGGTGCCTGTCACAATTACAGAAATTACCACCCTCAGGAGGATCTTTTGTGCAGAGGACTTGGCAAATACCACTTCTAAAAGAAGGATCCGAGGGGGCAGCCATGGAAAATTCTAGACGGTCGCAGACGATGAAAAGCAGCAGCGACGTCGTCACCAAGAAAAGAGTAAATCGTCGATGGAGAGACATATCCTTTACTGGAATGAAAGGCAAAATTTGTTAATAACTAAGGATTTTAACAAACATCTGATGTGTCTAACACATGGCCCTACAGATTAACGAAGATTAATATTGTGGGAAAACAATATTGTAAATCGGAGCTTTCTTATAACTCTTGTCTTGCTGAAAATCTTTAGAATTTTTATTATTCAGTTGCATAAAGTGTGCCAAATTTAAGGGAAATATCTTTCTTTAGCCGTATTGCTGTTTATATTATAGTTATTATTTATACATATTGCATTATTACTTTCCTTATATACATATAATGTATAAGAAAAGTATTGTGACGGGTTCGAAAATTCGAATTCGAGTTTTCGACGGGAGAGCACGTTTATCCCTGAACACGAATCAGGCGTTGAGATTTTGTCCGTGTGTGTGTGTGTGTGGGGGGGGGGGGGGGGGGGTGAAAGTGTGTGTGTGTGTGAAAGTATGTGTGTGTAGAGACGATAACTGACGAACGAATGGAGCGATTCGAACAAAATTTGGTACACAAATTATAATCCATGAATGTTGGAAGCCTATTGTTTTTATACACAATCGGATGTTCAGAACCCCTTAATTTTCGAGTGAAATTTTGAAAAAATCATAAAATAATTAAAACCTTTAATAAAGTTGCGTAAATAGCCATTTCTTATGTAATTTTTCATTAGAAAACGATTGACATAAATTTCAGAACGCTAGCATGAACCGTTCTCCAGATATTGCACATTTTTCAAATAAATTTATCAAAAAATCCCATAAATTAAAAAATAAAATATCAACTGTTGAGAAACATGTTAACTTTTCATATGTAATATTATGCGATAAATTGGGTGACACCACTCTCGTGGATCTAGCTCGTTCCATTCATAAGACAAGATACTTTGAGTAATACTTTTGTATTTGAACATTAATAGTCATTTATCTGCTATAAGAATAAGTTATTTCTCCGTCCATAACGCTTGGTAAGATTTTGGCGACGAATTTTGCGGAATGCCGCCAACTTGGCGACTTTTTAAATGCTGTGTTTATGAATTTAAAAAAATGCTCTTTGTAGTAATAAGGTGTAATTAACATTTTTATTCTTAATACAACTGGTTATTAATAATATTTTTATATACTGATTTTGAAAGATTGGATGAATAATGTTAAAGTTTATTTACTTTGAAGTTATAAGTTTCTGTTTTGTCGTATATTTTAAATTTTAATGTGTCTGCATTTTGAATTTTTAAACTAACGTCTAGATAATTGATCCAGTTTGATGCATATACATTTTCAATTAGTTGTAGATTAGGTGGATAAAAATCAAAGTTTAATATAGGTGCTTCATTAGAAATTCCAATAATAATTAGGTCATCAATAAATCCGTACATGATATGACTGTTGGAAGGGTATTGAATTTCGTAAAAATGTAGATAAAGGTTGGCCAGTATTGTAGATGAGATTCCTCCTTGTAGCATTCCCTTATTTAATTTGTATATGCAATTTCCTTGAGATATATACTGTTTGAACAGAATGAATTTTAATAATGTTTTGAATTTTGGAAAAGAGATAATTTTGATTGAGTAAATTGTTCATATAAATTTATTATGACTTTATATAAATCATTAATATCAATGTTATTAAAGAGGTCTTTGAAATCAAAAGTTTTAATATCATGTATGTAAAGTAGTTGTTTTAGGTGATTAATCAGTTCTAAACTATTTTTGATTATATGTGTTTGTTGTGTAGTGAAATAAATGATCATAAATTTGATTTAGTATAATTAGAAGTTGTTTGTCAGCAGCATTGGTGTATGAATTAAATTCTATAGTAACAGTTCTAAACGAAATTGGTGATTTATGGAATTTAGATATGAGTATCAGGTAAGGAAAATTAAGATTGTGTTTTTGTTTAAGAAGTTTGTAGTAAGCAATAATTTGTTTATTTATTATAGTGATATTAGAGTTTATAGGAGTTAATGAAATTGAGGTATGGAGTTGCAGTTTGAGTTCATCCAAATAAAATCTTTTGCAAATAAATGCATAATTATTTGATAGCATTAACTGTAACCTGTATTGAGTAAAAATGCTTAGTCAGTATCATGTAATCCACACAGCTAAGCAGCGCAAAGGGTAAATACATTTATATTATTATATTCTTATACCTTTTCATTATATTATATTCTACTATAAATTCTTTGCCACACGCTGGTATATTTGATTATTATATTTGATTTCTTATATATCTGATACAATTTGTATTTTCTTCTACGTCGGGCCATGTGCATTATTTCTGTAATACAATTTACAGTAATGCACACAGAAACGTGGAATCCGTATTAACGAAGCATGTATGGCTCTTGATAACGTACATGGTTTCGGAAATGCTTTTCACTTTATTCAATTTCAAAAAAACAAATTTTAATTAAAAAAATTAATTAAAATTTATTTTTTTATTTAAATATAAAAAATTTTATCAACTTTCTGATCCTTGGTTTCACTTTCTCCACATCAATAATCTTAAACGCATTTGCCACAATTACCAATATCCGGAAGTATTTGTAAATAATATTATTAATAATTAAAAATATACCACGTAATAATTTGACACCATTATTTATCTTTGTTTGGATAACTCATTTTTGGGAATTCACCCATTCTTATCACCTAATTTACCACTTGGCCTGAGTCTAATACTGTTTACTATTTTCGAATGACTATTTTCTACTTGTCCTGAGTCCTATACTGATTACTATTTTTGAAAGTCTCCATACATATTATGTATCGTTCAAATGTATTCATTCCGGTGCCCACTCGCATTGACAATGTGAGGTGAAATGCTCAGTCGCTTGTTCAACTTACACGTGATAACAATGCTTGTGAGTTCATATTTCTGTTCGAGGAGGTATTATTTTTCTGATTTGTAATTCAATTGATTTATTTTTCTCCTTCCACTAGCCAGTAGACAGTTCCAATGGTGTCTATAGTTAAATGCTATCGCCATTGCATTGTCAGAAACTGGCTATTCCATCGGTTTTAATTCGAATTGTATGGCTGTGCTGATGAGAATGCAATTTCGAACTAACCGCCATTTTTTGTGTAGTTTCAATTGATTGTTCTCTATGTCTTAATCTTTTATCTTGATGTAATTATTATTGCCTTTTCTCATTTTTGCCGTGTTTTCCTTTTTATTTTTATTTATATTTATATACTTTTAATTGTGAATTTTGTAACCTAATATTCTTCTCATTCCCCTTTCCATTGTAGTGATATGTTACCTTCTATCTTTATCCTTAGTCTTGGTCTATAGTTACTCATTTGTAACAGATATGCTAGAGATGGTTTTTTTTGTACATACAGTAGTTTATGCATAATTTTCGATTAAAATCTTTCAATTTTTATTTATATATATATATATATATATATATATATATATATATATATATATATATATATATATATATATATATATATATATATTATATTATATATATATATATATATATATATATATATACTATAGTTTTTAAGTTAGAGTATACTCCAATTCGTTATTAGGTGACGCTAATAGTTTCACAGGTGCTGTCACCCCATAAAAAGTTTCTCTGGATCTTTAAACAAAATCCAAATACTACTTTTTAAAACTGTCCTAGTACTCCATTTTCCGCTAGGTGGCGCTGATGGTTTTATTCCATACCGCCTCTGTAACCCCTTAAAAAGTTTCTATGAATCTTTGAAAAAAAATCCAAAGTCCCGTCTTTAAAGTCATTCTAGTACTCTTTCTACCGTTATGTGGCGCTGATGTGTATCGCTCATACTGCCTCTACAAGTGTTGCCACCCCTTAAAAAGTTTAAGTATTTTTAAAAATCCAAAGTCCTGTTTTAAAAAAATCTCTAGTATACTCCATTTCGCCGCTAGATGGTGCTGATGGTTTCATTTCATACCGTCTTTGCAGGTGTTGCCACCCCTTAAAATTTTTCGCCTCTAGATATTTTATAAAATTTTTTAAATCTAGTTTAAGAAAAACACTAGTACTCCTTTCCACCGGTATGAGGCGCTGATGTTGCACAACCCATACTGCCTCTGCAGGTGTTGCCATCGCTTAAATAATTTTTACACACCTCATTTACCTAAAATATCCCTTAGATGAAAAATTTAATTGAAAAAAAAATTAATCTCAGTTTCTCAAAGGCCCTAGTCTTTAACGAAAATAATACCGTTGCCACTTAAAAATGTTTATACACACCCTATTTACATAAAAAATGAATTCAATGAAAGAATTTAAAAGTTACTATCATTTTAAGAATACCATCCTAAAAGATCACGGAAGCAATACCGTTGCAACCCTAAAAAATCTGATGTGGGCAGCACATGACTTTCCCTGCAGACTTTTATCCACGTTCTCTTTAGTTTAATTAAATTTATTTCACTTTTAATTCAATTTTCGTTCTCATTCGGTAACCGGACTTATTTTCAAAGGTGGCGTAGAGAAATTACGAAAAACTAAAATATCTCGAGAACGGCTAGTCCTAATGTAATGGGGTTGGTCTTATTCTTTTCTTCGCTAAAAATTACGTATTAAACAAGCATTTAATGGATATATTTGAGCATACGTAGTTCTTTAGTTTAGATTTGGGCGATTTTTGCGGGCCATTTTGCAAAAAAAATGCGGGTTATTTTATTTCGAATCATACCAAAATCTAATCAGCACCAGGGTGACCCACAAATGACTCATGTGCCGAATTTTTTGAAATTCGGTCCATTAGTTTTTTAGTTAGAGTGGATACAAGCTTTTGCGGGCCATTTCGCAAAAATAGGCGGATTCCTTTATCCCGAATCGTACCCAAAACTAATCAGCACTAGACCCGCCCACAAGTGACTTACGTACCAAATTTTGTGAAATTCGGTCCATTAGTTTTTTAGTTAGAGTGGATACAAAATCTGCAGAGACAGACACACAGACAGACAGACACACAGACGTCACGCTAAAAATGGTTTTTTCGTATTCTAGAGGTCTTGAAACGTGTAGATCCGTCGAAAACTCGAGTTGCGATTTTCGACATAATTCCAATACTTTCCCTATACATTACCATGTATTGCAGGGAAAGTAAAAATCTGATGTGGGCAGCACATGACTTTCTCTGCAGACTTATATTCACGTTCTATTTATTTAAATTAAATTTAATTCACTTTTAGTTCAATTTTCGTTCTCATTTGAAAACTGGACTTATTTTCAAAAATGGTGTAGGAAAAATAAGAAAAACTAAAATATCTCGAGAACGCCTAGTCCTAGTGTAATGGGGTTGGTCTTATTCTTTTCTTCGCTAAATATTACGTAATAAACAAGCATTTAGTGGCTATATTTGGGCATACGTAGTTCTTAAGTTTAGATTTGGACGATTTTTGCGGGCCATTCTGCAAAAAAAGGCAGGTTATTTTTTTCTGAATCGTACCAAAATCTAATCAGCACCAGGGTGACCTATACGTGACTAATCTACCGAATTTTGTGAAATTCGGTCCATTCGTTTTTCAGCTACAGTGGATACAAGCTTTTTAGGGCCATTTCACAAAAAAGGCGGGTTCTTTTATTCCGAATCGTACCCAAAACTAATCAGCACCAGCCCCGCCCACAAGTGACTTACCTACAAAATATTGTGAATTTCGGACCATTAGTTTTTTAGTTAGAGGGGATACAAAATCTGCACAGACAGACACACAGACAGACACACAGACACACAGACAGACAGACAGACACACACACAGACGTCACGCTAAAAATGTTTTTTTCGTATTCTAGAGGTCTCGAAACGTGTAGATCCGTCGAAAACTCGAGTTGCGATTTTCGGCATGATTCCAATACTTTCCCTATACATTACCATGTATTGCAGGGAAAGTAAAAAGATTAATTTTTTTAAAATGAGAACTCAAAATTTTTACATTTTTCAAAAATAAGACCACGAAAATCCAAGATGGCCGACGGAGGAGGTATGCATACCGCTTCCCATATCGCATTATATCACCTTTGCCGCAGAAACCAGAAACCCCACTTCTAACCCCACTTATTAAAGGTCTGAAATTGAAAATAATTTCAATCAAAGAAAATGTAAAGCCAATTAAATTGCCCTATAGTTATTATAATGCGTCCTATCGTTACAAATTTCAAAGGTGCTTATAGCACAAATTCTCTGCGCGGGTACAACTAGTAAAATTTGTAATATAAAATACAGTTTTGATGTCTCCAGGATACTTACGAATTTCATTTAAATGAAGAAATAAGTAAATACAAACAATATAGTTTTTTTTAAATATTTCCTTTGACTATTTGTATGTAAGTTAAATGTATGAAAAGTAATTAAAATGTATGTAACTTAAATGTGTGAAAAACGATATACCAGATTTGGGCTTTCTAGCTGCTCCGGTTCTCAAATTATTCCCTAAAATGAGTACATTTCTATGGCGGGCTCAACACAGCTTGCCCGATAAAACTCAAAACCCAAAGAAATAAGATATACCACAAACGGCAACAACATACTGAATAACATACTAAATGTGGATTCCTCTTCAGCTGCTCCGGTTCTAGCTCGAATTATTCCCCCCCAAAACGATTTCATTTCTATGGCGGGTTCGACAAGCAAGCCCGATAAGGTTCGAAATCAAACAATCATTAAAATGGATAAAAAAACAACAACGATGTATCAAGTTTCATGTTACTGTGATTAACTGAACTAGGTTAGTTAGGGCATAGCCACCTTTATCTAAAGTTAGGGCCATGGAGTTAGAAAGGACATAAAACTCCTATGGATGAAACGTTTGAAAATGCCATAATACTTTGAGAATTATATCTAGGTGTCGCTAGTGTTAGTAAAGTAGCTGCTACTATTAGTTAACACAATAGAAAGGCGTAGTATTTAGTATTTGTATTTTTGATTATTTTTAAATTAATACTTCCCTAATTATGTGTATATTTAACCTGTATTTTTTCATAGTTGTAGGGTAGAGTACAGAATATAGGGAAATAAAAATAAATTGAAAGGTAAAATTGTTTTGAATCCTTAGGAATATTCTTTATTATTTCAGTTCTACTTTGCATTGGCTTTTGCATTGCGTTAATAATTTATTTTTACAAAATTGACAGTCTAAATAAATATTTTAAGCCTTTCACTATAGAAATGCGTACAATTCAGGGGCGCTTATCTTATCGCAGCGCCACCTGAATTATTATCTCAATAGATATTGACATTTTCTCAGTATGGAGTTTTAACTCCATACTTTTACCTCCATGGTTAGGGCCTCAAATATTTGAATTACACAGGCAAACAAACACCAGATCAAGTTAAATAAAGAGTTGTAATAAAAGCAGACAATTGTATATTGATTGGTTAATCCAAAGAATTAGAGAGAGGTCAATTTTGTTTTTCAAGTAATTTCCATTTCCTTTCCATCAGAGTTGATGAATAAAATTACTGTTTTCGATACTATTAATAAACTCCATGTTTGTATTATAAAACCATGTGCCATGCACACATCATAATCACGTGAATCATTACGGCTTATATTCCAAAAAGCTTATTCAAACGAAATAGACTGGTTGATTCCAATAGGGCAAAAGTTTAAATATCAGTTAATTTTGAACTTCAAGTTTTGTAAGCTAAACGCGGTAGATATCTTTAACTTTAAAGTGAAATATCCTGAACCTAACACTGTCAACATGAATAGTGAAGTAACCGAAGGACCTTTGAATTTTGGAGTAGCCGATGATTCATACCAATCTGGAGTAACAGTTGAATCTGGAGTAATTGAAGAAGCCGATAGATCTTCCATTTCTGGAGTAGATGTAGATGGAGTAAATGACAACAACTCAAGTAAACAGGATGAAAAGAAAAACACAGTGAGGAAAGACTCTACACCTACGAGATCCAAACCGACACATCCACCCACTTCAAAAATGGTGCTTGAATCCTTGAAGGTTTTGAAAGACAGCAAAGGATCTTCCCTGCAGGCCATTCGGAAACATATGGAAGAGCACTATACTGTCAACATGAAAATCATAAGTCCGTATCTAAATCGATACCTGAGGACTGCAGTTGAAAAGGGAATCCTTGTGCAAGTAAATGGTGTCGGAGCAAAAGGGAAATTTAAAATTTCGAAAACAGAGGCAAGTGAAAATGGGAAGACTGCTTCGAAAAAGGTGGCCAGCGACGTGAAGAAAAATACTCTGACAAAAGAGGAAGGTGAACGCAAGAAAGCAGCAGTAAGAAAAATAACTGTTAAGGGAAAGGAAACTACTTCGAGAACAAGCGAATACAAGAAAACCACTTTGGCGAAAGGTGCAGCCGATGGCAAGAAAACTACATTGAAAAAAGCAGCTGTTGAGGGCAAGAAAATTACTTCACGGAAAGGGGCAGGCGAAGACAAGAAAACTACATCGAAAAGAGGAGCTCTTGCTGACAAGAAAACTACTCCAGCAAAAGGCAAGAAATAAGTGGAGTTGGTGGAACTATTAGAGAAAATTGAACCCAACTTATCGGCGACTGAAATAGTTCCATGTGTTTCAATTCGTTGAACATTTGATAAAATTCTAATTCAATTGATAGATAAATAAATATGATCTCACAAATTTATGCTCCACTTTATTGCAAGATGACATACATAAATTTGTTAAAATATTAGGGAGATTTTCGGATTCAAATTTAGATTAATTCCTAGAATCCGTTACAGTTGGCGATTTTTTGGCGCAACCTCCAATCACGGTGATGGTTTTTAAACGTTTCTGTTGTTTATAAACAGGTTTTTCGTTCAAATTTTATACAAATTTAACGATTTTTATTTTTACGTTTTTTATTTTTTTGTTATTGGATATATACATGAAAATTGCCAAATTTACATAAAATCTAAATAGAAAAGTCTTTCTTTTGTATGAATAAAAAAAAAATCATTAAAATACTTGTAAAGTATACTCAACGCATTTTAATATAGGAGTCGATTCCTTCAGCATTGCTTTAATTTTACCCTGCCCCTGAGAAACGTTTCCGGTTTTCATCCAGCAGAAACTAAAAAATCTGATGTGAGCAGCACATGACTTTCCCTGCAGACTTATATTAACGTTCTCTTTATTTTAATTAAATTTATTTCACTTTTAATTCAATTTTCGTTCTCATTCGGTAACCTGGCTTATTTTCAAAGGTGGCGTAGGGAAAGTACGAAAAACTAAAATATCTCGAGAACGGCTAGTCCTAGTGTAATGGGGTTGGTCTTATTCTTTTCGTCTTTAAAAATTACGTATTAAATCAGCATTTAATGGATATATTTGAGTATACCCAGTTCTTTAGTTTAGATTTGGACGATTTTTGCGGGCCAGTTTTTTCCGAATCATACCAAAATCTAATCAGCACCAGGGTAACCCACAAGTGACTCATCTACCGAATTTTGTGAAATTCGGTCCATTAGTTTTTCAGTTAGAGTGGATACAAGCTTTTGCGGGCCATTTCGCAAAAAAGGCGGGTTCTTTTATCCCGAATTGTACCCAAAACTAATCAGCACCAGATTCGCTCACAAGTAACTTACCTACCAAATTTTGTGAAATTCGGTCGATTAGTTTTTTAGTTAGAGTGGATACAAAATCTGCACAGACAGACAGACACACAGACAGACACACACACAGACGTCACGCTAAAAAAAAATTTTCGTATTCTAGAGGTCTCGAAACTTATAGATCCGTCGAAAACTCGAGTTGCGATTTTCGGCATGATTCCAATACTTTCCCTATACATTACCATGTATTGCAGGGAAAGTAATAAAAACGATCAGAGGTAGCTCTAGTCCGATGGAGCAGAAATGAGTTTTACGTGAATAACATTTTGCAAAACAAAACTACAGTAAAGTTAAAAAAGTTTATTTAATTTTTTAGATTTGTTAGATTCCTTCACAGGCTTGCAAAGCGCTACAAATGACTCGCTAACTGCTTATAACTAGCTAGAGCACTTTCAGTTTTTGCCCGAATTTCACCTGTATACTTCATGACAAGACGATTACTCGAAAATTATAAGAGTTTAAAAAAAATAAGAGCTTAAAAAAATAAGAGATTAAAAAAAATACATATAGATCTAAAAATTAGATTTCCTATCACATATTTTGTCACTTACTATTTATATCTATATTTTATAGTTCGATAATATTAAGTAAAAAAAAAAAAAAAAAAAAAAAAAAAAAAAAAAAAAAAAAAAACTCGCTCGGACCGATACTTTTTATGATTGTTCGGAAAAGAAAAAAGTTCGATTCCAAAATCCATTTATATACACTTATAGCGTTTTCAAAGACCTACAAATTCTTACTTATTGTTCATAACTAGCACTTTTAGTTTTTGAAATATGAGCATTGAAAACTTGAAAAACTGAAAATTTTCAATCTTCTTTAATTACTAGAAAATTACTAGAGCTTTCTTTTAGAAAAGATATAGATCTAGAAACTGGATTTCGTAATACATGTTTTTATCGCTCAGTATTTATCTGTATCTCTTTATAGTTTCGAAGATATTTCGAGTAAAAGTAAGAAGACAAAAAAAGAAAAAGAAAGAAGGGGCGAAAAAAACATTAGCTGGGACATATACGTTTTGGAAAAATAAAAGTTTAAAATATTAAAATATTGAAATTATTTTTATATATTCATAAATTTAACATTATTTCCTAAAAAACAAAAAAAATTATTCACATTTTTTTTTTAGGTGTGGAGATATAAGCGTCCAAATTGTTTACATTTTTCGTAAAGCACCGATTTCCGCCACTGATATGTCAAGCATAGATGTTTAAATCAAAAGGCAATCATCTGACACAACTGTTTATCAGAGGTCAATTTGTCCACTATCCTATCTGTCCCTGATCCTATAACCTGGCTTCCGGTGAAGGTTAGCACACGACGTAGCACATAACGAAATTGTATCCTCACCATAGAATATTGATCTTCACCGGGTACCTTATATTCGCATCAACGAAATTAGATCACTAATTTTTAAAAGGTTGCAATTATGAAGGTAAAGTTAAGGAGTTAAAATTCCATACTGAGAAAGTGTCAATATTTATTGAAATAATAATTCAGGCAGGTGACGCAGCGATAGGATAAGCGCCCCTGAATTGTATGTATTTCTATGGTGAAAGGCTTAAAATATTTATTTAGATTTTCAATTTTGTAGAAATAAATTAGCATCGCAATGCAAATTAGAACTTAAACAATAAGGAATATTCCTAGGTATTCAAAATCATTTTACCTTTCAATATATTTTTATCTCCCTATATTCTGAGCTCTGTCCTATAATTGTGAAAAATTACTAATTAATTATACATCATTTTCCTCAAAACTTGTACGGTCTAGAATTTGGCGGCATTTTTCGCGGCTATTCTCTTACGACACCCCGGTGTTTTTAAAATGCATCTTTAGATTATAGAACGATAATTTTTTTGCAAATTTAACAATATTCTAACAACTTAAAACGTGACTTTATTTTTTTTTTTAATGTTGCTACTTAGAAATTTAACAAAAAACGAAACTTAGAAGAAATATATAAAGGTTGATACTTGGAAGAAATTTAGGTATTTTTCGGCCAGTTGTTGTTCTCTGTCGAAGGTTGCTATGTTGGAAACAGCCGTTTGTGCAATAGTTGATCTGTAGCAGGGGCGGCATTTCAGCATTCCATTTGGGGGTGCGAGATTTGTATATATGAAAATTCACAATATGGAATAATTAAAATGCTTGTTAACAGGGGGGGGGGGGGATCACAAAATTGAATTGATGTTGAGAAAAATAATTGTTGTTAACATAATTTTTGTACATAATTGTGTTAACATAATTGTTGTTAACATAATTTTTCTAAATACAAATATCTATATTTATTTACCTTACATTGAAGTTTTAAATGAGGGTTCTTAGAGTCTGGAAGAAGAGAAAATTTAGTTACAATATCATCATAATCCAGTGGTATATATTGTTCTATAGCTAAAAATCTGATGTGGGCAGCACATGACTTTCCCTGCAGACTTATATCCACGTTATCTTTATTTTAATTACATTTATTTCACTTTTATTCAATTTTCGTTCTCATTCGGTAACCGGGCTTATTTTCAAAGGTGGCGTAGGGAAAGTACGAAAAACTAAAATATCTCGAGAACGGCTAGTCCTAGTGTAATGGGGTTGGTCTTATTCTTTTCGTCGTTAAACATTACGTATTAAACGGGCATTTTATGGATATATCTGAGTATACCTAGTTCTTTAGTTTAGATTTTGAAGATTTTTGCGGGCCGTTTTGCAAAAAAAGGCAGGTTATTTTTTTTCGAATCGTACCAAAATCTAATCAGCACCAGAGTGACCTATACGTGACTCATGTACCGAATTTTGTGAAATTCAGTCCATTAGTTATTCAGCTAGAGTGGATACAAGCTTTTGCGGGCCATTTCGCAAAAAAATGCGGGTTCTTTTATTCCGAATCGTACCCAAAACTAATCAGCACCAGCCCCGCCCACAAGTGACTTACCTACCAAATTTTGTGAAATTCGGTCCATTAGTTTTTTAGTTACAGTGGATACAAAATCTGCACAGACAGACAGACACACAGACAGACAGACAGACACACAGACAGACAGACAGACACACAGACAGACAGACAGACACACGCACAGACGTCACGCTAAAAATGGTTTTTTCGTATTCTAGAGGTCTCGAAACGTGTAGATCCGTCGAAAACTCGAGTTGTGATTTTCGGTATGATTCCAATACTTTCCCTATACATTACCATGTATTGCAGGGAAAGTAAAAATGAAAGTCTTTCTTGTCCCATTGTACTGCGAAAATAATTTTTCAGCCTCCTAAGACACTAAAAATACCTTTCACAACTGGCTGAGCTGATTGGCACAGTCAAAAAAACAATTTAACTAATAGTGTTATGACAGGAAACACATTTTTTAATTTCCGCTCTTTAAAATAATCCAGACGACTTTTAAAATTGGGATGGTCTATGTTTTCATTTTTCAACATTGAATAAAACAGTCGCAATTCACACAGCAATTCCTCTTTCTGGAAGTCATATGACTTTGCATATGGTTGAAACATTTTATTTTTATTTTTCAACATCTGATCCGGATAATACTGAACTAAGGGCAAACAAAACAGATATAATGTTCTCATTAAATCTTGTCCCAATTTCATTAGATACTGTATCTATAATTTCATATTGATTCTGTGATATGATTCAACATCATCATGAGGATTTTTTTCACCGCTGCCGAATTCGCTTGGAATTTTTTTATGCCTTTTCAGTTTTGGTCCAGAATAAAAATTTTTTTCGCAAAGTTCTGTCACAAAACTCCACACTTGATTGAAATATGCATCAGTGCGAAAAGAACTAACAGTTTCATAGTAACTTTAGCCAAAGCTTGCATAGTCTGAAAATTAAGATCAGATGACTGAAGATGCTTTCAGAGAGTATTGTATGGATCAAAAACACTGTTCAATACAAACAAAGTGAACAAAAATTCGAACGATATCATGCATGTTAAAAAAGCTTCGGCTCTTCCACCATTGAGAGAATCGCTTTCAGATAATTCTTCCAGTGTTAAAATCACCGCTTCAAAATTATCAAGTAGTGCTTTTATGGAGTTAACTTTGGAAGACCACCTCGTATCACTTAGTGATTGTAGAGTTGAAGAGCCTCCAAAAAAGCATTTCTTGATGAGCGAATCTTTACGAAAATAGCATGTCTTTTATAGGATGTTTCTATGAAAAAATATAATGCATTCAGCTGCTAAAATGCATTTCTAGCAGAAGGAATGGATGAGCAAGCACTAACTACGCATGCATTTAATTGGACACTTGAAATTTTCAAGTGAAAAGGATAGCATCACCCCAATCTTTGAAAAGGATTCGTTCCAGCCAGAAATGAGAATTTCACTCTGAAGAATTTCTCTCTTTTAAAGTGCCATATAGTGAGAAAACTGACCAGTGGACAGTCGATAAAAAAGGGAAAAGCCGATAAACGACAGGGAAAAATTAGGGGGCGCGACCGCGCCCCCTATTTGCCGCCCCTGATCTGTAGTAATTCGAACATGGATCTACGCCCGCTAGAAAAACATCACAAAATCCGGTCCTGCTGGCTGTCAGAGGTCGCATGTAGCAACAGCTATTTGTGCAACAGGTGTTCCGTGGCTCATAGAGTGATGGAGCAATTTGAACATGGATCTACGTCCGCTTTGCGGGCTTACCTCGCGACGCTCGCCCGCTAAAAAACATCACAGAATCCGGTCCCGCTGGCTGTCGGAGGTTGCACATAGCAACAGTTATTTGTGCAACAGGTGTTCCGTAGGTCATAAAGCGATGTAGCAATTCTAATATGAATCTACGCCCGCTAAAAAATTACAGAATCCGACCCCGCTGACTGTCGGAGGTCGCTCTGGGAGGGGTGTAACTTGCCCCCAAGTAGGGCTAATGACGTCACGAACAAATAAAAAGTGAATCGCGGCTATTTTTCACAAAAATGATTGAAACTAGTAAAAATAGTAAAAACGTGTTTAGGAGGTCTCAAAATATATATTGGCATCAAAGTCTCGATATAAAAAATTTTCTGGAAAACAATACTTTCTTAATACTACGACGTATGAGAAAGTAAAAATGATGAAACATTCAAAAGTGACTCGGCCGCCGGTCGTCTATGCTAACATGAGATCAAGGATATTGCACTTGGGCGCCTGTAAATGTTATTTTCGACACTGCTTTCAGATGACATCAGCTAGCTCTCTTGTTCACAGTCATTGGCATATTATATGATCACGATTCTTTTGGATGTAGGCTATTTATTCATCAGAAATGTTAATTCTTAAACGTCCCTCGACGCATCGGTGGTTCAGTGGTAGAATGCTCGCCTGCCACGCGGGCGGTCCGGGTTCGATTCCCGGCCGATGCATAGATATTTTTCAGTGAGACCTGTAACTTCTCGTTTATTCAAACAACTTGAAAATTTTTCTTTTTTTTTTCAGACAGATAAATTTGCGCCTTAAATTAAATTTTTTAAAGTATTTATGAATATTTATATTTTCCAAGTGTTTTGTGGACTATATTTCAAATTATTTAAAATAAATATTTTATTAAAAGTTTCAAAATATTTAATTAATGCTCTTAATTTTCATTGCTTATTTATTTAAATTATTTCTTTTATTTTTATCCCCCCCCCCCCTCTTCTTATATTTGAGACTTTAATCCGACAATCTTGAAATGTCTCATAGTCATGCAGGTGCAAATTGGTGGCTCAATGATAGCAATCTTATAAAGATTCAAAAATAAATATTTCGGAGCAGGTGAAGTACAGAAAAGGAGTCGGTCAAAAAATAAATAATGTTCAAACAAATGGAATGGAATGTCAAAGGAAAAAGTGCATCAAAAACGGGCGAAAAATAACAAATATTTCATCCTTTAATTGACTGGGAATTCGGTAGAAACACTAAGTTGGGATCTTTTAGTTTTGGAAACAGCAATAAATGGAAAATTCTGAAACGATTTTAAGAGACATCACAACTCAAAAACAGCAAAAATAACATGGATCTTTTAAGTTGATTAGAAAAGTGGAGGTACAAATACAATTTTTTTTTTAAAAATCAGTATTGTGGGTCCAAATGATTACAACTATAGCTTGTTACCCTTTTTTTTTCGGGGGGGGGGGGGGGGACTAATGACGTCACGAACAAATAAAAATTGTATTGCGGCTGCGGCAGCAAAGATATCTGATCAAAGATGCCACACGAGCCAGTAACCGAATTATAAGAACAGAGGAGGAGCTAGCTTTTGCTCAGTGATTATAATGTCGGTCTACGAAGCATCAGGTCCTTGGTTCGGGGCCCGGAGACGCACAATCGCCACAATGATGACTGGACGTTTGAAATACGCAACCTTCCTCTCCAACGATCTCTCCATCTCAACACGAGATGGCAGCACCACACGGAGTCAGAAGCCTTGACACTTCATAGAGTTTCGTCCAGAACAGAGCACCAGGCGCGAAGCGCCTTTAATCTCCAATCTCTAGGTGTGGTTCTTATCTTCATACTGTGACATTATTTCATTGGTCCATAGTTGGAGGTTCGAGGTTTTTGATTTACTGTTTTTATTATTTGTCCTAGCTCCTAGTGTGGCAGTTTGTTGCACATTAAGAGTTTAAGCAGTTTGGGGGGTTGATGCAGATCTGAGGGTAACCTAGCATTTTAGCAGTTTAGGATTTTAAACATTTTGTAGAAAACCAAAGATCGCGAGTTTTCGTTAATATCAACTGATTAAGGTGGGACGTTCCTAGTACCGAATATCAAAGTTAAGTACCGAGCGGGGTCTCTTACGAGATTTAGCCTTGCGATGATCATAGTCATGCAGATTAAATAATAGTTCATTTGGGACAGATGGCAGATTTTTGTAGAATCTAAGCGCTAGCTTTTTGATTTGGGCTCTAACAGTTTTTATTTTGAAGTCTTTCCTAATTACCGAGTTTCTTAAGTATCTAGGGGCTTTCCTTATAATCCTTAGGGTTTTGTTTTGTCTTGTCTCTAATAAGTCTATGGTAGTTTTACAGGCATATCCCCATACGGGTGCTGCATACAGCATTCCCGGGCAGATGACCGATTTATAAATTAGGAGTTTATTTTGATAACTTAGATTTCCGTTTCCTATCATTGGGTATAAGGCTCCTATGGTTATATACGCTTTTTTGATTATGTTCGTTACGTGCAGTTTCCAAGTTAGGTGGGAGTCTATCGTTACACCTAGGTATTTAGTAGATTTTTCCGCTTTTAGGGCATGGTTGTTTATGTACAGAGGAGGCGGAGGTTTACGTTTTCTTGAGAAATAAATCCAATGACATTTATTGGGATTTAATTTTATTCGCCATTTTTCCAGCCATGTTTGGAGTATGTCTAAGTGTTGTTGTAGCTGTCTGTGCATTACTGAGACGTAAGGGTGTTTTGCAAGTATCGCGCTGTCGTCTGCATAGAGTGCCAGCTCCGTGTCTGGGGTCCTGGGAATGTCATTTAGATATATGTTAAAGAGTGTCGGGCCCAGGATGGATCCTTGCGGTACACTACTTTTAATGAGCTTGGGTGTAGATAAGTTATTTTTTACTCTGACTTGAAAGTGTCTGTTATTTAGGTATGAAATTAAAAGTTTGACAAGTGCGTCAGGGACTTTTAGAGTGATCAATTTGTAAGCTAATCCACAGTGCCACACTTTATCAAAGGCTTTTTGGATGTCAAGAAAAATCGCAGCTGTGGGTGTCTTATTATTAAAACCAGAAGAAATGTACTCTACCACTCTCAGCAATTGATGAGTGGTGGAGTGTTTTGGCCGAAATCCAAACTGCTCCGGAATGATAATGTCATTCTCACTAAGGTGCGTGTTCAGTCTCTTAAGAATTATTTTCTCAGTAATTTTACTAAGTGTCGGCAACAAACTGATTGGTCTGTAGTTGGCTGGAATTGATGCATCCTCACCAGGTTTATGGATCGCTATAATTATCGCTTCCTTCCATTCTTTGGGGAAATAATTTAGTTCTAGTATTTTATTTATTAAGATGGTCAAGTAAAATATTATATTTAAGGGTAGGTTTTTTACCGCGATATTCCTGATTTTGTCGTGCCCTGGGCTTTTACGGTTTTTAAGGTTTTTGATAATCTCTACTATTTCTTGCGGGGTGGCTGGGTTAATCTCAGCCGTGACCGGGGAGTTCCTGAAATTGTTTAGAGTTTGCCTAACCATTCTTAGGGTGTCCTGACACATTAGATCGTGGTTTGGTTCAAATTGCTTTTCGTAATGCCTAGCAAGCGCCTCTACCTTTTCTTCGTCTGAGTACGCAATATTAGCGCCATCTATTAGTGGCGGGAGTTTAATTTGAGGTTTTCTGAGTCTTTTAGCGAATTGCCAGAGCGATACGTCTTCCGAGCTAAGGGATTCAATTAACTCTTTATACTGTTGCTGCTTTTCTGCGACAATTTTATCCCTGACTTTCCACGTGAGTCTGTTAAGCTCCCTTTTGAGGGTAGGGTCTCTATTAGCCTGCCATGTCTTACGCATTCTGTTCCTTTGCCTAACTAATTGTTTGACATGGTGGGAAAGTGTGGGCATTTTTGGTGACTCTCGATGTGTTGTGGCAGATGCAATAGCTCTCCTGATTTCTGTTGTGAGTGTGTGCGTGGCAGAGTCAATATCCGCCGTGCTCATAATGTTGGGTACTGCTAAATGCGGCTCGAAAAGTGCTCTTTTGAATACGTTCCAGTTCACCCTCTCTTGTCCCAGAGAGGCTGGAAGGGGAGTGTTCAAATCGAATGTCACCAGTACCGGGTTGACACTCCCTTCCTGGTTGACCACGACTGTCCGTCACGCCGAGGCGACACGCCTCCCGGCCCTGACGTCACGCCGAGGCGACACGCCTCTCGGCCTTCCTCATCAGCGGAGGGAGTGTGCGGCAGCAAAGACATCTGATCAAAGATGCCACACGAGCCAGTAACCGAATTATAAGAACAGAGGGGGAGCTAGCTTTTGCTCAGTGATTATAATGTCGGTCTTGTAACCAAAGGGTCCCTGGTTCGGGGCCCGGCGACGCACAATCGCCACACAGCTATTTTTCACAACAATGATTGAAACTATTAAGTTTCGTGATCATTGAGCCATAAATAAACATTTTATGCTTACATATGTCAAATTTTGTCTTATGCTGCCATGTTAAAAAATATTTCGAATAAAGTTTTCGCATGAATTTAAAAAATGTTTATCTAGTTCTAGATGATTTGATGACAAAGACAGATATAAAGTTTCTTAAAAATGCATTAATATTTGTGCCTATTATCGTGTACACAAAAAAATCAACCACAGACAGATAGACGAACATCACTCCAAAAATAGTAAAAATGTGTTCAGGAGGTCTTAAAACATATATTGGCATTAAAGTCTGGATATCAAAAACTTTTGTGAAAACAATACTTTCTCAGTACTATGTATGAAAAAGTAATAAACAAATTGGATAATTTCAAAAAGCTGAACTTCAAAATAATGCATATAGATGTCACTGGGAATAGGAACGAGTGGATTACTCATAACCAAGCAATCAGACATACTGTAGAATTTTTATCATGAAAGACAAAAGAATTTCGCGATAAACAAGTGCTGGTAAGAGAAACAAGCTCATTAATTTCATATTCAAAGAAATGGAATTTATACAATCTTCTCCTGAGATAAGACTCTCAACGGGGACATTAGTAAATAACGACTTACATCAAATGAGAGTTTAAATTATGAATTTTCTTCACACATTGGGTAGGATTTTGTCAGGTATGAATATTATTAATATGAGGAGAGAATCTAGAAACTGAATATTTGGCTAAATAGTAGAAAGTAGTACTATGCTAGGATATTAGATACAATGGGCCTAAAAGGAATACCTGCTTTTTGAACTTTGGGGAGAGCGTACAATCTAGCTCAGTTGACCACAGAAGGAATCAGGGACTTTTTTTAATTTTCAGGAATTACTCGTGAAGATTTAATGACTTGTCTAATTTTGTTTAAATCAAAATAACTAGGATCCTTACTAATAGAGCATTACGGACCTCCATTGATTAAATTTTCAACTTTTTCTGCCTACATCCAAAACAACAACAATCTGACCAGTCTTGTCAGCCAGTGATTACTAAATCAGGGTTGATACGCAATGTATTGAAGATATCTCTTTTAGATTTGTTATTATTTGACTTTGAAATTTTATCATTGGATTTGACAGTATTGACAATTAGATGTCTAATAAAGTCCTTTTGGGTGGTAGATAAAGAATTGAAAGTTTTTCAACAGGGGCGATAAGACTAGGAACAGACAAATTAGGAGTAACAGCTAAATTGTTATTTAGTTTTATGATATTAATTTCAGCTTTGTTAAGGGGAACTTCAGATAAATTTACTACAGCATTTTCATTAACAACCGGAAGAGCATTGATAGAACTAAATGTTGGCAAATTAAAAAACAAAAACAAGAAAGATCAATCATGCATAAAGCATTGATTATGAAACACTTTCCAACTGAAGTGCAATTTTATTTAAACATCTCTACAATGCGATACATTCAGCGGTAATATTTTAAAAATTATCACAATATTACAATAATTTACTATATATTTGAAAATTTCATCGAAAACAAATGAACTTTAATTCAAATAACGTCATAGAAATACACATCGCCTGGCTCTCTATATAAAAACAGTAAATATTTCATTCATGAACTTTTTCCCATTCCTTTCATTCAGCGGCGGTTTTTTTTTTTAAATTATCACAATCTATATAAATAAAATTGAAAATCTGTCTATCTGTCTGTCCCATCATCACGGGAGAACAGCTGAACCGAGTTTGATGAAAATTTGTGGGTAGCCTTGAAACAGCCCCACTAAAAATTTAGTCTATGTTTCGAGTTTCTACGACCAGTGGTTCTCGAGATATTAGTGAAAAAAAAAACTTTCGTTTGTCTCATCATCATGGGAGAACGGCTGAACCGAATTTAATCAAATTTTGTGGGTAGCCTTGAAATAGCTCCCTTAAAGTTTCGAGTTTCTGAGATCAGAGGTTGTCGAGATATTAATGAAAAACGAAACTTTTTCCTAGGAGTTCTACTCTCTAACTCCCTGGTTCCTCCAAACGAAAAGATTGGAAATCGTTTGTTTAAAGCGTGAAAGTGAATTAAAACTTTATCTCTGAGTTTGGCGGAAGACTGTTGGGCTAATTAGTCACTTTCTGAAAACATGAATTGTTTGAAACCATGAATGTTTGAAACATGAATTTAAATGGAAAATCTATCACCATGGTTTATTTTTCACAAGCTTTTAATCGACAATTTAAAGTATTAAGAAATCAAAATGGTTATTTAATTATTAGAATTTTATGAGGAATATTTTATCTTATATCATACTAGCAGCGATTACCCGGCGTTGCTCGCGATTCACCATGCAAAACTGTGATAAAAATTACACCGGAACATATAGGGTCGTGAATATTTTACATTGTTTTTTCACTGTGAAAGATGTAAATTCATTGCATTATGTAAAAAAAAAAAATCATTGCATTTTATCAGTCATAGCTGCATAATAAAGAATCTTCCTCATAAAATGCTGATAATTAAATAACCATTTTTAACACTTTACAACATAGTCGGAAAGTGTTTATGACTTTGTTCATTCTGTCTGTCCGTTAGCACGATAACTGCCGTAAAAATGACTTTATCAAAATGAAATTTTTGTATGCTGTTCAGACGGTCTGTGGGAGACCTATGGGAATATAAATGAATAGTATCACCCAATTAGTTTTGGATTGAACCCGGGTTGAAAAAATGAAATAAATTGAACCCTATGTTACCTAATTTTTCAAACATTTTTAAGCGAATTTGAAATTCACAAATTGTTTCGAAAGTTTTAGGAAATATTCAAATTATCCCATAAAATATATAAAATATATAAAGCCTGTGAGAAATAAACTATGGTGATAGTTTCCATTTAAATTCATATTTCAAACCTACGATTTTCAAAAGAGTGACTAATACATTCAATAAACTCCCACAGATTTAATTGACTTTCACGTTAAAACCAACGATTTCCAACCTTTTTCGTTGGGAATCGTGGAGTTAGAGAGTAGAACTCCAGGGGAAAAGTTCCGTTTTCCATCAATATCTCAACAAGCCCTTGTTTTAGAAACTCAAAACTTGGACTAAATTTATGGAGGGCTATTTCAAGGCTACCCAATTAATTTTATTAAATTCGGTTCAGCCGTTCTTCCGTGATGATGAGAAGTGTCGTTTTCCACTAATATCTCGAGAACTACTGGTTGTAGAAACTCGAAACATAGACTAAATTTTAAGTGGGGCCATTTCAAGATTATCCACCAAATTTTATCAAATTCGGTTCAACCGTTCTCCCGTGATATTGGATTATACATACATACATATATACTTTTCTTCTTTATATAGATTGCTCGACCACGTAATTAAATTAAATGTGTTTGTTAATGTTTATTATTATTTTTTTGATTTGAATAATAAATATATGGATATAAAAATATATCTTATACATAAATGAACGGTGTGATTTTTTTTTAATTATATTAATTGCGGACTGCTTACATCACTTTCATTTATTTTGGCAAAGAGTTTTCAAGCTTATTGTGTTCAGCCAATAAATTAATTTAAGCGATTGTTGAAACAGAAAAAGAGTAGAACGGGTATATCTTCTAATACAATTTTAGTGTTTTCATTAACTATATACAAACGGGATCAGGATGTTTTATTCAGATCTGCAAATTAAGAGCTACGAATTTGGCAGGATTTCGTTAACTTGGCAACTTTTCTTAAATGTTGTCAAATTGCCGGAAATGTCGCCAAATTGATAAAACCGAAGCAAATCAATGAAATTAAATTTGTTTTTTTAGAGGAGAGTACTGAAATGATGTTTCGGTAGCATTTGTCGATCTATCTATCCTACTTAATAACACATTTAGCAAATTTTTAAAATGTCACCAAATTGATAAAAATGTTTGTAAATCCCTAAAAATATCTTGAAATTGATAAAATTGCGCTAAATAAATGAAATTAATTGCATTTTGTTAGGGGATAGTATTATTTGTTTGTTTGAGACCCAGACCGTCCGACCTGCTAGAAAGGTGTATAGGGGATAGTATTGTGATGATGTTTCGTCAATTTGTCGCCAAGTGGAACTGTCAGTTCTACAGTCCCACTTCGCGATAAATTTAGCGATTTTTTAAAATGTCGCCAAACCTTCCATAGAGATAGCATTATTCAGATGACATTTTGTCCACCAATTTATTTGAAGCAAATAATATCATTTCTCTTAGCAACGGATTTAAATCTAATGTGTTTATGCAGCAGACGATTTTTATTAAATCTTATCCGATTTGAATAATGAAGATATGCATATAAAATAAATTTCATTGCCATTGTATTTCTGACAGGATAATATCAATTACGGTTTTCAGGTTTAAACATTATTATTATTGATATTTTCGGGGATTATTGATTCAGAGATTATGATATTTTCAAGTTATTATGCCATTGTTTTATTGAGGCAAAAATTGTTGAAACTCTATATTATACGTTGTATACGAGTAATCTTCTACAAATGCACCGGTATATCTTCTAATCTACGAGAATTTAAGTAGTACAGGTATATTGGTATATATTTTGACATATATTGGCATATATTGGACTCATGTACGGCCTAGTGGTATGAAGATTACGGGGATTATCGATATTTTCAATTTATTATACGTCATCTGTTTTATTTTGGCAAAGATTTTTGAGACTTATATAGTAATACGGGTAATCTTCTACTAACACTCGGATATATGTTCTAATCTACGACATAAGTAGTACGGGTATATCTTCCCATATAATTTTAGCACTTTCATTTTGGCATATATTGGAATCAATTACTACCTTCAGGTTTAAAGATTACGGGTTTATTGATGTTTTCAATTTATACATGTAATCTACTAATACAGGTTATATTTTCTAATATTCGCGTACATTAGTAGTACGGGTTCCATACAATTTTAACGCTTTTATTATTAACACTTTACAACACAGTTGAAAAGTGTTTATGACTTTGTTAATTCCGTCTGTCTGTCCGTTAGCACGATAACTGCCGTAAAAATGACTTTATCAAAATGAAATTTTAGTATGTTGTTCAGACGGTCTGTGGGACCTATGGGAATATAAATGAATAATATCACCCAAATAGTTTTGGATTGAACCCGGGTTGAAATAATGAAATGAAATTAAACCCTATGGGCCTAATTTTTCAAACATTTTTTAAGCGAATTCAAAATTCACAAATTGCTTCGAAAATTTTAGGAAATATTTAAATTATCCTATAAAATATATAAAAAAAATTCAGTAGTTTTTTTAAAATAAAAATTAAAATAATAATTACACACTTTATATGAATCGGACGGCCTGGGGTTTCCACACTTTATATGAAGAGATCACGTGACCCACTTCAAAATAAAATATTGCATCCATCTTGTATAAAATCGTGATTTTTAAAGTTCTTTTTAATTCATATTTAGTGTTGTATCCGTCCTAAAACCGCTTTATTTTGGCTTAAATTTTGCGCATCTACATACTGAAACAACGCAATTACGATATATTTGAGTTTAAATGATTATTAAACTTTGATTATTTCTACAACGAAGCCTAATTTTCACTTATGGAAAATGTAAACACCAAAAGATGTAGAATGAGTTGTATAAGAATTGCTGAATTTCTTTAATGTAAAATTATTTAGCTCATGGAGTCTGCAATATAGCTGATATGAATGAAACATTTATTGATTTTAAACAGAGAACCAGACGACTTTTTTGATGAAGTTTTAAGCACAGGGTTTAATTACTTGTACCTCCATGGTTTTAAGTTTTTAAATAAAATAAATTATTATAGTATTGTGATGAATGAAATGAATGGAAAAATGTTTATGGATGAAATTCTGCTTTAAAAATAATTTAGTCCATGGAGTCTGCATGGCTGATATGAATGAAATATTAATTGATTTTATAAAGAGAAGGACGATTTTTTTCGATGAAGTTTTAAGCATAGAGTTTAATTATTTGTAGCTCCATGGTCTTAAATAAAATGTTTAAATAAAATAAATTATTATAGTATTGTGATGAATGAAATGAATGGGAGAAAGTTATGAATGAAATCCTGTTTTTATAGAGAGATCCAGGCGTGTTTTATATTTCGATGACGTAATTTGAATAAATTTCATTTGTTTTCGATGAAGTTTTCAAATATAATAAATTATTGTAGTATTATGATAATTTTAAAAATATTACTGAGGAATGTATCGCATTTTAGAGATGTTTAAACCAGGCAATTTATATTTCATTGCCGTCATTTGAATAAATTTCATTTTTTTCGATGAAGTTTTAAGTGTTCAAATATAATAAATTAAAGTAGTATTGTGATAATTTTTAAAATATTACCGAGGAATGTATCGCATTTTAGAGATGTTATATAAAATTGCATTGAAGTTGGAAAGTGTTTCATAATCAATGCTTTATGCATGCTTGATCTTTCTTGTTTTGCATATATTGATTCAATTCCATATTTTTTGTAAATTTGCTTTCAAAACTGGCCAGGATGTTTAATTCTTCAGATCTGCCCGTGAAGATAATTTTGTACAGCGAGAACAGAGATTCTTAAGCTTCTTTTTAGGAGCATTGTATTAAATATTTTAACATAATATTTTGATTAAAAATGTCATTTATTTTATAGTACAGGAATTTGCACATGATTGTGAATTTTAAGTTTCATTATATTATATACTCCGTACGAAGAGCGGATATGCTGTTAGTACTACAATAATTTATTTTACTTAAAAACGTAAAACCATGGAGGTAAAATTACTTTCTAATACCATGCTTAAAACTTCATCAAAAAAGTAATAATATGGAATCGTCTGCTTCTCCATGTAAAATCAGTGAATGTTTCATTCATATCAACTATATTGCAGACTCCAGAGCTAAATAATTTTGCGTTAAAGAAATTCAGCAATTCTTATACAACTCATCTACAGCTTGATGAGTTTACATTCTCCATACGTGAAAGTTAGGCTTCGTTGTATGTAGAAATGATCAAAATTTGATGATCATTTAAACTTCAAAATATGGTAATGGCGTTGGCGCAGTATATAGATGCACAGAAAAAAATAAAAATAAAGCGGTTTTAGGACAGATGCAACACTAAATATAAATTAAAAAGAACTTAGACACAAGATGGATGCCCCGGCCGCTCACTTTGCTGCTCATGCCCTCGGGTGAGTCGGGCGGACTGGGCTTTCCTCAAGATGGATGCCATATTTTATTTTGAAGTGGGTCACGGGATCTTTTCATGTAATGTGAATGCAATTATTATTTTAATTTGTATTTAAAAAACTATCGAACATATTTTGCTGATATATATTTTATGGGATAATTTGAATATTTTCTAAGCAATTTGTGAATTTTAAATGCTCTTAAAAAATGTTTGAAATATTAGGTCCCATAGGGTTCAATGTATTTAATTTTTTCAACCCGGGTTCAATCCAAAACTAATTAAGTAATATTATTCATTTACATTCCCATGTGTCCCACAGACCGTCTCAACAACATACTAAAATTTCATTTTGATAAAGTCATTTTTACGGCAGTTATCATACGAACGGACAGACAGACAGACAGAATGAACAAAGTCATAAACTCTTTTCAACTATGTTGTAAAGTGTTAAAAATCATCCACAGAAGCCTTATGTAAAGCAAGACTCTTAATGTAAGTGGACTTTTAATCCAGGTCTTGGATAGATAAACCCCTCTGTTTATTCTATTTGCGCCCATTTCGTCTTTTGACTTTGGCTTTGTTTGCTCTCTTGCACGGACAAAGGGGATGCAGAGTATCCTCGAAACAGCTGTATGCTGCATCATTATCTTATTTGTGCTTAAATACGTTGTTCAAGTTTTCTTATCTTTTGATGTTTCTCCTGCCATAACTATTTTTCTTTTTATTCTTATGTCGGTTAAACTGTTTTACGCGTAAGGAAAGTTAAATCGCTTTTGTCAAAATTTTCATTTGCAAGTTTGACAAATTCGTTGACTGCGGTTTTTACAGCTACTGACTTTATTAATTTCTTTTATTGTGCTCTCCACTATATGTCTTTAAATAACATAAGCCGTATGTTATTTGGATAATGGTGGATCGAAGATTCGAAAATAGTTATGCTATAAGAATTGTTTTATACTTTAGTAATGCCTCCCTAAAAGAGAGTTCTGGCTTTGTAATTTAAATCCGATTTAAGTAATCAGATATTTCCAATTCATACAGTGTCCTAATCAGTTCTACAGAAATTTCCCCAAGCTGGTTTATTACAATGATAAAATATTTTCGAAAGTGCTGCATCCTTTGCCTACCATCTAGTTTTGCCAATTGGGTTTACTGATTTATATTTCTTGCCAGGTGTAATTTCTTTCCATACATTTAATCTTTTGTAAGATTATCTTACAACAAGTAAGATGAAACATGCATAAAGCATTGATTATAAAGCTCTTTCCAACTTGAATGCAATTTTACTTAAACATCTCTAAAATGCGATAGATTCAGCATTGATATACTTTAAATTATCACAGTACTACAATAATTTATTATATTTGCAAACTTCATCAAAAAAAGCATTGCTATACATCATCTTCTCTATGTAAAATCAATTAATGTTTTATTCATATCATTTATATTTCAGACTCCAGAGCTAAATAAGTTTTCATGAAAAAAAATTCAGCAATTGTTATACAACTCATCTTACAATTGCTTAATTGGTTTACATTCTGCATACTATAGAAATTAGGCTTCGTTGTAGGAATAATCAAAGTTTAGTGATCATTTAAAATAAAAAATATTGTAATTTTGTTGGCACAGAATTTAGATTCACAGATAATATGCAAAAATAAAGCGGTTTTAGGGCGGATTCAACGCTAAATATAAATTTAAACGATCTTTAAACATTACGATTTTTACACAGGACGAAACAAGAAAGATCAATCATGCTTAAAGCATTGATTATGAAACACTTTCCACTTTCAATGCAATTTTATTTAATGTCAAATGCAATACATTCCTCGGTAATATTTTGAAACTTATCACAATACTGCATTAATTTATTATATTTGAAAATTTAAACCTTCATCGAAAAAAATGAACTTCATTCAAATGACGGCATTGAAATATAAATTGACTGGTTTAAACATCTCTAAAATGTTATACATTCCTCGGTAATAGTTTTAGAATTATCATAATACTACGATAATTTATTATATTTGAAAACTTCATCGAAAACAACTGAAATTAATTCAAATGACGTCATAGAAAACATACCACGCCTGGATCTCTCTATAAAAACAGGATTTCATTCATAACTTTCTCCCATTCATTTCATTCATCACAATACTATAATAATTTATTTTATTTAAACATTTTATTTAAGACCATGGAGCTACAAATAATTAAACTCTATGCTTAAAACTTCATCGAAAAAAATCGTCCTTCTCTTTATAAAATCAATTAATATTTCATTCATATCAGCCATGCAGACTCCATGGACTAAATTATTTTGTGTTAAAAAAATACAGGAATTCTAATACAACTCATTCTACATATTTGGCTGTTTACATTTTACATAGGTGAAAAATAGGCTTAGTTGTAGAAATAACCAAATTTAGATGAGCATTTAAACTCAAATATATTGTCATTGCGTTGTTTCAGTATGTAGATGCACAGAATTTAAGCAAAAATAAAGTAGTTTTAGGACGGATACAACACTCAATATGAATTAAAAAGAACTTAAAAAAATCACGATTTTGAAACAAGATGGATGCCATATATCATTTTGAAGTGGGTCATGTGATCGCTTCATATTATGGTCACGTGATCTTTTCATATAAGAGATGTAATTATTATTTTAATTTTTATTTAAAAAACTACTGAATATATTTCGCTGAATTTTTTTTTATATATTTTATGGAACAATTTGAATATTACCTAAAATTTTCGAAGCAATTTGTGAATTTTAAATCCGCTTAAAAAATGTTTGAAAATTTAGTTCCCATAGGGCTCAATGTATTTCATTTTTTCAACCCGGGTTCAATCCAAAACTAATTGGGTGATATTATTCATACACACAAATACACCATACACACACACACACAAAAATCGAACTCGCCTTTTGAGCTTATGACTAACTCTCCAATTCAGGGAGATTTCCCCCTTGCCAGTCCGCCCTTGTTTTAGACTTTAGAGCATAGGTTAGAAACTTTTCAACGCTACTCTTATAAAAATCTGATGTGGGCAACACATGACTTTCCTTTTATAATACAATGAATTTATTACTTTTTATTCTTATAGTAGATACTTATATTCTTTCCAAAATATTGAATTTTCTTCAATGAGTCGTCATTTTCATTGATTTAGCGTCATTTTTATCAATTTGGCGAGATTTTTGTTAATTTGGCAACAAATAAAAATGTCGCCAAGTTGGCGACATTCCGCCAAATTCGTCGCCAAAATCTCGCCAAGCGTTATGGACGGAGAAATAAGTTATTCTTACAGAAGATAAATGACTATTGGCGTTCAAATACAAAAGTATTACTCAAAGTATATTTTTCCATGAATGGAACGAGCTAGATCCACGAGAATAATGTCGCCAAATTTATCGCATGGTATTACATATGAAAAGTGAACATGTTTATCAATAGGAAATATATATTTTTTTATTTTATATAACTTTTTGATAATTTTTTTGAAAAATGTGCAATATCTCGAGAACGGTTTAAGTTAGCGTTCCAAAATTTATGTCAATCGTTTTCTAATGAAAAATTACATAAGAAATGTCTATTTGCGTAACTTTATTAGCGTTTTTGATTTTTTTACGATTTTTTCAAAATTTCACTCGAAAATTTAGGAGGGTTCTGAACATTCGATTGCGTATAAAAACAATAGGCTTCCAGTGTTTACGGATTGTGATTTTTGTACCAAATTTTGTTCGAATCGATCCATTCGTTCGTCAGTTATCGTCTCCACAGACTCACTGACACACGCACACACACACACACATACTTTCACACACCCACCCACACACAGACATCACTTCAAAAATGTTTAATTCGTGATCAGGGATACTTGAAACGTGCTCTCCCGTCGAAAACTCGAATTCGAATTTTCGACCCCGTCACAATACTTTCCTTATACATTATCTATATAAGGAAAGCAAAAATGGATAGAGGAAAGTTCTAAAATACAAATTTTTTCTCTCTATAAGGAAACGCTATGTTTTTCGAGTAATAAATAATAGCTCTAACTGTCGTCTGACGTATTAAAAACAGAAAATAATATTTCTGAAATACTCTTAAAAGTATGTTATTGCTCTTTAACAAAAAAAAAAAAAAAAAAAAAAATCTGCTATTTCAATATCTCTATGAGTTTAAAATTTGATGTGTGCGACTTTCCGATCACCTTGCATTTCGCATGCTTGTTAGAAGGGAGCAATTATCAAGTTTCAATTCGTATTATATCAAATAAACATTAAAAAAGAACCTACTCTTTTTTAGCGAAATGGCCTACAAAAATCGTCAAAATCTAAAATAAAAGACTACGCATGTTTAAATGTATCAATTAAATGGTTGTTGTACACGTAATTTTTGACGATGGAAAGAATAACACCAGCCCCATTACTCTAAGACTAGTCGTTCTTGAGATATTTTAGTTTTTTCACATTTCTGCTACGCCAGTTTTGAAAATACGTTAGGTTACCAAATGGAAACGAAAACTGTGAGTGCGAATTCAGCGTAATTTCAAATAATTATGCGCGTTATTGTGTGCAATTAAACTTAATTTAATGAATTGCTAAATAAAATAAAGAGAAAATGAATTCGAGTCTGTAGGGAACGCCACGTGCTGTCCTTATCAGATGTTTTTTTGTTATGGATAGTTTTAATTTTATTTGAACACCACTTGAAGAAATAGAAAAGTTATCAGCGAGGTAGGACGAACGTCAATTCATGAATTAACACTTTAGTTCGAGAACCTGTCAAATATGTCAATTTTATGGTGAACCGTCATTTCAAGATGGGGTGATAAGAAATTTCTGCGAAGCAGATTCTTCTTTGTTGCCACTGGGATATATCAATAAGATTAGGAAATAATCTTTCAGTTTTGGTGACACATAGGGTTTTATCTAGAAGGATGACCTTGAAGGCTGGCAAATGTTTTGAAGGTAAACAGAAGCACAAAGCAATGTTTTATCTCCCAGTATTACGACTTTGTTGCAAATTTAATTGTAATTAAATCCACAGTAATTCAGTTAATTACGCTGATCGACATCCATTCACTTCGCGAAATAATTAAAAAAAATATCATTGGAAATATATCACTCACAAGCTCCAATGGCGATAAATAAAATGTTTATATCACCCACATGAGTTTAAGTCATATATCAGTTGAATCAATATAGCTGTGTTTCCATTTTCACTTTCTCATACTATTGTATCGGGAAAATACTGCTTTACCCAAAACTTTTGAATTCTAGGTTTTGAGGGATGAGTACGTTTTAAGAGCTCCTAAATCCATTTCAAGAGGTTTTTATAAAATGCCCGTTTATGTGTGTATATGTGTGTGGGAAGTATGGACATGATAATTTAAGAATGAATGCACCATGATATAAAATTTTATGTGCAGACATATTATGTGAAAAATTAGAACTAGATATAATTTTTAAAAATAAAAATTCTATTTTTAAAAGAGATTATTCTGAAATTTAAATTTATGAGGGGAGGGGGGGGGAGCTTCACACAAAAAGTTCGAAATATAGACGGTTTGGCAAATATAGACGGCATAGCAAAGAGATAGGAACTTTTTTGGTAATGGGATACGCTTTAAAATGGAAAAAGGAACAAAATTGTTGTGTTGTGCAATATTTGAAATTTTAGAGAAGCGCACACCGAAATGTTCCATTGGGTGAATAAATAATAAATACCAACTCTCATATGAAAAAGAAACTTGAAATTTGGTGCATGGATAAACAGGTTGATAAAACCCACAGGAAAAATGAAAAATTTCACACTGTTCAGAGTCCGGCCGTCCAAATAGTTGCTCCTAGTCCTTTGGACGAGTCGGACGGTCTGGGTCTTCAACACTGTTCAGAGTTTGACTATTGTGAGACAGTTGATTTTCTACGGGTATTTAATAGTCTGTCTACTTATCTATATATACTAATTGCCAAGTGCCTGTCTGTTCGTCACGTCTATTTTAGCCATTTTTCGAATAATCAGAGACTTGAAATTTGGTATACTAGTCAATCATTCGATAAAAACCCTTGGAAAAATCGAAACTTTAAAAAATGTTTCAGATGAGGGTGTGCTCACACCAAAACGTTCAAAAGGTGAAATGATAAGGTCCGAAAGGCGAAATAATAAGGTCCGAAATGTAAAATGATAATAAAAAGAATATTTCCCGATGCTATAGAGACTTCAAATTTGATGCATTTGTAGATACTTCGTAAACTGCTACTTTAAGGGTGCCACACTCAGATGTTCGATTTGCCGAATAAATGAAAATGCTTTCTTTTAAGTGGGATATAGACATGATAAGATAATTGATGCACGAGTCAATCGTTCGATAAAAGCAGTGAAAGCATCTTATTTTCCCAAAATATTCATTTGAAAGGGGAGGTGTTTCACATCAAAACGTTCAAAATTATAGAAAAACATACTTCGCGATACTTCGAATTTGGTGTGAAGTAGATAGTTTGAAAAGGAGAAACATACAATTTCAGTTTTCAAATATTGTCTACTTTAGGGGTGTCAAATACCCAACTGCTTGATTTGCCGAAAAAATGAGAAATGCCTTCTTTTAAGTGAGGTTGAGGTTTGCAACATGGGTCAACTGTTTGATAAAAAATAAAATAAATGGAAAATTGCTGTATTGCAATATTTGGTAGGTTAGGGATGACGAACACCGAAATGTTCGATTGAACGAATAAATGAGGAATGTCCACTCTTAAGTGAGATAGAGATTTGAAATTTGGTTTATGAGTGAACAATTCAATAAGACCTACTGGAAAAATCAAATTATTAAAAAGTTCATTGTTCGGTGTTCAGTTATTGTGATACCACTTATTTTCAATGGGCATTCCGCTAGTACATACTAATTTCCAAGTTCTGGTATGTTTATCGTGCCTTTTTAGGCACTTGCCGATAGATAGAGACTTGTAATTTAGTACATGTGTCAATCGTTCGTTAAAATTCTCGGTAAAAATCAAAATTTTCAAAATTATTCATTAGAGAGAGAGAGAGAGGGGGGGGGGGGTTGCTCTACACAAAAACTTTCGAAAGGTGAAACGATAAACTAACATACTTGACGATGAGATAAAGATTTAAAAAATGGTACAAGCAAAACTCGTTCGAAAGGAAGTTAGAAATTTGTTTTCCAATATTTGCTACTTCAAGGGTGCCGTACACCAAAATGTTCGATTTGTCGAATAAATGAGAAATACCTTCTTTTAAGTGAAATAGAGGTTTAAAATTTTGCACATGGAACAATCGTATGATAAAATTCCTTAGACAAAATCAAATTTTTTAAAAATGTTCATTTGAAGAAGGAATTTGTATCGCTGGGTACTCCCAAGCGATTGTGATGTGTTGCAAATTGAATGAAAAATGCACTTTCCGATAAGGCACAGACTGAAAATTTAGTGCAAAGTTAGACCGTTTTATAAGAAAGTGGCAAATTCCTTTTTACAGTATTTGTTACTTTAGGGGTGTCGCACATCAAAATGTTCGATATTCCGAACATACTCCAAAAGGTTTCTTTTAAGTGAGATAGAGAGAGACGCACGGATGAAGAATTGCATATTCGAAGCACGGAGGAAGAATTTCATAAGACAAGTTGGAAAAAACAAATTATTCTCAAATATAAATTTGAGGATTGGGCTTCATACTAAACGTTCTAAATACGAAACGATAGAAAAACGTACTTCAAATAGAGACTACGAATTTGGTGCAAGAATATATTGTACGATTAGTAAAAGGTATACAATTTCACTTTTCCAATATTTGTAATTTTAGGGGTGTCGCACAGCGAAATGTTTGATTTGCCGAATAAATGAAAAACACCTTCTTTTTAGTGAGACATAGACTTTAACCGCAAGGAAAAATAATCCGATGGGGAGGGGGGTGGATAAAGATTTAAGAGTGGGGAGGGGGGAGGTTCATACATAAACGTTCAATATATGGTTTGGAAAAAAAAAAACTTAGCAGCAAAAATTTTGAATCTGGGTATCTTACATAAAGGAAGACGCCAATGTGTTGTGTCTGTGTAGTCTGTAGTGGGAAATCTAAGTGTCGTATGACCTTGAAATTTAGTACACAGATATTTCAAGACTCGCATAGGTGATTCTCGACGTTATGTTTTTAATTTCAAATTAATATTTTAGTTATTTTATGTTTTAGACCGATTTACAGCAATTTAGGCCGATATTCAGAGAAATCGATTCCTTAGTGACCTAAAATATTATCACAGAGTTTCCATCTTGACATCATCGGAACGATCAAAATATTCTTTATGAAATATAACTTTAAACGGAATCCGTACAATCAGACGAATTTCATTGAATTTTTAAAAAATACATACTTTTCGTGCGTTTTAAACCTCTCCGATTTTTATATTATGCTATAAAAATTACGTGCCATCTAACATTTAAAAGCAGCTCCTAAATATATCAAAAACTACTTCAGAAAAAAATAATTTCATAAACCCATCCGTTGATGAATTATAAACTTTTTAACCAAGCCATGTCATTTTTAATCATCCGCATGTTCTTCCATTACAGAGCAGACCCCCATTTCCGAAACTTTTTTACATACTGAATCCAGGGCCAACGGCCGTACCGTGCTGAAAACACCGGTTCTCGTTAGATCACCGAAGTCAAGCAGCATCGGGCGCGGTTAGTACTTGGTGGGTGACCACCTCGGAACACCGCGTGCTGTTGGCCATCTCGGGTGCGGTATCCCCGTGGTTTGCGCGCTAGATTTGCACGCTACCACAAATGCCGCTGTGTTCATGCGGAGTACGATCACGTTAAACATGTGGGTCCGTAAGTCCTTCCGAGAGGTTGGTGGTAGGGGAAGGAGGGTACGGTCCCTGTGGATGCCTCCCCCACTGGGTTCCGGTCTAAATTGGGTGGCACTTCCCGGCCGTCCATACAGTTACCTTACACCTTTCTGGTAGGTCAGACGGTCTGGGTCTCAACAACAACATACTGAATCCAAGCCCATGCACGGGGGGGGGGGGGGGGAGGCGTGTTGTCCATTCGTGCACGATGTCCTGAGGTGTGATCGAGATTTGGCGAATCTATTTGTAGCGTGAGAATGATTTTAATTCAACACAGACAATTTGGAAACCGAGTAAGGTGTTATCTGTATTTGTTTTATTTAAGTAGCGGGAAATTTTATTTATAGCGTGAAAATGATTTTAGTTCAAAACAGACGATTTGGAGGAAACCCAGTATGGCGTTAACTGTATTTGTATTATTTAAGTAGAGGATGATTTTATTTGTAGCGTGAGAATGATTTTAGTTCAAACCATGCGAATTGAAAATTGAGTATGGTGTTATCTGTAGCTGTATTATTTAGGTTGTGAGTACTGTTTTTATACTCTTGAAATATGGAAATTACATTGTTTGCGGAAAATATGGCCAATATACAAATTGGTCTAACTGTTCTTATATTGTTGAAATTAAGATTTAAATTGTATCCATTAAAGTAAACAGTAGAGTCTCTGCAAGTGACGGTTTTTAGGATTTGGGGGTAGGAGGCGTATCACGTCTGTTGTGCCTATGTAAACGGATTACATACAATTTATGCTATCATTTATAAGAATAAAATTTATTACTTTCCTTATATACATAATGTATAAGGAAAGTATTGCGACGGGGTCGAAAATTCGAATTCGAGTTTTCGACGGGAGAGCACGTTTCAAGCATCCCTGATCACGAATCAAACATTTTTGAAGTGATGTCTGTGTGTGTGAAAGTATGTGTGTGTGTCAGTGGGTCTATGGAGACGATAACTGACGAACGAATGGACCGATTTGAACCAAATTCGGTACAAAAATCACAATCCGTAAACACTGGAAACCTATTGTTTTTATACGCAATCGAATGTTTAGAACCCCCCTAAAATTTCGAATGAAATTTTGAAAAAATCGTCAAAAAATCAAAACCACTAATAAAGTTACGCAAATAGACATTTCTTATGTAATTTTTCATTAGAAAACGATTGACATAAATTTTAGAACGCTAACATGAACCGTTCTCGAGATATTGTACATTTTTAAAAAAAATATCAAAAAGTCATATAAAATAATAATAAAAAAAATTCCTATTGATAAACATGTTCACTTTTCATATGTAATACCATGCGATAAATTGGGTGACATCATTCTCGTGGATCTAGCTCGTTCCATTCATGAAAAAAGATACTCTGAGTAATACTTTTGTATTTGAACGCCAATAGTCATTTATCTGCTGTAAGAATAACTTATTTCTTAGTGCATAACGCTTGGTGAGATTTTGGCGACGAATTTGGTGGAATGTCGCCAACTTGGCGACTTTTTGAAATGTTGCCAAATTAACGAAAATCTCGCGAAATCGATAAAAATGACGCTAAATCAATGAAAATGACGACTAATTGTCGAAAATTCAATGTCTTGGAAAGAATATTAGTATCTACTATAAGATAAACCTATTTTTTACTGTAAAAGTAGTAACTTCATTACATTATATAAGGAAAGTCATGTGTTGCCCACATCAGATTTTTTATTTTGTTATTTTATTGACCTGATTTGACTCCCTGGCCACGGAGGGTACATTTTCTAGTAAGTCATATGATGAAAATAGGAATAAAAGTACTGTGTTGCAATACTTGGTATTCTAGGGGTAGAGCACACCAAAATGTTTCTGTGGCCAAATAAATCAGAAATACTCTGTCTAAAGTGATACAGAGATTTGAAATTGAGTGCTCGGGAACAGTTCGATAAAACCTACTGGAAAAATCGCAATATTAAAAATCATATTATTAGGGGTAAGTATGCTTATTGTGACGTCGTTGATTTTCGAAGGGTATTCAGCGAGTGAATGATAAAAAGCCGAGCGGTTATAGACCAGACATTTTCTTATGGTATTATGTTTATAATATTTCAACTGAAGATCCACAAAAATCCTATTAATGGGTCGTAAATGGTCGTATACGGGAGTTCCTCCATGTTCTATATGGCAGATACCTTAACTTAATAGATAGAAATTTCCGTTTTTTTTTTCAGTTCAGTTCTTTCCCACTCCAGTTAAATGCGAAAAATAACCACTTGTATATCTTCGGAAAAATAAATTAAAAATTATATCAATCGCAAAAACAAGAAAGATCAATCATGCATAAAGCATTAAATATGAAACACTTTCCAACTGAAATGCAATTTTATTTAAACATTTCTAAAATGCGATACATTCAGCACTGATAGTCTTTAAATTACCACAGTACTACAATAATTTATTAAACTTGGAAACTTAAAACTTCATAAAGAAAAAAAAAAGGAAATCAATAAATCGTCTGCTTCTCTATGTAAAATCAATGAATATTTTATTCATATAACTTATATTTCAGACTCCAGAGCTAAATAATTTTGCATAAAAAAATTCAGCAATTCTTATACAACTCATCTTACAATTGCTTGATTTGTTTACATTCTGCCTGCTATAGAAATTAGGCTTCGTTGTAGGAATAATCAAAGTTGGATGATCATTTAAACTCAAATATATTGTAATTGCGTTGTTTCAGCATGTAGATGCACAGAATTTAAGCAAAAATACAGCGGTTTTAGGACGAATAAAACAATATGAATTAAAAAGAACTTTAAAATTCACAATTTGATACAAAATGGATGCCATATTTTATTTTGAAGTGGGTCACGTGACCTCTTCATATAGTGGTCACGTGATCGCTTCATATAAAAGGTGTAATTATTTTAATTTTTATTAAAAAACTACTGAATATATTTTGCTGACTTTTTTTTTTATATATTTTATGGGATAATTTGAATACGTTCTAAAATTTTCGAAGCAATTTGTGAATTTTAAATCCGCTTAAAAAATGATTGAAATATTAGGTCCCATAGGGTTCAATGTATTTCATATTTTTAACCCGGGTTCAATCCAAAACTAATTGGGTGATATTATTCATTTATATTCCCATAGGTCCTACAGACCGTCTGAACAACATACTAAAATTTCATTTTGATAAAGTCATTTTTACGGCAGTTATCGTGCTAACAGACAGACAGACAGACAGAATGAACAAAGTCATAAACACTTCTCAACTTCGTTGTAAAGTGTTAAAAAATGGATGCCATATTTTATTTTGCCATAAGTCACGTGATCTCTTCATATAATCTATATAAGTAAAATTGAAAATCTGTCTGTCTGTCCTGTCATCACCGGAGAACGACTCAACCGAATTTCATGAAATTTTGTGGGTTGCCTGGAAATAGTCCCACTTAAAATTTAGTCCATGGAGTTTCTACGATCAGTGGTTCTCGAGATATTAGTAAAAAATGAAATTTTTGTTTGTCTCATCATCACGGGAGAACGGCTGAACCGAATTTGATGAAATTTTGTGGATAGCCTTGAAATAGCCCCACTAAAAATTTAGTCTATGTTTCGAGTTTCTACGACCAGTGGTTCTCGAGATATTAGAGAAAAAACTTTCGTTTGTCTCATCATCATGGGAGAACGGCTGAACTGAATTTAATCAAATTTTGTGGGTAGCCTTGAGTTTCGAGTATCTAAGACAGGGGTTGTCGAGATATTAATGAAAAACGAAACTTTTTCCTCTCTAACTCCGTGGTTTATCCAAACGAAAAGCTTGAAAATCGTTTGAAAGTGAATTAAAACTTTATCTTTGAGTTTGGTGGGAGATTTTTTGCGCTAATTAGTCACTTTCTGAAAACATGAATTGTTTGAAACATGATTTAAATGGGAAATCTATCTCTGGTTTATTTTTCACAAGCTTTTACTGAACAAAAGTATAAAGAAATCAAAATGGTTTCGTAGTTTATGAGGAAGATTCTATCTTATAATCATGCTGCTCAGAAACGAAATTAAATTAAATCTGTCTTTTAATTTTAATTACTATTTTTTAGATTTGAATAATAAACAAATGGATATAAAAATATATTTTAGAAAAGAACGATTTGATATTTCTTATAGCATTTTTGACTGGATAATATCAATTACGGTCTTCAGGTTCAAACGTTATTATTATTGATATTTTCGGGGATTATTGATTCAGGGATTATTGATATTTTCAAGTTATTATGCCATTGTTTTATTATGACAAAAATTGCTTAAACTCATATACTGTACGTTGTACGAGTAATCTTCTACAAGTACACGGATATATCGTCTACAAGAATATAAGTAGTACAGGTATATTGGCATAAGTTTTGATATATATTGGCATATATTGGAATCAATTACGACCTTCTGGCATAAAGATTACGGGGATTATTGATATTTTCAATTTATTACGACATCTCTTTTATTTTGGCAAAGATTTTTGAGACTCATATTGTAATACGGGTAATCTTCTAATGTACTAAAACGGGTTATATCTTCTAATATTCGCGTATATAAGTAGTACGGGTCCTATACAATTTTAATGCTTTCATTTTGCATATATTGATTCAATTCCCCCCCCCCTTTTTTTTTTGTAAATTTGCTTACAAAAGGGGCCCAGGATGTTTTATTCTTCAGATCTGCCCGTGAAGATAATGTTTCATAGTGAGAACAGATATTCTTGAACTTCACTTTAGGAGCAATAAATTTAATATTTTAACAGAATTTGCACATGATTGCGAATTATAAGTTTCTTTATATTATATAATCCGTACGAAGAACGGGTATGCTGCTAGTATGGGTATAATTATATTTCAATTTTTATTTAAAATCTACCGAAAATTTTTTTTACACATTTTACGTGATAATTTTATTATTTCCTAAAATTTTCGAAGCAATTTGTGAATTTTAACTCTTTAAGAAATGTTTGAAAAATTGGGTCCCATAGGGTTTAATGTTTTTCATCTTTTTAACCCGGGTTAAATCCGAAACTCATTAGGTGATATTATTCATTTTCAGTCCCATATGTCTCACAGACCGTCTCAACAACATATTAAAATTTCATTTTGATAAAGTCAGTTTTACGGCAGTCATCGTGCGAACGGACAGACAGGCAGAATGAACAAAGTCATCAACACCTTACAACTATGTTCAGCCAATGAAGAGGTGGTTCTGCATCGCCCTGAGGATAACTAATGAGATACAGAGGGCGTATCTGGACCTCAGGCGAAACGATGTGGCAACAAGCAGAGAAAGTTCAACAAATTCAGTCAGTATCGATATATTCAGATACGGTGCAATAGTCTACTTGAAGAACTGAGAGGCGATGCGGGCCAAGAAGATGGTTTAACATTCAATTCAGAAGTGGTGTGACAAACAACGAAGAATGACCGGCTGAAAAAGGTTGTGCTTCAAAAATAATGGCAAGCAAAGATTGCCATTATTTTTGAAGTTGCGATAATGTTCGATGCTTAGAGTGTGTTTGAGTGCCTATAACAAAAGGTAATAAAGGTCCAACATGTTTTTCAATGTCCATAGACAACAACAAAAGTATGTACCAATTAACATTACAATTTAGGTCGAGATGATTTTAGGCAAATAGATGCCTGGTCTCACACACCCAGTCTTCTCCTTAAATATATATAGTATATAATTAATGTAAGTTAATCATAATTGTACATGTATAATAAATGTTTATTTTAAAGTTTAAAATGGTTGAAGTTAATTGTGTAGTATATTAATATCATTTTATTTTAGGAACTCGCACAAAGAATAAATGGTGGGTTGTTATATGGTGCGGCTATACGGATTTACGGGCAACTTAAGGCAACACAAAGACCTAATTATTACTTATAATGGAGATAACTACGAGATTAACTTACCACACAAAGTGTTAAATAAAGGGGAAAAAAATCCTCTGTGGCTTATAAACTAATTCTACATAGTTTTTGAATTGATCCCTTGACCCTTAATAACGGTCGATGTTAAAGCAACTTGATTGTCATATTTATATTCATCAATTTCAAAACTAAAAGAATCACCATTAATTTTGACAGAGAGTAAAAATAATTCAATTTGAGCAGCAGTATTATTAAGGCATTCTCGTAGAAATATAAAAATTAATTAGAAATAGCTGGACCACTTATTTTTCTCATATACACATATTATTCATCTATATAATAAAAGGCAATGTCTGTCTGTCTGTGTGTCTTATACACTATAGGCGTTGAGAGCCGTGCGTTGCAGAGCTACGAAATTTGGCAATCGAAAACCAGGGGGGGGGGGGGGGTGACACGTGAAAACCGATTTTTAAAATTTGAATTATTTTGTTATTTAATGTTTTATGCGATTTCGACCGTTTTTTCCCCTTTTTTCTCCATCACCCAGACATCGTAGAAAAAAATAAATGACACGACCGGAAAGAGCAGACAATTGCGAGTAAAAATATATCAATTTCAAATCTCAGGTACAAATTCTAATATTTTTTAAAGATTTTAAGACAAAAGTCACTTTCGACTAAAAAAACCGAACTTTCGTTTTTAAATCCTCGCGTCGGGAAATGTACCGACAATTTCGACTAATAATTTACATTTTTAGAAAGCTCAAAGATCAGGCTTTCTTACAAGCCCAATCTGGTCAACAAATAAGAAAAAGTAGCCGCACGATCCGGATTTTAAGGAAGTAATGATTTTCAATTTCTCGGCCAAACCGCGAAAGAAGGGATCGATTGTTCCTCCACACGGGCGCGCAAACGCACGGTGTTTCTATGGTGGAGGGGAGGTGGGAGAGGTTCTGACGTCACGGTTCTTACGCATAGTGAAATCGAATGAAACATTCGATATTTGTGCCTGCCAAATAATGAATGTACGTCATTAAACTAAAACAAACCATCCATTTTATTTGAATAAATTATTCATCCATTTTATTGGAATAAATTATTATTTTCGAAATAAATAACTTTTCATTTTAAATTTCAATTTGTTTAAATTTCAATTAAAATTGTTCTGATTTAAACAGGGGCTATATATTTTTCTGATTTAACAGGTTTCAGACTTCTATTCCAGAATTGTATTTAGATTTTTGTTTAATTTGTAAACACTCTATTCAGTTTAAAGTTTATTTTAACAGTGCACTATTGGTATTATAGGTGTTTATAATTTTGTTTCGTGTTTTTATTAAAAACAAAAAAGCTTTTAATATATACAAACTTAAATAATGAATGTTTTTGTTTTTGGAATACATTATTTTTCATCTTAAAATTTAATTATTAGTGTTAACGTCATTAAACTAAAACAAACTTTGTTAACTCCACGGGGTTATGGCGCCAGCGAGTTTGCAACGGTCAGAATTTACAAGGGTAGGGAACAGGCTGGTCGCCGAAGGCGGCTAGTGTGTAATATATATATATGTGTGTGTGCGTGTATTCTATATTATGTGCCTGAATTAACTGACTGACTGACTGAGTGCCATATGAAAATTAATGAGCACTTCCACTATAGTTAGAATCTCGTCATTCGATCCGCCTCAGATTCGAAACTATAAGAGAAGGATCTAAATGTTTTAAAAATTGAGCTAATTAAAAACAATCAAAACCGCCTTTTAAAAATGATCGAGCACTTTCACTCGATCTAGAATCTCGGTTTGGGTCTTACTGATTCTATCCTTCTCAGCTTCTAGGTCAACAAAAAAATCTAATATTTCAAAAATTCGAATTAGGGGTAACGATGCAAATGGATTAAAAACAAAAACAAAAAAAAACAAAAACACCTCAAAACCACTTTGCTTCATTAATGAGTACTTTTTAGTTAGAATTTCGGTTTGGGGCTGCTCATTCGATCCGTCTCATCTTCTAGGTCAATGGGAAAATCTAATATTTCGGAAAATTGGAACTAAGAGCGACGATGTAAAAGAATGATTAATCAAAAGACTCCAAACAACTGTTGACAATATTTAAAATATTTTAATATACACAAATTTTTCTACATACGTTTACAGATGAGTCTCAATCTTCGAATCTTAAAACAGGCATTAAATTTTCGCCTAGCTACTTGACCATTTTACTTCTCTAATTACTAGTAATCTTAGACTAGAGGTCTGCACGGAATTGGGCAACATTTCTTGTATAAAGTTTCGGACCGAACTAGGCTCAGATTTAATTTGAGAAATTTGAGACAGGGCCGGACGAAGCCTATATTTTTTGAAAAGTTGTAAATGAATATCAGCAGAGTATATCAATAATTCGAGAAGTAATTCGGTTATCGTACATTTTTTATGCAAGTGTATAGGAAACCCCCGATGGTGCTACGTGATGAGACAAATTTAGAGGGTCTAACCCCCTTTTTAGTGGGATACGAGTACGAGGGCTATCTCGCCTCCTCTGTTAGAGAAAGCGGAAAAAATCAATTACAAAGTTGCAGAGCATTAAAAAATTAGTACAAATCATTTTTGTCCCCCCCCCCCAAAATAAATAAATAAATCGAACATTTAGAGAATGCTGCAGAATACATTTGATTGTATTATATACTAACCGCCTTTGGCGACCAGCCTGTTCGCTACCCTTGAAAATTCTGACCGGGGCAAACTCGCTGGCGCGGCCTACCAGAAAGGTGTAAGGTAACTGTTTGGATGGCCAGGAAGTGCCACCCAATTTATGCCGGAACCCAGTGGGGGAGGCATCCACAGGGACCGTACCCTCCTTCACCTACCACCAACCTCTCGGAAGGACTTACGGACCCACATGTTTAACGTGGTCGTACTCCACGTGAACACGGCAGCAGGTTTGGCAGTGGCGGTAATCGAACCCGAGCCTACCGAGTGCAGTTTCCGCGCGCTAACCACTGGGCTACCGCGCCCTCCGCGACAATCTCCATAACTTTCTTTTTATTCACCCAATTTAGACCTGAACCGAGGGGGGGGGAGGCATCCACAGGCACCGTACCCTCCTTCCCCCTACCACCAACCTTTCGGAAGGACTTACGGTCCCACATGTTAACGTTATCGTACTCCGCGTGAACACGGCGGCAGTTTTGACAGTGGCGGGAATCGAACCCGGGCCTACCGACTGCAATTCCCGCGCGCTAACCACTGGGCTACCGCGCCATCCGCGACAATCTCCATAACATTCTTTTTATTCACCCAATTTAGACCGGAACCCAGTGGGGGAGGCATCCACAGGGACCGTACCCTCCTTCCCCTACCACCAACTTCTCGGAAAGACTTACGGACCCACATGTTTAACGTGATCGTACTCCGCCTGAACACGGTGGCAGTTTAGGCAGTGGCGGGAATCGAACCCGGGCCTACCGAGTGCAATTCCCGCGCGCTAATTTAAATTTTATAATGACCATATGCTATTTAAAATATCCATAAAATTAAAATATCCATCGTTCCATCATTTAAAATATCCATAAAATTAAAATATCCATTTAAAATATCCATAAATTCAAATATCCATTTAAAAAATCCATATCGTTCTATCATTTAAAATATATATATAATTTCACCCGATGTATACAATACATCACCACAATTCCATCCACCATAATTCAATGATTTAAATTTTATAATGAGCATATGCTATAAGCTCTTAATTCTGTCATTTAAAAAACCCGATGCAACGGCGTGACGTCCCCCCCCCCCATTTCTGGGCGGGGCTGTCGGGGACGATTCGGATCTTCGCCGAGAATTGGGAGAGAAATATAAAATCATGACGTCTTTAAAATTGCGATCCTGCGGGCAATTTTCATTATTTCTTGACCAGATTGGACTTGTAAGAATGCCAGATCTTTGACCTTTCTAAAAATGTAAATTATTAGTCGAAATTATGAGTAGTTTTTACGATGGGAGGATTTAAAAACGGAAGGTAGTTTTTTTTAACCGAAAGTGACTTTTGTTTTAAAATCTTTAAAAAAATATTAGAAATCGAAATTAAGATTTGAAATTGATATATTTTTACTCGCAATTGTCTGCTCTTTCCGGTGGTATGATTTGTTTTTTTCTACAACGTCTGGTTCGTGGAGAAAAAAGGGCAAAAATGGCAAAAAACGGTCGAAATCGCATAAAACATTAAATAACAACAAAAAAAAAAAATAATTAAAATTTTAAAAATCGGTTTTCCCATATGTCTCCCCCCCCCCCCCCCCAGGTTTCCGATTGCCAAATTTCGTAGCTCTCCGACGCTCGGTCGCTGAACGTATAGTGTATAAGACACACAGACAGACATTGCCTTTTATTATTTAAGACAATATAATATGTTCACATTCAGCAACGATGCATGTTTACACACGCGTAATGAGATGTCTCCGTGTGTTTTCCAATGCCTATGTTTACTCTGCTACACGCAGATTAATAACATTCTCTTTTAAAATCGCAATTTAGAAAGTTATTTTCTATCTTTTGTGGGGGTACAAAAATGTTTAGTACTAATTTTGCAACGCTTTACAACTTTGACTTTATTCTCCCTATCTTTAACAAAACGTGAAATAGCCTCCCTCTCGTATCCCGCTAAATAGAGAGGGGGTGGGGATCAGTTCCCGAAAGTTGTCGCTGTGTTGCGCCATAGGGGTACGTACACCTGCATAAATACATGTATATATACGATAACGCTAGTACTTCACGAGTTACTTGCCTGTTCCATGACTTTCCTTGAACAATAATATTATTATTCATTTTAGCAATACGGATGAAAAAGTTTATTACGCACCTTTTACATTTTTGAAGAGGTGAGTGCCTTTGTGAATTTAGATATATCTGAAAAAACGATGCTTCGAACAGACATTCACAGATTTCGAGTCGAATCGGGTAGCTTCGATGTTAATTTTAAAAAAAAAAGGGGGGGGGGGGGCACATGCCAAGTTTGGACTCTGCTACTGTAGGCTGGGTAAATCTGAAATTTCACAGCAGCCCGCGCAGAAATCTATCTATCATAGCTCCCTTCAAAGTTTTTTGATAAAATAGTAGGGACTTCTACGATAAAAGCCAAGATAATCGTCTCATGAACTTAGTGATCGTGAGTCTTGTGCCCAACTAGAGATCGGTGGTTCGATTCACTGCTCAGACATGAGTGGTTTATAAATTGATATTTAAAAATTTTTTCTTTTCATCCCTATAGAAAATTTATTAGAACTATTTTTTTTTAATTAGCAGTATCTTGGAGAAACTCCCAGATCTCTTCTTAATGTGCACGGCAATGATTTTTTAATCAATTAAGAATATTCAAAACAGTTGAGCAACTGAAATTTAAAATGTATGCTATTGTTCTAACACAATTCTTTCTTAGGAAATGCAGAATAATCAATACGTAGATTTCAATTGATGTTTATTTCTTCATTCAGCCATATTAGATTAGAACTCAAAAAGGTTCTACTGTAAACAACAAATGATTTAATAGTTTGACATTTATTTTGTTTCAAACAAATGACTTCCAACTAAATACAAGAATTTAAATATTCCGTTTATTTTTTATCCCGATTGCGGGAAATGTTCCGACATTTTACGTAATTGAGATATGCATATGAAATTTTTCTAAACTCGTTTTGAAAATTCATTTTTCTTGAAAATTTTGTTAATAAATAATTTATAAATAAAAATATTAAAAGCTTATTTTTTATATAAGCTTCAACAATATATATTAAATATATAATTAGCTTATAGTAATATGTATTAAAAGCAACAAATACATAATTTTTTTAAAAAAATGACGCCATTTTTCAATACTTCAATTAGCAAATTTTCTCTGAAAAGTATGCATTTTTCTTCACTGGAATGTGCACTTTTCAATTAAGAGAAAAGTGAACACTAAATACATATCTGTATATTAGTTCATTTTTTTTTAAATCAAACAAATTTAGTAAAGCTTCAGTAAAAACACGTTGTAATGTAATAATATTATCAAATTTAATACATTTCACACTTAACAATCCAGAATGAGAAATCAGCAGTTAAAGATATATATACAGTAATACCTGCTTCAAGTATTTTTCACTTTCAACAATGCCGTCAATTCTTGTCATAACGTATATAAACTTGAAAACCATTTCATACATTCAGCATCTAAGCTTAACCTAATTTTAATACATTATTTCGGGACAAAACTGTATATTAAAATGTTTAAAATTCTATTTCTTCCAACTAAGAGAGAGTAAATTTCTAACGAAAACTACTTAGCAATATTGTCTAATATAAATTAATGTTTTGGATATTAAACATCCTCAAAAGCATGTTTTACGGCAAGTTTCATATTACAGTATGAAAACCTTGTTACAGAATAGAATTGATACATACCCTAGTAAATTCTCTGAAATAATGGGAATTCAATCCAATCAATATAATTATCGAATAATATACACAATAAATCTTTTTAAACATACACACAGTAAAAATCATGAATTATTAAAATTTACCCTTTATCTCAGAAAATGGAATCGAAAGCTCTTTTAACAAATTTCAAAGCAGACGATTTTGACAAGTTGCCACGAAATCTCAGGAAAGATACACCGCAAAATATAGGCGATATGCAGTTTTGCAACCGGAAGAATAATAGGTAACGTTGCACAAATCAAAGGTCGTCTTATGCGTCTCTATCAACTTTTAAGTCAATAACAATGAAGATAGAGAAAAGGTAATTTTCGATTATTGTCTATCAGTTATGACGGTTGATGGATTATTTATTCAACAGAGGAAACTGTCACCAGCTCGTTGATTATCAAATAGTCGATTCAAGATTAGGGGTTATGTAAATAAGAGATTCAGCTTCGGAGATATTGAATAGGAGAGACATTTAAGGATCGGAGACATTTAGGATTAATTACTATTTTTCTGAGACATTTAAGGAACAAGTTATGGTCACAACAGTAAAGCTATTTCTTTATCAATGAAGCTTTGAATTCCAGCTAAACTTGTGTACCAGGTCATCTTAGCAGCATCTTTGAAATGGTTTTATAGTTATTCTTACTCTTAGTAAGCAAATGCTTACTAAAATAAAAGGCACAAAAGTCCGAAATTCTGATTCCCCCCAGGAAAAAATAAACATGAATCCTTTTTCGAAATACTCTTATATTTTCCCTAGATTTCCATTTTTGAACTGCAGGTTATAACACAAAAATGAATCAAGAACTATAAAAACTTTTTTTAATTTCAACTTAAAACAGCAAAAAACGCATAAGTTAAAAGCCCCAACTTTTCGTCCTAAAATAATACAATTCAAACACGGCTTAAGTTCAATTTCAAGTTATTCACATAACACTGAAACTTGATTATTTACAAAACACACTGCTTGTCGAGATTCACTCACTGAGATAAATTGACTCACCCTAATGAACACCAACTTTTATACAGGGTTCCAAGGTAAGTCTTTGTCCACTCCAATAACTTTGTAAGAAAAGGTCTACGAGTGTACACGATAGGTTTATCTATAGTAAAGTGACCATGTCAGATGGAATAGAAATGATTGAAGCACCACAAGCGGGGAATTTAAAAAATTAGAATAATGGCTTCGTCAACAAAACGAGATGGATGAATAATACTAATTATAAAGCTGTAGAGAATTGTCTAATAAGTAGAAATCGACTCCATGAACAAAGTAAACAAGTTTTCGGAAAACAATAAATTGTCAAAAAGTTGTATCATCAGGGCCTCTAACATGGTGACACCTACAATGCCTGTCCAAGTACGTGGTAATCTATATAAAAGTCAATCGCGTATGCTTGTAAACGGTTTTCAATAACTCCTACTGGGCTTCGAAGCTCGCGGTTCTTTTTTTTAAACGTAGCTATCGAACCAAAGATGGGCCCGAAACTTTCGAAAAATTTCATAATTTTTAAATATTTGTAAAAATCTCCAAAATGAGGGTAAAAAGAGGGGGTCTGTGAAAAACGAACTCTTCTAAGAAAAAGAAAGAGTGTTAGCACCTCGGATTTTCGTTTGAACGAGAGACAGATGAGATTGAAGAAGCCGGAATTTTGATAAAGTCAATAGTTTTTTTTTTTACAGATTTTTAAAAATCTTGCTGGAACACATTCAAAATAAAGACACCATTTCCTATTTGATTTCTCTTTATGTTTATTAGCAAACCATTTCCTATTTGATTTCTCTTTATGTTTATCGCTTTGCTAAGATTGGAGTTAGGAGTGGCAGACAGATGTCGCCGGAGGTGCTGGGAATAAAATTACTGATATCTCAAATCTCAAAGTTTTACAGATAAATTTTAAATATAACACAGTTAAATGTAACACTTTAACAGTATTATAAGGATTCTCTGAAAAAATCACGGCGTTTCGATGAAAACTTCGACTTTTACGCCTATTTGACGGATTGCTCACAATTATAATTAAAAAAAAAAGTTTTTCAGTTACGATCTTCAACGTTTGCCATAGTGGAGTCTCAAGTCCTAGCTCTAGAAAACTTCTATTATTTTTGTTATAACTTTATTTGTTAACTTTTTACAATTAAATTAAGGATTCAATAAGCTTTATTTCAAAGTGATGTAAATGCACAAAATTAAAAATTTTTGTAATTTAAAAACATTCTGCGAGGTGGGGGTGTGGTCATCAAATTTTGTCATCTTGAAGTCTCATGTTCTAGCTCTTCAAAACTTCAATTCTTTTTGTTGTGATTTTATTAGTAATTTTTTACAATTAAATTCATAATTCAAGAACTTTCAACTGAGTTTGTTTCTACCTTTCTTTAAGCTCTCTTCTGCGTGGAGAGAGGGTGAATGTGGCCGGTGAAGTCACGTGGCGAGGCGAGCAGATTTGGTCGCAGCATTAATAATCAAAATCGGTGTTGTGACAAAGATTTCGCTTGTGACAATTGTTAAGCGACACCTGCTCCGATTTTGATGAAAATTTCATGTTGAATTTTCTTATCTGCAATGGATCCATTCGACCTGCTCATGCTAAATTTGGACCAAATTTTATAGCTTTACGACTTTTGCGCCTGTCCAAGAATGGTGTCGGTGAGACGGAGGTGGGGCGGACAAACGAAAGGGGCTATGACAGGGGTGGGGGCTTTTGCATCCGTGCAGCGGGTGCTAACCTTGTTTAAAAACAAATTGCTACAAAAACTGGTACTATATTTCATGACCGCTAACGGGCAAAACTCGCTAGTATTCGTTCTAAAATTCAAATGTACTTGTCTCTGACCGAGGTCATTGGTCATTGTACACAGGCTATATATTAGATTTCTGATCATGTAAGTTTTTATTGCATCATTCTTGAATATGGCAGCAATTTACCAATAACCCTCTTGTGTCAAACAAATGACTTCTGTAACAGTTTTATTGTTGTATCCTGCTCAGTAAACAATGCTTTATAGCTTTGTAATTAACTTTAGTTTATCGCGCGTTGATACCGGGTACATTAATCTAACTCTTTTAAATGATTCATTAAGGCGCTGCAATTACTTTTATTCGATCAGGCATAGATACTTTACTACAGATAATCCCAATGTGTACACTCGTGGATTTTGCCTTAAAGTTATTGGGGTGCTTAAAGACTTTCCTAGGAACCTTGTACAAGATTCAATGCATATCCGCAGAAAAATTATTTAATTACGTCAATTATTTAATTCTCGCATTTTCTAGAACTTACTAAAAATCCCCCACTTGATGACATTTCATTATATTTATCGCCAAGGTCATGAGACTGAATATCATCACAATATTTTTTACTTGTAAAAGTTGTTTCATGGTATGATTGTCTTTCACCCGTAGAAATCGTTTTACAGCATGGAAACAGACAACAATGAAAGCACCTTGCAAAGTAATTATGATACTTCGCTTATTCATACACCATCCGATATAGAAAATGCAACACCACAAAGCTTTGGCTGTATAATTATGCAAACCGCAAGACAAACACAGCTGGCCGATGTATGTAAATGAACTGAAATGCAAGTAGGTCACGTGATTAGAGTGCGGGATAAAAGGGATGGAAACGGCAGATGAGCCAACAGTTGTTACTGTCTGTATCTTACAGAAACCCGTTTTCTGACCTCGTTTTCGTTTCAGAAGCCACGTGCTGTTGAAGAGGTGCCTGGCCAATGACGCCAAAGTCTGTTTCAGCACTTGGACAATCGTGCGAGGGGATTCATTTTAGACCTACGTACGGCTGGGTGATTGTACAGTCGCTGAAACACGCGTAGATGTGTCCACTGTGCAAAGAATTGAGATGATGGATTGAAGAAGGGTATGCGAATTGTTGCAGTGGTATAGGTCCATCCAGACGTACGTTAGTATGCAGTGGCGGTCCCACAAACGACGACATTCTGCAGAATTTTTACGGTACATTGGGATTGGATGTTTCAATATCAGCGAAAAAAATTTCTCGATGATTGGCCGAAAGCGGCTTGCACTCAAACTGTCCTTTACGAAAACTGCCATTGACGACAAGACACCGACATGAGAGATTGCAATGGTCTTGGGTCCGAGCCTCTTAGACGATTGAATGGGACAAGGTAGTGTTCAGCGAAAAGTCTCGGTTCAATTTGGCAAACAATAATCGCCGTGTGAGAGTCTGGAGGCGACGAGGAAACAGATCCAATCCTACTGAGATTATTGAACGCCATACTGCTTGACACCACAGCATCATGGCCTGAAGTGCCATCGTCTTTAATAGCTGGTCACCTCTGGTTTGTATAAGAGACACAATGACGGCATGATGATATGTGGATGAGGTGCTGCAGCAAGTTGCACTGCTCTACCTTCAGTGGTTGAAAAATGCTGTTTTCCAGCAAGTTAAAGTACGACTGCACACGGCAACCATCAGCAGACAAGCCTAGCAAGGTATCCAGGTGCTTCCTTGGCTTCCGCTGTCTCCAGATCTCTCATCCATCGAGCATGTATGGGACGTGATTGGCCGTCATTTGACTGCCCTGCCTCAAACAAAAGACAACATGTGGAGGATGGTTGAAGGCATATGGTCATCCATCCCTCAGGAAACTATCCACACACTAATTGCATATGTTCCTCGAAGGGTTGCTGCTTCTATCACAGCAAGAAGTGGTTCTACTGCTTACTGATCACCCTGTCTATGACATCACTGTATTGCATTATCCTTCTGGAATTAACATCACTTATTTATATATCCCATCTCTCTGTCTCCTTTATCATCACACTCTATTTGCTCTTTCATGGTGTTGCATTTTCTGTGCTGGGTAGTGTATATATGGGTTTGTCTATACAAGTAGTACAATAAATTAAAAATTGCTTGTTTAAATTATATGGTGCTTACAAGAAAGATAGTTTAATTCTTTAATACTAGAAAAAAAAATCTTACAATTACTATAGTTTTGAATTGGCGGGGAAAATTAGTTTTAAAGGTAAATATTTACACTGTGAAAGCTTTGTACATAATTTCGTTCACATGTAAATGCAACCAGTTGAACTGCTTCGCAACAAATTGTTTAATGATTGTTGGTAATTTTCATTCAAATTATTGAAATTTGGCTCAACTCGACATTATCATACTAGAATAGATTAAGTAATTTTTGATTTCTTTTTTTTTGCATATATGATGTCATTTCTATTACATACTTCTGTTTCATCCTCATTACATCTAGTTCTTTAAAAAATAACAAATGTTACAAAAACAATACTTACTTACTGCTCAACAAATATAGGTAAAAAGTAATGAATTCTGAAACAGACATGGATAAATAGAAAAAAATATTTATTGTTTAAACAGAGCATAAAATCAGACCTACAATGGTGCAAAATAATTGCTTCCGAGCTATTAAAATCAACAAAAAATTATATAAACATATTCACTAAAAACAAACATTAAATTTCATATCATCACATAACAAGTAGCACAATTTTTGTACAATTTCAGAACACAATTTCTTTAGGCAACAACATTAAAGCAACATATTTCAGCACAGTGAATGACTAACTCCATAAATAAAATTCCATAAATCTAATCATCAATAAGTAGCATAAAAAGTTGCACATGTTGTACTTAAACCAGAATTTTAAGTATCAAAACTATATCAAGACAAAATAAAATTGAAACTCTGGTTGATAATTGTAGTAGATCATGTACAAATGGTTTAAATGACATATTGTGCATTTTGAGGTATTGCCCTAAAAGATTTTTATTTGTTACTCTTGTTGTAGTTTTCTGTCATTTATGCTTAAAAATTTAACAATGTAGAGGTAACTATATGATAAGGTTGAAACTTGGGCAATTCCGAGATAGATTAACTCTAGAGTTTCATTGTTGCATTATGATACTGAAGGCTGTTACTTTAGTAGTAAAGAGTAGAGTGTTTTGATTTTGAATAGGTATAAAGAATAGAGCATTATTACTTTATAGTAGTAAAGAGTAATAACAAAGTAAAAATTACTGAAGAAAGTAGAGGACCTAATTCCCTTAAAATTTGCCCAGTTAAAATGTCACTTAACCATTTTCATACAAATGCAGTTACAATTAATTGCAAAACAATACTAAGACTAGACTGCAACTTCCAGGACATGTACTAACTGAATCTTAACAGTTCTACACTATTTAACAATACATATTTATGCAGATGAATATTATTACAAAACTTTATGAAAAAGTCTAACTATTAGAGAGAAAAGCAAAACATTCATAAATCAGTCTAAACAGAAAACATTAAACATAAAATACTATATACATTGCAAATCTAGGAGTTTTAAATGAATTAGTTCTATTGATACTATTATAGTAAAAAGATTTTCAAGCATATTTACTTTTAGCTCATTCAATTCTCTTCTCTCCAGAAATATTTCAAAGCATGCACAAATATAATCAAAGTGTGAGACACAACTTTTTCAATGCATATTATTTCTTTTTAAATTAAAAACAAACTCTTTAATTCACTAGTAAAAAAAAAATGATTCAAAATGGAATGATTCACTTTGATACAAGCAGATAGAAATCAAAATGCATCAAATCTTGATTTTATAGATTCAAGAGTTATCAATTTTTATTTGCATTAAAACTTAAACAGGTCAACTTATACAAAACTTTAAAATGGTTGTTAAAAAAAAAACAAAAAAAAAAAACAAAAAAAACAAAAAAAAAAAAAAAAAAATCTCTCTGACATTTCTTGTTGAAAACTGTTACACTATAATACAAATTTTTACAATATTTTATTTATATAGCTGATTATTTTAAGTGATAGAGGTTTCAATAATTTGATATTTTTTGCATCTAAAAATTATAAAAATTAAAATTCCCAAATGTATGCTTTAATTTTTTACTTTACTTTTGTAAATTTATAATTAACTTTTTTTTTTCAGTTCACTTTATTCACACTTCAAACTCAAAGCATAATATATATATATAATTTTTAGATTTAATTTAATGAATTTAATTTTGTGGTATGCAAATTGTTTTTCAACATTGTTTGAACTTTATATATTTTTCCATGATTGAAAGTATTGTAACACAAACCTCCTTTTTTATTCCATATATTTTTTATCATTTTGAACAGTTTTTTAAAGTGAAATTACTGAGTATACGTCCTCAAGGTTTGTCAAATTTAAACAAATAGACAGTTAAAATTTAAAGGCAATCTATTTTTTTCTTTTAAAATAAGATTGAGGTTTGGGGATCTTAGAAATCACAAAAATTATTAAGACAGATTTAATTTTTATAGACATTCTTGGTTAACAAGCCAACCTAAAAGAATTTTAGTTGAAATGTTAATCAAACTGTAGATAAAAACATAAAACTTTTCTTATTAATTTAACATTTTAATAATCATATTTTGTGGTTTGAACAATGCATGTGTGAATAAACTAAATAATTTTCTTTTTTTGCACAACATTATTATAACTGCCCAATAAAAATCTTATTTTTTAGTTACCCAGGCAATAAAGGTTTCAAAATATCTAAAGGTGCACATTCAGATTGTAGCCTAAAAAAGCTTTTTAACAAATATAAATATGGCACAGGTATACTTGTCATGGAATACTATAAACATCAATGACATCTCCACAGGGGAAAAAAAAAAAAAACTTTCGACATATTTATTCAAATATAACAGCATGCCAAATTGTATTGCCTGTTCAATATTTGTGTCTTTATTTTGATTGTGCTAATGCCTACTTTAAGAACTAGCCAATTTTTTCAAACTTTATGAATTTTTCTTTTTCTTATGCTATCATGAGTAGAATAATATAACTACATTGCATATATGTAATACCTATAAATATATAATTCAAATAAATTATCCTCCTATAATTCACAAAAGCACTACTTTACTGAATGATAAAAATGATAAGTTATTTATAAATAGGCCAATATCACAATTCATATGTGACACATAAATTGATCTGCAATTATTCTGCTTGTCTGACTTTTTGCATCTACATACTACAATTTGCAAGACATAACTCAGGGTTCCCACTCTTTTTTCAAAATAAAAAATAAGGAGTTTCTAAGGACCCAAATAATATTTTATAAGGACTAATTGAGATAGGCCGCAAACTATATTGCGACCTTCATTGCACTACAGAAATGCAGTAGGGTGTGAAGTACATACATATTTGCAGAGCTAGAAGTTGTCCTATATTTTCTATATATTTTTTAAAATAGGAAAAACTCCGGAAGCTGAATTTTTTTTCCACGTGTTACATGCAGAGCAAAGAAGTCTTGTCACAAAACATGGAAAAAAATTCTGCTTCTGATGTTTTTCTTATTTTAAAAAATATACAGGAAATATAGGACAACTTCTAGTCCTGTATTTGGGAGGAAACTAAACCCTTTTTAAAAATTATTATACTTTTGACTCGAAAATGTGAAAGAATATTAGCAACATTAGCAGATTTATTTACAGTTTTAAACTCTACTGATCTTCTTTTTAATTATTATACTCATGCATAAAAAATCTGATGATAAAAGTTCTTATGATAAAAATTTAACTGATTTCTTTAATTTTTTTTGAAATTTTTTGGTCCAAGTACTTTATCTCAGCTACTTTTTCTTTAATATCTACCTTAATGCATTTGCCTTGAGCAAAAGATCAAGGTTTTTAGCAGATACCCCCTCATCAGCCAATTTTTCAGCTGATTCTTCCATTGTTACAATATCATCTTCAAGATAAATCCTCTTCGATTTTAAGCAATTAAGTTCTAGTTTAAGTTTCCTTTTATTTTCTGAGTTTGCTCTTTTCTCATTACTGTGCTGCTCTTCCAAATGAAGAAAATACTTTTGCCTTGAAGAAGAGACAAACTTTCTCATTTCTTTACTTATCAGTATATTTTGAATGCCATTAGCATCTTTTTAATTTCCATGAATAAGTCTTTGCACAATATATGATTCTTCCTTTAAATTTTCGACCTCTAATAGCTTGTTGACAGTAAATCCACATTCCACAGTAGCCCGACCATGAGACAAAATCATTATGGTTTTCATTAGTTTCCACAACTTTTCCTTTGTATCATCTATACTAAGAAAGTCAAACTAAAAAACTGTCTAATCACATTGTTTTTGGTTTAAAATTCTTATACAATGAAGCAGATTTCAAAACAGTACTCCCCATAAAATCTTTAAATTGAAGCAATATATCATCACAATCTTTTCTGCAAAAATCTTCTTTTCAGTAAAATGCAATAACATATGCTTCATGGCATTCATGCACTTGTCCAGATCGTTAACCATTCATCTGGGGTCAAGACAGAAAGCATTACGAACAAGCAAATATGCTACATGAGATTTATTCATGAGGCTTTATAGCATTTTCATAACAAAATTTCGCAATCATGCCACAAGTCAAAGACAACTCTATTAGTTATTTGTTTCTCCTTTAATATTTCCTTTACTAATTTGTCCCCAATGAACCCTATACTGATTTTGTCTACAGGACAATTACGGTCAGAAAAATCAAATTTACAAAGCTTCAGAAAGGTTGATATATTAACCTTTTCTTCTGGTTTTAGAAGATTAAAATATTCTACACATTGCTTTACAAGTTTTAGCATATCTCCTCCAAAAAAAGGCAACAACAGTTTATCATTTAGATAGAATTCAAGGAATGGATGTAATAAGTTTGCGACAGATAAGAAAAAGTTAAACTTCACAAGAATTAGCTTATCCTTTGTAGCTTATTACTGTTAGAAAAGACTTGCAATTTACCTTACTCAATTTACCCATTTTTACATTTTTAAAAATTAACACATGTAATTTTTTTTTTCCTGAGTGGGATTTAGCAGCAAATTGCGGGAATTGCACTCTAGGGAGAACCCTGATCATTTTCCAATTTCGGAAGAAAATAAGGAGTGTTGATAAAAACTAAGTAGTTTTAAGAGCCCTTAAAAAGGAAAGCTAAAAATAAGGAGTTCCTAAGAAGATTTAAGGACAGTGGGAACCTTGTAACTTTAGAATCACAAAGGAGTCCAATCAATTGAGTTTTTTAAATTGAAATATTTCTCAAGTCTAACTGGTCCAATATGAAGCGTGAAAATATGTAATTAATAAGGTAAGAAGCATAAATCATCATTTCTAATTAAAAGAGTAATTCTTAAATACTCTGTTTTGGACAGAGCAGGACTTAAATACCCTGACACCTTGATAAACACCAAAGCAGGTGCTGCTAGATTGCAAGAAACTTTTTACATAAAGATAGATCAAAAGTGAAAATAAGTGTGTGTGGGAGGGGGGGGGGGGGAGGAAAAAATGAAATAAAATGTTTTATATGTAAGAAACTTCTACCCCTACATGATTAATTTTTGTGAGTAGAAGTATTGAATTTGATATGCTCCATTAATGATTATTTTAAGTTTACAGAATTAGATTCTGTTTAAGAGAAGTATAAGAAACATTTATGAATATAAATGAAGCATTTTAAATACTTGTTAATGTAAAAATAATTCTGTACATACTTTAGCATATATAAAAACCAAACTTTCTATTATTCCAAAACTGTCCCCTTATTATGCTAATAATCCTTTTGACTAAACTGTTCCTTTCAATTTCTCATAATCTGATGGTCATAAGAAAACATTTCTGTAAAGTTCCCCCACAAACGTGGATAACTCTTAATAAAGCACCTGTCTCAAAATCAAGAGATAAAAGACTTGTGTCTCTGCTTCGATAACAATACACTTTTCCCTGGCAAAGAGCTTGACCTTTCAATACCTTGATCTTAATAAAAGCACTTAAAAATAAACTGATCAAAGTGCTACATCAGTATAACTATACAGTGATGTGATTAAAAGCGTTATGTGCCCAGTAACAAGACGAGCATTGGACTGATATATTACAAGGTTCTTGTAAATTTTTCATTTAAAAAATGAAGCAGTTTTTATGCATCTTTTAGGGACTACAGAAAAAAAAAATTCAAGTACTGTGAAAATGTAGGTTTAATGCATTTTATGAAGTTTTTATAAAACTTCACATAATACATGTAGTATCATTTAATTTCAGTACTATATTAGAAATCTTGAGAAATACTTATAAAAATTTTTGTCATCACTGAAACAAAATTCATTAAACTATATGATTTTTTCATTAAACTATAACAGTAAATATACTTCTTTAAACACTCTTACAATTAAATTATAATCATATTGAGAAGCATATACAATACTAGAAAGTTACAACATGACTTCAAATAAAACATATTATTAAGATCAAAGAATAAATAACAAACAAAGTAAAAAATTCTTATTTGCTGGCAGTCTTTTTAATTATTTTTAGTTATTTCAGACAGACAATTGTAAAGACAGTTTGGATTCAAAAACAAGAAATAGTTATAAATCTAATACGGACATTAATATATTATACATTAAAACTTTCAACATTTGACTAGAAATACTACTTAAATAAAGTTTACAAATTATGTGATTTTAAATTTAAATATGATAAAACATTAAAGAAAAATATGAGGACTAACATACATAAAACAGAGTACACAACTGGAAAATATTTTTCTATTTATGTTAACATGGTCATGTAAAGTTACTTTCCAGCTAATACAAAAAGACAATCTACTTGTGAAATTGTTTACTAGTCATTTAATACTGGTACTTGGCATTTAGGAGTAATTTCTATCAAAACTATGCAATTCACATCCTATTCTTATACATATTAAAAAAAAAAAAGTTTAAAGTATGGTTTGGCAAAATTCAAATAAACAAACATATCATTATCAGCACTTAATCCACTTTTGTCATTACCTACTGGTGAATAGTCGTTTAATACTGGTATTTGGCATTTAGGAGTAATGTCTATCAAAATTCTGCAATTCACATCCTATTCTTATACATATTTAAAAAAAGTTTAAAGTATGGTTTGGCAAAATTTGAATAAACAAACATATTGTTATCAGCACTTGTTCACTTTTATCACTTCCTGCTTTTTCTGTAGCTTAAAAATGTGTATAAGTACCATTTCTAAAAAAAATAGGATAATGTACAAAACCTTTTTGAGAGTGTACAGGGTGTCCCAAAAACATTGACCTTGGATTTTATTCTTTAAATATTGATCTTAGACATATATTATAAATTACAAAGTTGCATAAAAAAAGGTACAGTATTTTATGAAATCGATTAATATTTTCAAGGGAATTAAATTTTATGAAATACAAAATTTAAAATTTCATCCGTACAAAAACATTTTCAATGAGTAAAATGTGCTCCATACACTAATAAGGTGATGTACAAAATTTCAGTATTTTATCATAAAAAGTCCCAGAGATATGTTTAAACAAAGTTGGAGAGAGATTAATCACAAATTAAAATAATTAAAATGATTAAAAAAAAAATGATTAAAATGATTAAAATTTAAATTTTTATACGGCCCCCGTACAGAAACATTTCCAATGAGTAAAATGTGCCCCATACATTAATAAGGTGATGTACAAAATTTCAGCATTTTATCATAAAAAGTCCCAGAGATATGAAAAAACAAAAATGCTGACTTAAACCACTTTTCGATGCATCGAAATGGGTTTTCAGAGGAGAAAAATCATGTTGGCAGATCGAGTTTCAGGAGTCATACACAAATTATGAAAGAAAACAATGATTGCATAAATAAATAATAATTTTTCTATTTATTGGTACAAAACTATATACACTGTATAGAATATTATTTGCCTATGATGCATTTCTGCATTGCGTCATTTGCACTCTTGCTGTAAACATTTGCATTTTAATGTGTGATTAATCCCTTACCCACTTTGTTTAAACATATCTCTGGGACTTTTTATGATAAAATGCTGAAATCTTGTACATCACTTTATTAGTGTATGGGCACATTTTACTCATTGGAAATGTTTTTGCACGGGAGCCGTATAAAAATTTAAATTTTGTATTTCTTCAAATTTAATCTCCTGAAAATTTTTATCAATTTCATAAAATTCTGCACCCCTTTTTTACACAACTTTGTAATTTATTATATACATCTAAGATCAATATTTAAGGAATAAAAGCCGAGGTCAATATTTTTGGAACACTCTGTATAGTGTAAGTGATATAAATACTAATATATTTTATCATTGTTTGCCACCTATATTTAAAATTAATTACTTCCCTGATAATCCTGAATTAACTTGTGATAGCACATTTTGAAAACAAACAATATTCCCAGATAGCTTAAGCATTACTAAATTTTTAGGTACAATTTATTTTTAACGACAGTAAGACCCCCAGTTATAATAAGAAGTCCAGGACTCACTAATTTGGTCATTAAATCCAGGCACTCACTATATCTGTTTTACTTAGAAAACGTATGCATAATTTACAGAATGGTCACAGTTAGAGAATACTCTGAAGGATATTGTTACAAACTTGTAAAATGCTGTGGAGTCTTTTTTCTGCTTCCCACTTTTGTATCTTTCAAAAACTAAATGGAGAAACAACCAGAGAAAACAGTCATCTTTTCCCATGATGTGATTCTAGGATTGCCACATGCCAAAGTTTGAAGAAGGGTTGCCAGATTTGGCAATTTATCGCGAATTTGATGACCTCTCAAAGGTTCGAGAAACACCTGGAAATAACCAATATTCTACGTGATATGAGAGATTTCCAGAAGTTTCTATGGAGAGTTTATAAAGGAACCAACACTTAGTCGGAGAGCAGTTGACGTGATACGAGCTACATTGAACTGTGATTTTTGTCAAGGTTTTGAGAATTGTAGCAACTGTTTTGTGAAATGGGTAGAGCATTTAAGTATTGTTTTAATGTGTATTGTTCTTGTTTACTCTGTGTTTGTGAATAAATGTGTTAGTTATCCATAAATTTGGACTTATTTTTGTATCTTGAGTGCACACCCGTAACTCCAGAGGATACATTGCAACAATATGAAGATCTTACTTCCCAGAGAGTTATAAAAATAATGAGGAAAAAAGTGGACAATAATCTATACTTGTTAATGCCCCAGAAACCTAGAAGTCTATTTACATACACCCTAAAAAGACTAGTGGTTCAGGCTAGTGGTTCAAGTACCACATTCTTCTAACTCTTACAATACCATATTTTCCTTAGGATTGAGTAATTTTCTTTAGGAATACAGATCCCATTTCCTTTCACCAAAACCACTAACAGGAATTAGCCAAATTTCAACATAGCAGCCAACATAACCTAAAATATGTTACTGGTGTACTTCCTGAATTGTGAATGAAAAACATTTATCTAGGGTGTCTGATGCAATCCCTCCCCCAACATAAGCCATATTTCCTATTTCTGAATCTATTCATGAACAAAGTTAAATGTTTTGCTTTTGCTCAATTTTTATTATCTTTTATAAAATTTTATTAAATTTTACAATTTCGTATGCTCTTTATATCCGAGGAACTAAAAGTTTTGATAGTTAAAAATAAGCAAATCTGATCTAATTTAATAATGCAATAACAAGCTCATACTTTCTTTGTTAAATCTGGAATGCTGCTAATAAAAAGTTCATACTTTCTTTGATAAATCTGAAATCTCGCAAATTAAAAGCTCATATTTTGCCTGTTGAATCTACAATCTCACTAATTAAGAGTATACTTTTCTTGTTGAATTTGGAATCTCGCTAATTAAAACCTCATACTTTCCTTGTTAACCTTTACATTTCTGTTCAAAAACTTCACTACGTCAACTTCATAATGATAGAATAATTTAAAATTCCACCCCTTCTTGTCAATACGTTGTCTTTTGTATGTAACCAGTTTCCCCTTCTTATACCCATTCCAAACAGGCATTAAAATTCTTACAATAGGAGTGCCCAAAGCACTTTAACAGAGAACAATAGGTGTGCATTTCCCTATCCAGAAAAAAAAGGGGGGGGGGGGGATATACAATTGTCTTAAAAGAGCCACTCATTGAAAATAGCTTTCCAGTGGTACAACTTTTGTACTGTCATAATTAGGTTAAATTTGGAATTTTGGCTAAATGAGGGCCCATTATAAGCAAGTTAAACTGTACTTTAATATTTACTTGCGACAACTTGGGAAGAGATGAGTATTAGATGAAGCACAATTTAATAATTTTTAATTGCTCAAGATAATATTATATAGTTGCTCTATAGATATAACTTTAAATATTAAAATTATTATCTAAGACTGTGTAGTTTTTACATGATTTAAAATAAATAAATAAAATTAAACATTCTGTGTAATGTAAATTTTTTGCATCTGGTAATGTAATAAAAAGAAAATCCTATTTTGCAATATTTTTTCATTTGAATTAGAAAAGGAAGCAGTGGCACAAGACTTATATTGTAATATGAAAGGTAGAAATGATTCAAACACATATTGTTTTAAACAATCATAATTTAAAATTTTCATTAAAACAAATTCCATTCAATTTTTATTTATGTGAATAGCATTTATGCTTGGGGTACCTCTGGATAAACTTTGAGTGGTGTGAAAAATGTAAACACTTTAGACCATAGGCAGAGTTGGTGGTGGTGGTGTGGGGGGGGGGGAGGTAGAGCTAGGACATGCTAAGCACCCCCCTAAAGTTTCAATAGCACTCCCAGCAATTTCCCAAATTTATATTGGTGTTATATATTACTGCAATTGAAATTATACATGTTTCTAAAGGAGCATCAGCAGCTCCCAAATAAAAATACTAGCTTTGTCTATGTTTTGGCCACTTATATTTCCAAACTTACTAGATAGAAATGTAAAAAATTTTTACTTGTTTTGTCGAAAGTATGGTACAGACTGAACATATAAAAATAATTTCAGTACATTAATATTTTGAACTTTTCCCAAAAAATAAACTAAACAGATTTGTGCATTATTTTGTGTATTTTTACTCGAAATATCTCTGAAACTATAAAAGCTAGATATAAACAGTAAGGAGTATGTTCAGTAGAAAATCTAGCTCCTAAACCTATAATTTGTTTTTACACAGCCCTTAAGAGTTTTCAAGAAATTGTCTTGCCAAATTGAATATTGAAAATCTCCATTTCTCAAGTTTGTAATGACTTTGTCTCAAAACCTGGAAATGCTAGATATAAACTATAGGAAGTAATTTGTAGCCTTTTGAAAGCCCTATAAGAATATATAATTTGATTTTGGGTCGAGTGTTTAGTTTTTGAATTATAGTGGTTACAATTTTAATATTTTATTATTTTGACATGTTAAAAGTTTGCCAATGGGAGGGAAAGCTGTAACATTTAAAATATTACAAGTGTTGCAGCCCAATATGTTACCCCCTTGATGAAATATTGGTGCACAAGCACGAAATATTTTGTTTTGTTTTAAAGAAATTAGGAGGTAAAGTGAATTTGTGGATTTTAAATATGTTTAAAGAGAAGAGAAGCATTTCAGACAAGTATAGCACTTCAGAAAAGTATATAGCACTTCAAAAATATAGTACTTTAGACAAGTATAGATTCACCTGAATCTCAAATCTCTTCAGAGATACTGCATAAGTTTAGTTTATATGCCGCCAATCAAGTTCGTAAAATAATTTGATATATTAATGTGAAGTCTATGGTAGGGATATTCAGCTGAAATTGGAGTAAAAACTAAAAGTGTTATTATAAACAGATTGTGAATAATTTGTAGCCGTTTGAAAGTCCCACAAGAATATATAATTGGATTTCGGATTAAGTTCTTAATTTTCTAAATATAGTGGTTCTAATTTCGATATTTTAGTATTTTAAACTATTTTGGAAAGGGGTCTCTAATTTCAATATTTGAACTGTTTTAAATATGTCTAAGGAAGATACATCCACAAAGAAATATGTTATTCACACAAAACCATTTGGGCTTCATCATGCTGGAGCCAATGCTGATTTGTCTTTCTTATATACAATATAATAAAAATATATATAATGTAAATATAAACATAGAACATCATACTACAAACAAAACAGGTATAAAGGACTATCCTGAGCACAACAAATATCCATAACATCATAACAAATATAATAAATTTTTTTGCTAAGTAAAATCTAAGTATTTTTAATCAAAAATGTAAAACAGGTTCAAAATCTATCAAATATAAAATTACTCAAAAAATTAAAAATAATTTAAACTATCATATTATTCACAACTACATTTTAGCCGCTAACGGAAATCAGCGGCAAATGCTACTATAGAAATTTGTACGGTTTCAGCTCAGAAATATGAACTGAAATGTATAAAAGTAATATAAAAGATGAATTTGCATGTTAATTACATATATTAATCTACTAAAATAATAGCAATACTCAGATGTCAAACAATGATTCTATTTAATATAAATATATAACTAGAACAAATATTTATACTAATTTCATTTCCAAAATCATATCTAAAATAAAATCAAAATTCTTATAAAAATGATGTTTAATAAGGGTTGGCCAATTATTAAATGTTAAGTAAGAAGAGATCAAAAAAGCTGCCTAAGTAAAACTTTTATTCTTTAAATTTCAGAAAAGTACTGAATGACATTGTGAGTTATCTTTGAGCCATAGATACTCAGGAGCTTGTTTACAGAAATAAGTTCATTTGTGGAAATACAGCAGAGTATCTTCATTGTTTTTCGCAACTTCATTGTTCTTTGCAAAGTAAATTAAGTAAAAACAAAAGTGAAATTCCATCAACACTGTTTCAATAAATATAAAACATTAAAATAAAATATGTTATATTACAGTAAAATTTTAAACTATTTAAAAAGATATATTATTTTAAAATTATAATTAAGGCTGTTTCTTCTAATCATGTTTGAAAAGGAAAAAATGCTGATCCAATTAATAAACAATTATGCAGGTTCCAAACTATTTATCTTCACAAAAAGTTGAAACATTCAAAGTTAACAAAGTTATGAAATTCCAAATTCTGTATGTAATAGTTTCTTTTGCAGTTATTTAAAATTTAATGATTTTATAACAGAATAATTATAACAAAAGTGATTACAGCAATTACGGACTTTTAAATGTTATACTAAATGCTTCTAATAGTTAATTATTTTAAGATTTGCCTCGCAGAGAAAATGACAAAGATTTTGAGAATTATGCTAATTCAGCCTAACACCCTCTTCTGCTTAGGAATTTTTTTAAAAATAAAATATTAATTGCTTTTAAAGAAAATTTCATAAAAATGTAAAAGTTAACTATAAAAATACATTATGCAGCAATACTAAAAATCTTTAATGTATGAAGTATAATAAAATGCACATGTAGTAACGATATATAAAAATTTTAAACAATACACGATTTAAATAATTCTATTCACATAAAATTGAAATGTTTAAATTAATGCCCCGTTTATTAATGCCCATGAGATACTAAATGTCTCTTTATTATCTCCCTTCCCAACTGACTTATTTGCTTTCTTTCTGGTCACATCTTCTATACCAATAGTCAGCGAGATCTGTTGGTGACAATGACAAAAATAACATATGGAAATATATCTGCCAACTTTTGTATTAGAGAGCAAAAATAACTGTCCAGATATAGTTTAAAAGCATTGACATGTACATTAAACAGTCTTTTAGAGTGAGAAGTAAAAATTGGAAGAATACTTTCAAATAGGTGTTTATGTATTTTGATAACTCACAAAGACCTTTGGCACATACCATTAGAAAATGGTAAAGAGCAGATCTTACAGTCATAAGCAAAAATATTTATTTAGTATAAAGAAGGCATTGCTTATCCTCCCCTCCCTATTAATAATACTTTTAACAAAAAAATTATTTGATTGGCAACCCAATACATCCCAACATCAGATTTTGATTTAAATATAAAAACAATACTATGGAATGGTGTATGGCACTGTAGAATACATTTAAGAATACTTGACATTTTGCTGCAACCATTGTATAACTGATGCTTCTGTATTCTCACGCCAGCGGATGTTGGCACGGATTCGTTCGAGACTTTGCTGGAGTGACTGCATGCCGGGACCCACTTCCACACCACTGAAAAAACTCTTTACCTAATAAAGGAGAAAAAACAATAATACACATATTATTACATGTGTAGGATAACTCCAATTAAAGTATATTCCTATTTTGAGTAGTTATCTACAGTTACATATATTTATGAAATACATAAATACATTTGTGATAAACAGAAATGATAACATACTTTTTTAGTTTTAACTAGCTTTATTATCACTAAGGCCAAGAAATATAGACAGCATTCTTTCAAATTAGAAGAGAAAATGGTATGTTTGTTTTACGTATGAATATACACATTTTTAAGATGTAACAAAATTTTAAATTTCTGTCATAATTTATTTCAGGCAGTTTCTCTTAGTAAAGCAATATATGTTGAAATATCCAAATAAAGAGTTCTTTAAAATGGCGGATAATTCCTCATGAAATACAGAATACAGTAGAACTTGGCTATAATGAACATGGACATAACAAATTCCCAGCTATATCAAACCAATCATTTAGCTCAGTTTGATTTAATGTATTAATATACAGTTGACTCTCGTTAATCTGCAATACAATTTGGATATAAACAGTTAAATTTACAATAAATTACAATAATGTATTAAATTCTACAAAATCATTGGATTTTCATATTATATTTTTATTATATATATAACAAATGGAAAAGAACAAGAAAAAAAATAGTACCAAAAGTTGGCAGAGGATGTGGGGGGGGGGGGGGGGGGGGCTTGGCCATTTTTTGGCACTATTCTTTTTCTTGTTCTTTTCCATTTATTTCATATTTGATTTTCAGATATCGAACTTACCTTTTGGATTTTATATTCTGTTCAATATTGTGAAGCAGCGTGGCACCTTACTTCATTTGTAACTACGTGTTATTTATGTATTATGGGATTTGGTTTAAATTTTAAATTAAAATAAAGCTGTTTGTTTTTTAAAATAATTAAAATGCTTGTTTTTTGATTTGTTATTCAATAATCTGTATTAAAAACTTGTATTATACTTTTGTTGTATATGTATATATATATATATATATATATATATATATATATATATATATATATATATATATATATATAATATATATATATATATATATATATATAATATATATATATATATTCAGGATGAGATTTAGAGAGGGGAGAAATGCACACTTATGGGCATATTTTGATTAAATCCGAGTGGGGAAGGGAGCAGTGGCCGGTTAGTTGTTTCATTTAATAGCCACACTGCATTATTTAATTGACCTGTGGTAAGTGGCAAGTTCTTATTTTCAGGTCTAGCGATCAGCGAGTCAAGGGCCACACTTTGATAAATACGGTTCAATATTAGCGAGTTCAATATTACGGTTCAATATTATCAATGCATTGCTAATAATATTCTCTAGATCTACCTCGCTTCAGAAGAATCGCTTGAGAATTATTTTTCTCCATACAAAATGCTATGAAAACCTTTAATTTTGAATAATTTGTACTTTATTCATATAAATTACAAAAAAATTATATCTAGTTCTAATTTCACTTATAATGTATAAACTTTCATAGTGATAGTGCATTCCTGAGTTATCACACTCTCACCTAATAGACATACATTCACAAATGGGAATCATTGGGTGTTCAATGTTTTCTGACAGTTGTGAAACATACCTATTGTCAAGGTCTGAAATTGTTTTGGAAAACCATACTTTTTTATACTATAGTATGATAAAGTGAAAATAAATTATTAAACACTAAAATAGATGAAGTAATTGAAAAATAACACAAACCTCATCATAATCAAATTTGGAGCTGAAGTGAGAAATTGTTTCCGATATAATCATATCCATAGAGAAAGATCCTTGTCCAAATCTGTAAAATGCTTTTAATCAGTAAAATTCAAAAACAGTTAGTTTTCATTCTAAAAATTGTCAAATTAGAATTTTCCAATGTTAAGGATGCCAAACTCTGTTAAGCACAATATATTGGAATACATTAAAGTAGAGACAACAAAAGGCACACATATTTCTATATATATTTTGGAAAATACCAAAAAGTACTGTTGGCATTATATGTAAAATGCCAGGTTTTCATTTTTTCTTTTTTTAAATATTAGAGAATAGTTATCAATTATCAATTTTGAACTAAATTCATTTGAATGGTATGAACTGAGTATGTACAATCACAAAATGTCATTCCATAACTGTAAAATTTATCCTTATTTTCCAGTTTCCTACATCAAATTAACTTGAATATATAAATATAATGCAAAAGGGATAAGAATTTGGATTTTTCAATATGTACTTGTGTAGTTTCCAAAGTTAAATAGAAACAACCAAATATAAGGTAGACTTTTGCATTTTATATATTACTAGCAGATATACTTAATGTTGCTAGTGATTTAAAATATTTGCAACTTCTAGTATTCTAAATATCATAGTTCTTTAAAAACTTCTATTAAAATAATTTATTTTAATTTAAAAAATTAATTTTACAAATTTCTATTCTTGCAACATAAAATTTTACTCACACGTGGACCAGAAGAATAAAATATCTTGGTCCCGCTTTTAAGTAAATTTGCAATATACAGGGTGTCCAGTGCTATCAGTGCCCAATGGCTATTTCCTCAATTTCCTCAACCGTTAGTCACAGAGATATACTTCCAATTGCAAAAATGCTTTAAATTTTAAAATCTATTATCTTAGAAACAGTTTAAATCAATAAATGCATTTTTGAAAGAAATATGAAATATAAATTTTTATATGGTCCCCCGATCCTACCAGTTATATTTAGGAAAATCATTCTCACAGAATTTCATGCAAAATAAAAAAAAAAAAATCATCCTTTTACGACCAAAATTTACCGAGTTAGGAAGCATTAAACTTTATGACTTAAGTCGCTTTTCCATGCATAAAAATGCCCCGTTATAGGCAACCTTTAAGGGACTGTATAAATATTGAAATTCCGTATTCAAAGTAATATGTTTCAATTGCATTTGCTGACATAATGTCGAGAATGAAGCAAAACTTTTTATCGAATAGTAATTCGTTTAGAAGAGTATTATAGTCAGGGCTCGACTAAGATCTTTTAGAGGTCTTTCTAAGATCTTTATATGAGGTAGCACATTATTGCTTAAGTCAGGTAGTTTAAGCCAATTAATGCATTTCTGTAAAAATTATGAAATTTTAATTTTATACAGTAATAGACCAGTAATGAGACCAGTTGCAGCATATCTGCAAACTAAAATAAAAAATTACATACATTAAATCTAAAATAATAAAGGCATATAACACCTAAAAAATAACAGATTTGTGTATAACCCCCATTTCTCAGCACAAAAAGTGCTCTAACTTTAAGCAGCTATAAGTCGGTCAATTTTGGTTGTAAAAGGATGATTTTTTTTTTTATTTTGCATGAAATTGTATGAGGATGATTTTCCTAAATATAACTGGTAGAACAGGGGGACCGTATAAAAATTTATATTTCATATTTCTTTCAAAAATGCATTTATTGATTTAAACTGTTTCTAAGATAATAGATTTTAAAATTTAAAACATTTTTGCATGGAAGTGTATCTCTGTGACTACCGGTTGAGCAAATAGCCATTGGGCACTGATAACAATGGACACCCTGTATATTTAGTTTGTCAGCATACACCAAAAAAAAAAGATACTAAAATAAGAAGATATATCTACACTATTTTTATCCTGTTTCAACAATCAGTTAAACACAAAAAGTTTATGAATTTGAAAGATCTTTGCCAAAATAAAAAACATAAATAGGCCCTGTAATCTTGTATAATTAATTTTTATACCAATTTCCTTATTTTACTCTTATAAAAATAAATGAAAATCAACTGCAATATTACACTGCATATTATTTAATTCTGTTACTAAGCAACATAATATAATTTTGTTTAAAAAAAAAAAAAAATCGTATGCATGCTATTTCTGTGGAGACTTTGATTTTGAATTTTTATTAATATCTTAACAACTAACTCTGGTTCCAGAAATTCAAAACCTGCACACAGTTACCCACTGTGAAGTAGAGAATAACCATATCAAATTTGTAAAATATCTCTCAAAAACTGTGGATTTGTACACAGAACAGACAAACAAACTGACTTTCAATTTATATAGATGATAATGAATTAAAATAGCATATATATGTAATAAAACTTTAATGGATCTCAAAATGTTACTACAACTCTGTTCATCTGTATTTTATTTCTCTACGAGTAATTTATTTTTATACTAATCCTATTATATTTAAAATAAAGTACTGACTAAAATATGGGAAAATGTGAAACTTTTATTTCCCTATTTTCTATTATTTTATACTAATCTTGTTAAATTAAAAAAAAAAATACTGATTAAGGTAATCGAAAAACGTGAATCTTACAATGAACTCCTTGAAAGACATCAAAGTCCAGATCCTTAAATAAAGCTCAGTTATAAATGAAAAATATCTTGCAGACACATTATAACAAATAAAAATAATACAAATCTAATTGAATTGGGAAAAAAGTATTAATCTGGAAGCTTCTGAATCTCATCTAATTCAAATATCCAAAAGAAGATAAATATAAGGAAAGGGGTGAGTAACCTTTAAAGGATAAAAGTACAGTGCTAAAAAAAAAAAAAAAACAATACTCAAGACTGGCATTCATAGATGCTAAACAATGAAAAGTAAAAGATACTCTCAAGTGACACAGTAAGCTAGGAAATCAACTGATAGCGACCAAGAGCTTATTGAAAAGCATTAGAAGCAAAAACACTGATATCAAAAGTGGGTGAGTCAAGAAAGGCTTGATACTGTTAGGACATAGGGGAAAACAACTTGTTTAGAATAAAATATAAATGAAATATAAATATGACAAATAAAATGAAAAGAAAGTAACATGTAAATGGAATACAAATATTAGCTTGAAATTATTAATTTTTTTTATAAGTACTCAACTTTATCTTTTAATAAATTATTTAATAAGGTCATTAGTGTCATACATTTGACACAAAATTTTCATTAATATTTAACTTACTTTCATTACAAACTTTAAAAAAAATATATATATATATATAGAAAATGAAGGGAGTTATATAAAATTTAAAACTTATAACAACTATTTACACGTTCTGTTGCTATAGCTCTAATTATTTTATCATCCTATTTCGGAGTGTAGCTCCATTATGAGTGACTTCAATGTCAAAATGTTTGTAAGAGCATCATTTTCGAATGTCACATCCAATTTTGATGAAATTTGATTTCTAACTAGTGGTCAATGTATAGATGCTCATTTTATTAACAAAAATTTTGAATTTCTAAATCAAATAAATTTTACTGGAATTAGCAAAATTTGGGAGAGTGAAGCGAGGCAACGCCATAGCCAGAAAAAGAAATGGGGGAGGGAATATTATCTGAGTTGGCTCGTAAAATGCAATATTTACTCAGGATAAAAATTGGTATAATTGTGCCATATCTTTAAAAACAGGGTTGTGCGACTGTGCCTTTTTTCAGGAGATTTTAAAAATATTTATGAATAGAAAATATATGTAGTGATTTGATTAAAATTAATTGAAGATTTAATACTGAAACTGATAAAAATTTCAAAAATAAAATAACAAATTGACAAATTAAAAGAAAGTCAAAAGCTGAACAGAGTAACTGCACTTTTTCTACATTACATAATAGGAAAACTATGGAAAACTGATAAGCACAGCTTGTGAATACTATTTGAGCTAGGATGTGGTGTACTACTATAAAGAAAATACATACCAATGATAAGTGTGAACTGCCTTTTAAAAATTGATGTGCACCACCTTTCACAAAATACTGCCAAATCGTAATACTGCATCCTAATCTTAATTTATCAAATATTTGATCTTTCATATCAAACATTAACTTTTGTATTTTTCTTTTTGTTTTGTGAAGGGTTCATTTTAGATGTGGTTGCCAAAAATCCGAGAACTCTATATTTTAAATATGGAACTCCCACTGCAAGTGAAAGAGTCACTTTGAGAAATTGAAATTTTTTGGAGTCCATTTTTGAGTCTTTGAATATTGTAAAAATGCCCTATAAATAAGTTTAAATTCTTTTGGCCAGACCAAAGAATTGATGAAATTCATTTTTAAACAAAATATCCAAGTTCAAGGTAAGCAATTAATTATAATTAATATCTAGTTAATCATTGGCAGTGTAAAACAGGACACAGCAACAATTTAGCATCAGAACAATTAGTCCCCATTTTTGCATGGCATTAGTCTCCATTATTGATAAAATTAACATGCACCATTTTACAGCAATACATAAAATTGAAAACACCAAACAATAACTTACAAATCCAACAACTGGGGCCAATTCATACGAACAAACCTCCAAGTTAATAAGCGGCCCACTGGATTGCGAGCAGCAACAGCAATCACTAATGTTGTATCCTGAGGCCGTATCTTGCTTTTATCCAGAGAATAATTTAGATACCTAAAAGATTGTTTCTCAGTTTAACAAAATGCTACATATATTCATCTGACAAATACTTGAAATGCAAAGAAGCACTATTTTACTATTTATCAGTTTGCAGTAAAGGTGGATTATCTATGTACAATAGCAAGTACATTACAAGGTTAGTTAGGATGATGATTCCAGAAACTTACTGAGATAGCTGCCACATGTCTTGAGTAGTGCCAAGAGCAGTCAGTAATAGGCGTTTCTCAGACGGGATCTGGGTGTCTTGGTACTGCTTCCAGCAGAACTGCCATTCTTCTTGTCCTCCATACTTTACTCCAGCACTGTACACTACATTGCGCAGGTTGGGTGCAACTCTGCAAGAAAAATGTGCTTCATATTGTAATTGAAGAAGCTCAAATGTAAGACATACATGATAATCAATATCTGGAGAATGGAGTTACAGCTAGCTTTCTTACACATCCACATATTATATGGAGTCTATTTATATCCTAATAAGTTATCAGAATAAAATAAATTAGCAAATTATCATCATTTTTTTTTTACAAATTCTTGAAACTTCTTTAAAATAACATGTATTTTTCCAAGTTGGCAGTAGGACAGTTGACTAATGATTTTGATTTGAGTTCTTAAGAAATCAAAAATAATAAAACAAAGTTTTTAAAAATAAGTTATACTCACGGCAAGGCCAATTTAAAAACATTGCGGACACTATGATAGGCTAATTACTCAGTTTTGTTTCTATATGCCCATTAAGCATACATCCACTAGATGATTTCCATAGCAACAGACTTTATTTTGAATATCCATTTAGAATATTTTTATTATTGAAATACAAAAAAACATGAATATCATATTGAAATTGCATTATAGAAATTGGTTGATTTAAAGTCAAACTATCAATTTAATACATCTAAATTTCTGTTTTTAATTATTAATAGCATTAAATAGATAACTATATAAATGAGATTTGCAGTTTCCCCCTGCACCTTTGTAGTGTCAAGTTAGACTTGCCACAAATATAGCAAATAATAAAAGTACATTAGTAAACGATAATAGTAAGTTTATATTACCTAGAACCATCCTGCATCCAGTCTTTAAATATCTGTTTAGCCTTTGTTTCTGTTTGCTCATCATGGAATTTCATGGTAGCCAGGAGCACAGCAGAACGTAATTTTCTAAAGAGAATAGACAGCACTGAGAAATCAATAGTAAAAACATTATGCAGCTGAACCCATTTATAATAAAATGAATGATAAAATAAAAGAAACAGAGAAAAATATTTACTACAGCAGCAAATTTGTCATAAAATAAATAAATAAATAAAATAATGTAGTAAACTAAATGTTTTCTTTGCTGCTATGCTTTAATTTATCCAACAGTGATGTGATATTTGTTTCTTTTCATCTATATATATATAAAATTGAAAATCTGTCTGTCTGTTTGTCCCACCATTACTGGGAAACGGCTGAATCGAATTTGATGAAATTTTGTGGATAGCCTGGAAATAGCACCACTTAAAATTTAGTCCATGTTTTGAGTTTCTACGACCAGTGGTTCTCGAGATATTAGTAAAAAACAAAATTTTCGTTTGTCTCATCATCAGGGAGAATGGCTAAACCGCATTTAATGGAATTTTGTGGATAGTCTTGAAATAGCCCCCCTCATAAATTTAGTCCAAGTTTCGAGTTTCTAAGACCAGGGGTTGATGAGATATTGATGAAAAATGGAACTTTTCCCTAGGGGTTCTACTCTCTAACTCCTTGGTTTATCCAAACGGAAAGGATGAAAATCGCTTGTTTAAAATGTCAAAGTGAAATAAAACTTTATTTCTGAGTTTGGTGGAGATTTTTTGCGCAAATTAGTCACTATATGAAATCATGAATTGTTTGAAACATGAATTTAAATGGAAAATCTATCTCCATGGTTTATTTTCCACAAGCTTTTACGCAATAATGAAATATTTAAAAAAAATCAAAATCGTTAATTAATTTTAACATTTTATGAGGATATATCATGTTGCTCGACAACGCAATTAAATTAAATGTGTTTGTTAATGCTATTATTATTATTTTTTCGATTTGAATAATAAATAAATGAATATAAAATTATATCTTATGAATGAATGGTTTGATTTTTCTTTTAATTATATTAATTGCTGACTGCATACATCACTTTCATTTATTTCGGCAAAGTGTTTTCAAGCTTATATTGTGTTTAGCTACTAAACTCATATATTGTGTTTAGCCAATAAATTCTTTTAGCCGATTGTTGAAACAAAAAAAGAGTAGAATGGGTATATCTTCTAATACAATTGTAGTGTTTTCATTTAGTATATAGAAACGGGATCAAGATGTTTCATTCAGATCTGCAAATTCAGAGCTACGAATTTGGCAGATTTTCGATTTGAATAATAAATAAATGAATATAAAATTATATCTTATGAATGAACGGTTTGATTTTTCTTTTAATTATATTACTTGCTGACTGCATACATCACTTTAATTTATTTTGGCAAAGCGTTTTCAAGCTTATATTGTGTTTAGCTACTAAACTCATATATTGTGTTTAGCCAATAAATTCTTTTAGCTGATTGCTGAAACAGAAAAAGAGTAGAATAGGTATATTTTCTAATACAATTGTAGTGTTTTCATTTAGTATATAGAAACGAGATCAGGATGTTTAATTCAGATCTGCAAATTCAGAGCTACGAATTTGGTGGGATATCGCTAATTTTTCAACTATTCTTAAACATTGCCAAATTGAAGGAAATGTCGACAATTGATAAAAATAATGCAAATCAATGAAATTTATTTTGTTTTGTTAGAAGAGAGTACTGAAATGATGTTTTGTTAGCATTTATCTGTCAGACTAACCGTCCTACTTAGTAATACATTTAGCGAATTTTTAAAATTTCAACAAATTGATAAAAATGTTTTCAAATCCATAAAAATATCTTGAAATTGATAAAATTGTACTAAATAAATGAAATTAATTATGTTTTGTTAGGGGATAGTATTGTGATGATATTTCGTCAATTTGTCGCCATGTGGGACTGTCAGTTCTACAGTCCCACTTGGCGATAAATTTGGTGATTTTTTAAAATGTCGCTAAATTGACGAAAATGTCACCAAACGTTCCATAGAGATAGTATTATTTAAACAATATTTTTTCCACCAATTTATTTGAAGCAAATGATATCATGTCGCTTAGCAACTGATTTAAAACCAATATGTTTATGCGGCAGACGATTTTTATTAAATCTGTTCCGATTTGAATAATGAAGATATGTATATAAAATAAATTTCATTGCCATTTCATTTTTGACTGGATAATATCAATTACGGTCTTCAGGTTTAAACATTATTATTATTGATATTTTGCAGGATTATTCATTCAGAGATTATCGATATTTTTAAGTTATTAAGCCATTGTTTTATTGCGGCAAAAATTGCTGACACTCACATATTGTACGAGTAATCTTCTAGGAATGCACAGATATATTTTCTAACCTACGAGAATATAAGTAGTACAGGTATATTGGCATATATTTTGACATATATTGGCATATATATTGGAATTTAGTACGGCCTTCTGGTATGAAGATTAAGGGGATTATTGATATTTTCAATTTATTACATTGTCTGTTGTATTTTAGCAAAGATATGAGACTCATATTGTAATACGGGTAATCTTCTACTAATAATCGGACATATCTTCTAAACTACGACATTATAAGTAGTACGGGTATATCTTCCCATATAATTTTAGCACTTTCATTTTCACATATATTGGAATAAATGACTGCCTTCAGATTTAAAGATTACGGGTTTATTGATATTTTCAATTTATACACGTAATCTACTAATACAGGTTATATCTTCTAATATTTGCGTATATTATTAGTATGGGTCCCATACAATTTTAACGCTTTCATTTTGCATATATTGATTCAATTCCATATTTTTTTGTAAATTTGCTTATATAAGGGGTTCAGGATGTTTTCTTCTTCAGAACTGCCAGTGAAGATAATTTTGTATAGCAAGAACAGATATTCTTAAACTTCCTTTTAGGAGCATTATATTAAATATTTTAAAAATGTCATTTAGCATACTATAAGAATTTGCACATGATTGTGAATTTTAAGTTTCTTTATATTATATACTCCGTATGAAGAACGGGTATACTGCTAGTTACACAATATAATTAAATAGATAAAGAATCTCCAGCTAATCTCCATTTAAAAATAGAGTTAAATCTTATTAACACAAACTGTCTGAGGCATTGGATTTTTTTTTTTCACTTTAAAAGTAATTTGTTTCATCAGAACAAAAGTTAAATGCATTGTAATTCATATGGATTGCTGAACCAGTTCATGGTAAAAGTAATTTGTATTATATCAATATTGGTGAAGTCACTTAGGTCATGATATTTTCTTTGCTAAAGGATTACAATAACTGTTGATTTATTTCAAGAAAGTTAAAATAACCTGAATTTGTTAAATCCAAAATAGTATTAAAAGGATCATAAAAATGGGTGACGAAAAACATGCTAATTGATTTCAGACCACATTTTAGTCAATAGGCATTTAATTAATGCCTTATAAAATTAAACCATCTTAAAAACAACTACAGGCAAAAAATTTGCATTGTCCTAACCTTCTGACTTAACCAAATTTGATTTAGATGTATAATCATTTAGCACATCTGTTTGAACGCACATCTGTCTGAAGTAACGAATGAAAACTTTGTTCTATCAGTAACAATTATTAAAGCAGATCAATATAAAATGTAAATTTAATTCTAGGTGAATTGATATGCCCATTATCAATACAGCCAAACCTCATTAATACAAACAGTTATGGAAATAGAAAATTTGCTTGCATTAAATATAATAATGAAAGAAAACATAAAACACATTGCAATTCATGTGGAATTTGAAGGACATTGCAAAACCTGTTTGTGGTAAAAGAGAATATCATAATTTGCATGTTCATAGATGCATACATGTTCACTTTAACAAGGCAGACTGGTCAGTACATGCAAAACATTTAATCAATAAAAATTAACAAAGCTTATTACTTTTGTAAATGATCCCCTTCATCATTCCACCCAAGGGATGTCACAATAGGCTTCAGTAACTTCAGCATGTATTTCTAAATAAAATGAAATATCTATAACCTACATGAATGTAATTGCACTAATTCATATGCAATTCAGAGCACAAGAAACACATATTCTATAAATTACTGTATAGAAATTATTTTTAAGGGGAACTATAAAAACAGGTTTTTTTTTTGGGGGGGGGGGGGGGGGGGGGTAGAAATGAGAATGAAAAATTAGTTTAATAATCTTAATTCTTGTTTTTTTCAGAAAGTGGTAAATAGGAAGATAAGAAGTGAAGATTGCTTCAATGAAATAAACAGGATCTCAATCTGAAATCTGTAAAAGATTCTCAACACAAAATACAAGAATAAAATTTTAAATATATTTTTATAGTTTTAAAATGGAATATTCATTACTCAAATGTTGAATAAAAATGAAGACTAGCTAATACTGAACAAATCGCATATAAAATTTATAAAATAAACCTTCATAAGTTAATAGCTGGATTTTACCTAGACATTTTATTATAAAGAAAATATATACCGTATATTCCAGTGTATAACGTGCACCGGCATATAACATGCACATATACTTTTAAACTGCATTTTACAATTTTTAGGTATATTCGCCATATAACGCGCATCCATTTTTTACCATTTTTTTAAAATCTCATCTAATGGATAATAAAAAAAAATGCTGACAGAGAGCAACACAGACATGGCAGTTATTCCAGGTGGATTAACATCGTCAGTTCAGTCTTTAGATGTGTGTATCAATAAACCATTCAAAGGAAATTTAAAACGTCTTTGGAATATGTGGATGTTAGAAGGTGAAAAAACATTTACAAATAGAGGCCAAATGCGTCATGCCAGTCTAGAAATAGTGTGTGAGTGGATAATAAAAACATGGAATGAAATCAAACCTGACATAATTCAAAAGTCATTTAAAAAATGTAGTATATCTAATAATCTAGATGGAACGGAAGATGATTATTTATATATGGATCAGAGTAACAGTGACGGTGAAGATGAAACAGAATTCGATGATGTGCCTGAAGATATAACGGAAGAGGAATATGACGAACTTTTCATGTTATCTAATAATGAAAGTTCATAAGGTATGTCATTTCTTTGGAATAAAAGTTTTTAGATATATGTACAAATCTTTTTTTTCATTCTTATCATTTCTTTATTTTTGCAGCTATCATTTTTATATCTGGCGCATAATGCGCACTCGTAATTTCCGACCTTAATTTTTGTGTTATAAGTGTGTGAAATACACCGGAATATACGGTATATATAATTAATGAAACTAAATCTTCAATTATAAAAACATTTTAAAATAATTTTTTTCTGAGAAAATATTGTTTCTATGCTATTACAGTGCTATTTTATTAGTTTTTGCAGTCAGTCTCCAAATACACCACTTTATCATATAAGACAATATTCAGCATTGAACATCTATTGATTATTGAATTCATCCAATATGTCAAACAGAACAGTTAGAAAGGAAAATATAATACAAAATAAAAAAATAAATAAAAATAAATTCTAATTTAATTTTACATACGGACAATTGCTTAGAATTAGAACTAATTTGAATTGCATATCAGTCAATTTTTGAGAATTTAACTACTGTTCTAGTGGAGTTCTGCTTTTAAATTCATGAGCATAACAACTAACATCATTGTAAAATTCCGAAAGTACTGTTTCAACTATTAAAACAACTGAGATAAATCCTGAAATCTTGAAACTAACATTTCTATTCCTTTTTTGCCTATTTTCTATCAAGTATTTGTAAACTGTATTTAAAACACCATCTTAACGTACAGGAAAATTTTTACATTTTAAAGTGCCATAGCACTTTCAGACATCAATGCCCATCATCAGTGGAAATATTGAGGAATTGACAGACATGAGCTTTATACAACCCGAAATCATGAACACAAATTTTGCATATGGTAAATCAGATAAACTGACACTAAATTATCATAATAATCATATAATTTTTATCCAATTTACCATATGCAAATTTTGTATTCACAATTTTGGGTTGTATATAAAGCTCATGTCTGTTAATTCCTCAACATTGCCACTGATGATGGACATTATGATGTCTGAAAGAGCTATGGCACTTTAAAATGTAAAATTTTTTTCTGTAAGTAAAGATGGTGTTTTAAATATAGACAGTTTGCAAATACTTGTAGTCTTTGATAAAAAATATTTAAAATATTTTAGATGTGTTTACCATACTTATGAATTTATACCCTTTTTGTCTTTTTAAGGATTAATTTTTTGACCAATATCTCAGGATTACTACTCCTGACTAAAAGTAAAATTCCATTATGCAGAAAATCAATGTGATCACTCAAGCCAATTCCAGTCTTAAGCTGACATTAAAGAATTTACTGCTCTATGTGTTGTTGTTGAGACCCAGACCGTCCGACCTACCAGAAAGGTGTAAGGTAACTGTTTGGACGGCCGGGAAGTGCCACCCAATTTGGACCGAAACCCAGTGGGGGAGGCATCCACAGGGACCGTACCCTCCTTCCCCTACCAAAAACCTCTCGGAAGGACTTAAGGACCCACATGTTTAACGTGATCGTACTCCGCGTGAACACGGCGGCAGTTTTTGGCAGTGGCTGGAATCGAACCCGGGCCTACCGAGTGCAACTCCAGTGCGCTAACCAATGGGCTACCGCGTCCATTCGATTGATAGTGCAACCTACAAAACATTGGAATCATACATTGAACATATAAAAAGAATGTCAAACAGCTTTTGATCTAATTAGTACTTACCAGTAATAGTTTTGTGTTAAAATATGTAGTTTGTGGGCCCAATGCTACGATAATTGTTTTACTATATAAAATTTATAGCATAGAATAAAGAAATAAAAAATAAATAAACTAAAAATGTACAATAACATATTAAAATGCTTACAGAATCTAAATCTATGCATTTTTAAATTTCAAATTCAAAACAGAAAAAGTGATTGCACTTACATGAAATAAGGATAATGCTGGACTTTCTTGCATCAATACATCCAAAACCTCTAAATGTAAAATTGCTGTTTCCCATGGAACGTAGTCTACTTCTTTCTCCAAATAGCGAGTCAAGTTAAGAGCAAGTGCACTATCCAAAATACCCACTCTAAAAAGTGGAAAATAAAACAATACAGGCAACAGCAAAATTTGAAATGTTATATGTAACAAAAATATAAGTTATACGCTGGAATGCCCAGCTTTGCTCAAGGTTATTCTAGAATTACATCTTATTTTATATTACATATAACACCGCAATGTAATTAAACACAGAGGCATAATTTCATCTTTACAGGTGCCAAATTTAGTATACATAAAAATTTTCAAATTTAAAAGGTAATAATTAAATATATATTTTCAAACTTTCTGTACACAATATTAATAATTTTATGTATATTGAACTTCAAGTTGAATTTCAGTTTTGCAGTGTATGGAAAACTGACTTCTTGTATTAGTCAGAATTGATGGGGGAGAAACCTGACCAGTATGAGAGGTAAAAATTTTTCCAACAATCAAGATTCTCTATGATCTATTGTCTCATCTTGTTTTCACTATCAAACACTGTTCCCTTTGATTCCCCAAAATACCTCATATGATTCAATTATGATCCCTATGATTTTATTATTCATTCATAAGATAAATCTTTTTTCCAGTGTAAAAATCTCATATGTGAGTGCAGTATTTCTATAACAATCTTTTTAATTTAAAATATATATGATCAACAATTACCTTTATTAAAATACAAAACATTTAAGTTTTTATGATAGGTAGCAACAACCAGTTATTTTGATGTTATCATAGGAATAATATAGAAAGAAAATCAACTCTCTCATTCACCCAAAGACAAAAATCAAAAAATGAAAATCCGAACAACATTACTCAAAGAAATCAAATTCAATGATACCTAACATATTTATATTAATGAAACAATGTTTTTATAAAACTGTGCTGAAGAAATGATATTCAATTTTATATACCATACAATTTAATTCAAATTTGGATAATTTGAAATTATAACATTACTTAAACAAATCATATCCAATGATACTTTCAACACATTTATATGATCAATGAAACAGTGTTTTTATAGAACTGGCTGAAGAAATGATGTTCAATTTTATATACCATAGAATTTAATTCAAATCTGGATAATTTAAAATTATGGTTAGTTCAAATTTTAAATATCCTGTACATTTAAAGTGCAGAATTAATGTTAATATTTTCTGATTATTCGAATGACACAATGCAGAAAAATTGATTGATTTGGATTTTTCTGATTAAAGGTAAACAATGAAAAATTTTAAATTTACATACTTGGAATCTGAATAATGAATTGTTTATAAAAATCATAAAAGGTCACTAAACGTGTGCATTCTACTGATATGGAAACTTAGCTGTTTCATTTATAAAATTCACAGGCAGAACACCTCTCTACTAAGGAAAGGACGTCTAGCAGTATTTAAAGACAACTTACTTGACATGTAAAACTAGGCACACAGCCTGCTTTTGAGGATACAGAAGGAAAAGGGGGTCAAAAGTGGTTTACAAATGTTTCGTTTTAACCTCTATACTGTAACCTCTGTATTTACCAATCTGACCAAACTGCTTTTGAAACCAACTCATTAATCCCCGGTTCAAATCATTTTCACTTTTACTAGAAAACTGTATTCATCATGCAAAAATCAAATCCAGTTAGTAGACCTCAAAATGAGAGGAATTCTATGGGCTGAAACATTTCACATGGGTTTGTATACAACTGGGTCTGACCAGCAGATATATTTTTTCTTCCTCTCACCTTGCCTCAATTGCACACATTGCACATGTTATTTATATTCAGGTTATGTTTTTTTTATTTATTGCTTTTATCATATCTAATTGGATATTAATCTGCATGAAATAGGTATGGAAAATTCATTTTAATAACAATAAAATTTCTATAACTGAATAGCATGAATTCTGGATAATAGACGTGATTTAAATGAAAGTATTATGTATTTTTGAATTTCTGCATAGTTCAAAGTTGTTTCACTTACATGCTAAATATTTAAATTACCAGTGATCTGGCAAGTTTTTCAATCTTGCTTGTGCTCCAAAAGATTTGCCCATTGAATATAGTTATAAGAGGAAGAAGATTATTTTAATTTTTCCTTTATCTTCCTTTTCTCACAACTGTACTTGCAGGTTTATATTACAGTTAGAGATATGGGCCAGAAAATTTTCTGCTATGTTTTTCAGGAAAAATTTTCACTTCGCTTTTTTTTAATTAATTTGAATATGGAATGTTTTATATTTTCAAACTGTTTTTTTGAAAAGCAAGAAGTCTTTTATCATATAGTTTTCTAATTTTGAGGGGGAAGGGGTATAATGTGTATATATGTTTTAAGAAAAAGGATGTATGAGAACTAGAAGAGTACAAATGACATTTTACCTATTCTCGGAAAAAAGTAGGTACAGGTAAGGTTTCACTTTCAGTGTTAAATTCTATAAAATTTATAAAAATATGGAATGTTTTCACAAATATTTCTGAAGGAAAATGCTTTAACAGCATTAAATTAAATATATGTTTAACCATCTTCCACCAAATTGTTCCTTCTATCTCATGATACTAACCCATTCAATTATATACAAGTATTTTCAATATATATGTAATAAATTATTTTTAAAAAGAATTTAATTGTACGCAATTTTATTTGTTTCTGTCATATTTTTATATATTTTATAATTTATTTTTTATATACACAGTGCGTCAAAGAATTTTTAAGACTGCGCTAGATGTCAGTGTACAGTGGCTCCATCAGTGTAATCGCGAATGCGTGATAAACCTCGACCGTCTGCTGGCGCACTGCCAAAAGTTCAATACATTTGCTAAACTAACTCAAAAGATACGCCCGTTCATTACAGAGGTAAAATTTTTTCATGTTGAATTATTGAGATGGAACAAAGAGCTGTAATTAAATTTAACACAAAACTTGAACACGAAAAGTGCCTCAGAAATGTACCAATTGATGAAACAAGGTTACGGTGAGTTTTGTTTAAGTAGATCAAATGTTTTCCTGTGGCACAAATGTTTTTTGAACGGAAGAGATATGCTAGAAGATGATGAGCATGCTGGAAGACCAAGTTCATCTAGAATACCTGAGATTATTGAAAAAGAGTGTGATTTCGTGGCAAACAATCGCTGTGCGTCACTAAAAATGATGGAAGAGTCTTTAAACATCAACAAAGAAACGATTCGAACCATCTTGCATGAAGATTTGGACAAAGCAAAAGTCTGTGCTAGATTTGTTCAACACACTTTAACCAATGAACAAAAATCAAGGAGAAGTGCACAATGCAGAGACATCATTTCAGCTGGTGAAAATGATCCAAACTTCTTGAAATCGATTGTTAAAGGTGATGAAACATGGTGTTTTCAGTATGATCCTGAAACAAAGCGACAAAGTGCAGAATGGAAGTCAAAAATCTCACCACAAGCCAAAAAAACAAGAAAAGTTCCATCCAAAATCAAAACAATGCTCATTACATTCTTCGATAGTAAGGGAATCCACAAAGAATTCATTCCAACTGGACAAACAATTACTGGTGAGTATTATTTAAATGTTTTGAAGTGTTTGACGGCCAGAATCCGTCGCATTCATCCAGAATATCGGGATGAAAGCAGTTGGTGTTTGTTGCATGCTAATGCACCCAGTCACACCTCACTTATTGTTCGTAGATTTTTGGCAAAAAATAACGTCTGTTTGTTGAATCATCCACCGTATTCGCCTGATTTAGCACCCTGCGACTTCTGTTTATTTCTAACACTTAAAATGAATTTAAAAGGGTGTTATTTTGATGATATTTCGACCATACAAACAGCTTCGACGCATGCTTTGGAGGCCATTCCACAAAGTGAACTGGAACAGGCATTCGAATCATTATTAAATCGCTGTAACAAGTGTATTGAAGCCGGAGGGGCTTATTTTGAATAAAATACCAAAACAAATCATAATTTCTTGTTTCAATTTCATTTTACAGATCCAGTCTTAAAAATTCTTTTATGCACTGTGTATATAATAAACTGAGTAATTTATTCTTTCTTTTTATTTATTTTTTAGGAAGATGGTAGAAAGATTTCCCTTTCAATTATCAGTAGGTATTTTTTTTAAATTTTAATATATTTAATGATTTATTTTTGAATTATGAGCAGTTTTTAATTGTTTCTTATAATATTATGTTTAATAATGTACAGCTGCATAAAAAAAAAATGTCCCAACCTCTGCTAATCGAGCATCGTTCATCATAGAGAAAATTGAAAGATACCATTCGATTAGGAATAACATCCTCTACAAATTAATGTGTGTAAAATTTGCATAAGGGGCTGCATTCATATCTAAATGCACACAAACTTTGAAATTTTCAATGGTAACACCCAAGTTTGATGCAATATTCGAATATAACACTAAAAATTAACCTCGGATATTAAGTTTCAAGATATTAGGATGAAGCGTTTCCGAATTATGAGTATGTAAAGTTTTAAATGCTCATAATGTTAAATTAGTTTAACATTATGAGCATTTAAAACTTTACATACTCCTAATGTTAAATTAGTTTCCAAGACTTCCATTCATATTTTCTGTAATAATTATCTGCTCACGCTGATTATTTGTATGACATTACTGCTAAACAACCCAAACACATTTACGTCATTTTTATTTTGTGGAAATAATTGTTTGTATGAAATATTAATTATGAAATCAATAATCGAAAAAATATAAATGACAAACATGAACATGTTTTGATAAAAATTGATTCATAAAGACTTTTTATATGTTTATGTAAAATTCCAGGTGTTTTCTCCCTCTAGTTCTTTCGAAATGTTTAAATATTCAGCATCATGATGATTTTAGGGGTCGTATATTAGTTTAAAAAAATGACTAATTTGAAAAAGTTAAATTAATTGTAAGTTAATCTTTATTTAAGAAAACGGGCATTTATTTTTACCCAGTTTTAATAAAAACTTTGTATAAACAGTATTGTATAGATGCAACCTAATCAACGTAATTCTGCTACTGTATTAAAGGGTGAAAACTTGTATTGTTATAAATGGGATCTACTTATGTTACTGTCGATTAATAGTTCCGGAGCTACTGCGAGTTGGAATCACCCACAAAATGCGATAATAATCATGATTTACCCCTAATAATCGTGCCCTATTTGAGGCTCACATAATCCTACCCATTACAGGCCCACTGCCTTAGTAACACACACACACAAGACAACACCACACTCAGCCATGAAAATGCTCACTCTCTCATGCAGGAATCGAACCTGCGATCCTTTGACTGTGAGGTAAGTCATAATGCTGAATGTCAAGAGGATAGTTCAATAATTTACAACAGTGCTGTGGTCAATCAATGAAACATCGCCCTTCAAATAGCAGTTTTCAATATGAAGCAGATCCCTGAAAATGGCACATTCCGGAATATTGAATATCTTTGAATATAAAGATAGAAACGTTGTGAAAATTTGAATTTGGACTAATTTGGGAGTCTAGAACTTGTGGGTGACGTCAAAAATGGGTGTTGCCATTGAAATTTCAAAGTTTGTGCACATTTAGATATGAAGACGGCCCCTTATGCAAATTTTACGCCCATTAATTTGCAGAAGATGTTATTCCTAATTGAATAGTATCTTTCAATTTACTCTACGATGAATGATGCTCGATTAACAGAGGGTGGGACATTGTTTTTTTCCGCAGCTGTACATTTTATACCTATAATAAACAGCAAATTAATTTTGTTTCTAAATAGATTTAACAATTTTAAATCATTTCTCATTTAATGCTATTCCTTTTGTGCAATATTTTAGATTTTTGATTTAGAAAAAATAGAACTATTTTATAACTTTTTAAAAGCACATAAATTTAAGGAAAATATTAAATTGTAGCTGCTGACTACAGTATACAAGTATAAAAAATGTTCATGCATAGAATTTTTTTATATATTTCTAATTTAAACTTTTTTAATCTATGTTATGCAATATGTGTTTGACTGAAGATGTAATATAAGAATAAATACTTGTCATATAAGTCATTGGACATATTATTCTAGCTGAAATGTAATATTGAGAATACTTTAAAAAATTTCAGGAAAATTTTCAGAAAATCCATATCTCTAATTATGGTACAGTATGTATTTTTTGATACGCAGTCATATACATAAAAAATAGTAATAGTGAATAGGAGAAGTAAATGGCTCAAATATGTCTATGGATATTAAGAGCGCAAGTGCTGCAAGCGGGTGGATGGAAGGAAATCTTTTGCTACTTTACCCTATTTTACGATGCACTTGTCCATCTACTATAATAGATTATAAAATAATGTTGAATCATAAGTTATTGTGCCACCTGATAATCTGGTGTGAGAGGTTCCACTGAACTTTCTGATATATCATTATCAATACTCCATATTTGGGGTTGTTTTAGATTTTACAGTTTTATTATCAACCCAATTGCCAAATGCAAATTTCATTCAACACAAGCAATCTGCATTCACTAAAGTTAATTTTCTCTGCCTTTTACAAGGAGAGGAGCAAGAAAGAATAAAGCATCGATAATGTCACCAACAGTTATCACAAAATATTAGGGCATTGAAAGAAGTTCAAATATTTATTTATAAACGGCTATCCAAAATTTATAAAAATTGACAATTTTCAATTGGGAATCAGTAAAAATGATAATTGTGAAAATTTTCATCAAATGATGTTAATAATTACAAAAATTTTCATCAAATCTTATTAGGAATCACCAAAATTTTCATCAAATCTTATCAGCAATTGTTAAAATGAAACTGCTTTGACAAATTGCAAAAAGATATATAATGAATATTTGTGTAGTTTTAAATTATATACATTTTAAAATGTGTCATTTTAAATGCAATATTTTACATTTTAAAATGTTTTTTGTTTGTATCTCTAAATAATTTAAATATTGAAATTTTAAAATGTTTCTTTTGTTTTCAAATATACATTTTTAAAAATACTTCTTTCGTTTACTTATAAAAAAAACCCTTTAATTGCTTACTTTTGAGTTACTTAAAAATTTTCAAATTTAAATAACTGAATATTTTGATTTAAAATAATTTACTTACATGATATTTTACTATTCTAAACTTTTTTTTCCCCCCAAATTACATTATAAATTCTGTTGGGCAACCACAACCATCAATGCATTTGAATTTTTATTGGTAGTAAAATATATCTGGATGAAACAAACTTGGGGTAGAATTCAGTAGCACGTATAAAACAGAAAATAAAAAAAAATTGGAAAGGCTCTGTGGAACTACTGTAAGGAAATTGAAAGTTTGGACAAAATGTGTGCCATTAATACACCTGTTTAATATAAATATGCATACAAAAACAGTTTCTGCAATATTAATAGGTTTAAACTTTTATTACTATACTACCTTGAAAGGGTTAAAGCATCATCAAGAAGATTGGCTCTGTCAGCTGGTTTAAAAGTCTAATAAATAAAAGGGAATGGCTAAGTACAAAAATTATATCTTAATACCAAAAAGTGTGAATTTCACTTGAAAAACTTACTGTATGACTGGTATGAAGAAGATTAATCAATATATTCCATAATTTTTCATCATACATGACTCTATAAAATCCAGTCTGGTTAACATTTAACTTCAACCAATTGGTTCTTGCTGGTAAAAGAAATTCACCTAAAATTTAAAAATAAAGAGAAAATATTACAGCAATTAAATAAAAAATGTTTCCTATATAACAATGCAAGTTAGCTACTTTCATCTATTCCAGTCATTCCTTACTTTTTAGTTTGGCGGAACCCTTAAAAATTTTCTTAAAATCTTGGAAACTTTTACCTGGTTGACACAACCTAGGTTTGATGGGAGTAAAATTCAAAATAGACATATTAAACAGTAGTGTCAATAAATAATACGTAACTCATATTTTTGAATAAAATAATACAAAAGCCTGTTTTTATTTATTAATAATTGTTAATAAAAAATTATCACTATAACTGTACTGTGACTACTGTAACTGTTTTTACTACTGTAATTGCATAAATGTCTACTATAAATATTTTAATATTGTACTCCCATACTATAACAATCTAAAAATATTAAATCGGTTGACAATGAAACACTCCAATATTCATTACTGCAAACTGAATTCTCTTTTGCCACAAAAATTCCTATCCTTAACAAACTTTATCCATGCAAATCTCTCGTTGCTTCAAAATAATATCTATTATCGAATATTTAATTAAGCTAAACTTTCAAAATGCTTCATTATTTATTAATAAGTGACAACAAATCCTTAATATTTTAATTTTTTTTTTACTCACTTATAAAAAAGGTGGTTGGCTTTATTTTATTTCCAAACTTTTGTAAATTTTATGGAAGCCCAGACACGGACTTACAGAGCTCTGGTTTAGAATTACTGGTTCATTTAATAATCTACTTATCACCAAAAGTAAATTTACATTGTATATATATCTAAAAATCTGATGTGGGCAGCACATGACTTTCCCTACAGCTCAAATTCATTTTCTTATTTTTTATTTCATGATGTATTAAATTGAGTTTCATTGCAGAAAATAACATGGATACTTTTCTGATATTATATTTAATTTACATTTTTAATGTCCTCCTTTCATTTGACAACTTAATACATTTTAAAACATCTTCAACTCCTCAAAATTCCAAAATAAAATAAAATATGTCAGAAATGGTTCATCCTCCGGCCACTCAAACGGCTACTGTAAACCCTTCGGTCAGTCAAGTGGTTTGGGTCTTCAACAAATGGTTCATCCTAGAGTCCAGAAGCCAGTCTTATTCACTTTGTTGTTAAAAATTACATGAAGAACAAGTTTATAAATAACATATTTCAGCAGCAATTTTAGTCATTTATTTCAGATTTTCATGATCTGTGCAGGCCATTTCGCATAAAAGGATCAGTTATATTTTTTGAGTCATATCATAATCTAATCAGTATCAGGATAAACCTCAAGGGGGGGGGGGGACATCACTACTAAATTTTAAGAAATTTCATCAAATGGTATTTTAACTACAGTTCAAAATGACTTTAGCTTCTCAAAATTAAAAAAAAAATGTAAATTCTTCAAGAATACTCCATCTTAGAGTAATGGTGTTGATGTTCTTTTTTTTTTTGTGCGTTAAAAATTACTTATAAAACAAGCATTTAATTGATTAATTGATACATTTGAGTATATGTAGTCTTTTATTTTAGATTTTGATGATTTTTACAGGCCATTTCATAAAAAAAGGCAGATTATTTTTTTCCGAATCATACCAAAATCTAATCAGCACCACAGTAACCCACAAATGACTTATCTACTAAATTTTATGAAATTTGGTCAACCAGTTTCTCTGTTAGAGTGGATGCATATAATTTTTGCAGGTTATTTTACAAAAAAGGGCAGGTTTTTCTTTCCAAATTGTACCCAAATCCAATCAGCACCAGGGTCATCCACAAGTGATTTACTTACCAAATTTTAGGAAATTCAGTCAGTTAGTTTGCGAGTTAGAGTAGATACATATATTGCACAGACAGACACACACAGACATAATGCTAAAAATAGTGTTTTTGAGTTCTAGAGTGTTTGAAATGGAGATTAGATGAAAACTCAAGTTACAATTTTCGATACAATTCCAATACTTTTCCTATACATCACCATGTGTTGTAAGGAAGTAAAAAATATTCAAATTATTATACACTCATATAAAAATTAAAATCTATGTATTACTTTTGTAGACTTTCATTACAGCAGGACAGTGTTATTTAATCAATATGTAAGAAAAAAAGGTACTTTTCCATTTCGTCGGCGCAGGCGATAAAGTCACCAAAAGTACTACAACTGTCGCCAAACAGAATATGCCTGCTGGTAACCTTTTACCGCCACATTTTCAAAACAAGTCGCGGCCATTTCTTATCAGTCACGTCTTTTTCCTAATACGTCAAAAAATGGATGAAAAACCAATGAAAATTTGGGATTTGCCCAGAACAGAGGCGGAATCTGTCAGATTCTTTCAAGCGAAAAACGTTTTGTCTAAAATTGCTACTTGTGATAATAATCATGAAATGAAATTGTATTTCGGAAATGAAATTCAATGGCACTGCAGCCTTTCAACTTGTCGCAGTAAAAGAAGTATCCGGAAAGGCACATGGTTTGAGTCATCGAAATTGAGTTTCTTGAAGTGTGTGAGGTTTATATATGGTTGGAGCGAAGAATTGACTTCAGTTAAATGGTGTAAAAAGCAGTTGAAAATCAGTCACGGAACGGTTGTGGACTGGAATAACTACATGCGCAAGGTTTGTGTGGATTCTTTGCTTAAACGTTAACAACGGAAAATAAGAGGACCTGATATAATCGTCGAAGTGGATGAAAGTATGTTCACAAAGCGCAAAAACAATGCAGGGCGGATTCTACCACAACAGTGGATCTTTGGTGGAGTTTGCAGTGAAACAAATGAATGCTTCCTTGTGAAGGTGCCAAACCGATCCATGAGCATTATATTAAAAGCAATTAAGAAAAATATCGAAAAAGAAACTGTAATATATTCCGATTCATGGAAATCATATTGCACTGAAAAACTGGAAGACGAAAGTTTCCAACATTTCAAAGTGAACCATAAATACAATTTTGTCGATCTGGAAACTGGAACGCACACACAAAAAATAGAAAGACTGTGGGGTAGCGCCAAATGGCGAAATAAGAAACAGAGAGGAACGGCACGTCATCATCTAGAAAATTATCTTGCAGAATTTATGTGGAGAAAAGAAACGAAAGACCCATTTGAAAATTTTTTAAACGATATTAAAATGTTTATGCCTCCAAAGTAAAAAATTCTTAGAAATAACATTTATTAACATTTTTTTATGTGTATACTGTGTGTTGTCACCAATAAAGTCTGCTTGACGAAATTTGTGCTGGCGACATGGAAAAGTACCGAAATAAAATAGCATATTAAATATTTTAAAATGTTCCCTTTTTTACTTTCCCTACCATACATGGTAATGTATAGGGAAAGTATTGGAATCATGTCGAAAATTGCAACTTGAATTTTCGATGAATCTACACATTTTCAGCACCTGATAATATGAAAACACTATTTTTAGCATGACATCTGTGTGTGTGTCTGTCTGCACAACTTATGTATCCACTTTAACTCTAACTAATAGACTAAATCTCATAAAATTTGGTAGGTAAGTCCCTTGTGGGTTACCTTGATGCTGATTGCATTTTGCTACGACTCGAGGGAAAGAAATCTGCTCTTTTTAATGAAATGATGCACAAAAATTCCATATATCCACTTTAGCTGTAAAACTAATTGATCAAATTTTACAAAATTTGGTAGATAAGTCAATTGGTTACCTTTGTGCTGATTAGATTTTGGTATGATTCAGAAAAAAGAACTTATTTTTTTGTGCGAAATGGCCCACAAAAGTCGTATGTATCCAATTTAGCTGAGAAAGTAATTAACTAAATTTCCTAAAATTTGATAGATAAGTAGCTTAGCTTATGGGTTACTGCGGTGCTGCTTAGATTTTTATACAATTAAAAAAAAAGTAATCTGCCTTTATTTGTGATATGGTCCGCAAGAGTCGTCAAGATCTAAAATAAAATACTACAAAAGTATCAATTAAATGCTTGTTTTATACGTAATTTTTGACAACAAAAAGAATAAGATCAACTCCATTACTCTAAGATAAACAATTCTCAAGATATTTAAGTTCTTTTTTTATTTTGAGGAACTGAAAGCATTTTTCACTGTAGTTAACTATTTATAGACATTTTTTAAAATTTAGTAGTTAACTCCCTTAAGGGTTATCCTCATGCTGATTAGATTTTGGAATGTTTCAGAAAATATAACTGACCTTTTTTGTGAAATGGTCCGCAACGATCCTGAAAATCTGAAATAATTGCTGAAATATATTAATTAAATACTTGCTTTTAATGGAGTTTTTAAAAGCAAAGGGAATAAGACTGACCCCCATGACTCTAGAATGAACAGTACTTGAAATATTTTAGTTTTTTGGAATTTTAAGGAGCTGAAGACTTTAAAGTGCATCAAGTTGCCAAATGAAATGAAGATGCATTAAAAATGCAAATTATATATGATATAAAAAGTATCCATGTTATTTTCTGCAATGAAACTCAATTTAATGCATCATGAAATAAAAAATAAGAAAATGCAGGGAAAGCCATGTGCTGCTCACATCAGATTTTTTTATCTTTCTCTTTTCAATTAATTTGATAATGGCATGAAATACTCTTTCCAAACTGTTTCTTTGAAAAGCAAGTAGCCTAATAAGAAGTTTGACTTTAGTTTGACAAGAAGTTTGACCTTCTTGCAAATAGCTTTACAAGAAGTTGTTTAGTTTTCTAATTTTGAGGAGGAAAGAGGATAGAAGGTAATGTTTTACTTAGAAGGGAAAAAAAAAAGAATGGGTGAGAACCAGAAAAGCAAAAGTAATATTTTACTAATTCAGAGAAAAAAGTTACTTAAGTTTTGAGGAGCTTATTCTTACTGTGATAAGATCTGTAAAATTTATATAAATATTCCTACAATTTATAAAAATATAAGACCTTCTGCTTCAGGAAAATACTTAAATATGCTTAAGGAAAATAGCACTAAAAATATGCTTGACTCATCTTCCACCAAATTGTCTCTTCTATATCATGATACTCACCCATTCAATTATAAGCAGGTAATATGTAAACAATTTTTAATATGTATAATAATTTATTTAAAAAAATTGTTTAATTATAAGCATTCTTTAAAAATATATTTTTGTCTTATAATAGTTTTAATAATTTATTTTTTATACATATGAGTAACTTATTTTTCTTTTTCTTCTTATTTTTTAAGAAAGTGATAAAAAGATTTATCATTCAATTATTAGCAAATATTTTTTAAACAATTTTTAATATAATATTTAAGTTTTTTGTTATAATTTTACATTTAATAATTTCTTTTTGTGCATATAATAAACAGTGTAAGAGACATTTCTGTATTTTTCCAAAAGGACACTAGATGGCAGTACTGAGCCAGTGTAAAAATATTTGTTTTGGTTTACAAGACAGTCGAGTTCGAGAATGGCGTTCGAAGCACGTAGCTAACGTGTTGTAAGATGTAGCTAATCCTAGCTATGCATTGTAAAAGATTTGTAATTTTTATGTATAATTAAATATTGTGACGTTTTGTGGAGTCTTAAATGGTGATTGAGTGCTTTCCTAACATCAACACCAGAAAAAGGCTTATAACAGTAAATTATTTAAGCTGAATGGGTTTAACAATTTAAAATTATTTTTTGTTCAATTTCTATTCTTTTTGTTCAATGTTTTATATTTGTGATTTAGAAAAATACTTTTTTTTTGTTATAGATAAAATAGAATTATTTTATAACTTTTAAAAAGCACGTGTATTTAAGAAAAATATCAATTGTAGCTACTGACTGTACAGGTACAAGAAATTTTTATTCATAGAATATTTTATATATTTCTAAATTCAAACTCTTTTTTCAAATTATATTTTGTGATATATATACAGTCAAACATATATGTTTGACTGTAGCTATAAAAGTCACTGGACATATTACTCCAGTTGAAATGTAATATTAAGAATAATTAAAAAAATTTCTGCTGTGGAAAATTTTCTGGAAAATCTACATCTCTACATAAAAACAAACTTCATGCAAATTAAAAACTTCAAAAATAATTTACATACCATCAGTTTTATTTAACCAAAACATAGACTCCTCCTCCTTGGACAAATCAGTGATAAAGGTGACTGGAACATACCATTTATAACCATAGGGTGACAAGTCAGATGGCTTGGCATCATCATATTCTGGAGGTGTAAGGAGGAACCTTCTCTGCCTCAATCTCACAACTCGATGTTTGAGTGTAACAGAGATAAGGGGATATCCTTTTTGCCTTGTCCAAGTATCCATGATTTTGGAAACATTTAAATGTTTTGTAGTAAGAGCTACCTGAAAAGGAATACAAGCACCATAAGAAATAAAAAGAATATAAATTTTTATCTTAAAGTAATAGAAAATAGAATGTGTCATTATTCTATCTATGATTAATTTTTAATTTTATAAAATTATTTTTATAGCTGTAAAATTTTGTAATCTAACCTCTACATTTTAGATTATAACTCAGTAATGCAACTAACTACACCACTCAAGCAATGTAAGAAACTCTTTCTTTTCATTACCACTGTTGAGCCCTTTAAAATCAACAAAATTATCTAAAACTTCAGACACATATTATTTGAATACATACACATAGTAGATCCTTGTAAATGCTTAACAATGTCTAGTAGACCTAAAATTATTAATATTTCTTGTTATTTTAATGATAAATCGTTTGTATAAAAATCGCTCAGTGGTCTGCCAAATTATTTACATGCTTAGCCTTAGTGTAGCAACTGTTAGTCTTGTAAAGGTTCTATCAAACAAAGCAACTTTTGTCAGAACTTTGGCAACTTTGCCTGTTAATCACATTTTAGGACTTTCCTCCCAAACAGCTTAGCACAAGGTTATCAGCACTTTACCATCTATTTGTATTTAGCACATCTAGCTTTAGGCCATGTAAAAGCTAGAATCCCACCAATTTTTATTTGCAAAGCATTAACCATAATTACAGTGTTCCCGATAATAGAAATGCATGCTCGAAATGCACATAAAAAATTCAAATTAGCTCTTTATAAAATAAACAGAGGGCAAAATGTGCCCTTTTTAAATTTTAGTCAGCTATAGGTAACTGAATGAAAATTATTTTCAAATGTGCTAAAATAATTTGAGAAACTATTCATTCTTCATCAATATTAAAAAGCTGTTAGAACCTATTTACATTTTGTGTTATTTTCCACTTTAAAATGAAAACAATTGCAAAGTGTAGTCATCATTAAATGCATTCATGTGAGTTTGGCCTTGTGGCCTTGCATTTTTCAAACTTTGAAATTTTTATATTTATATTTAATAAATAATGGATATTTTGTGTTGTTGTTGTTGAGACCCAGACCGTCCGACCTACCAGAAAGGTGTAAGGTAACTGTATGGACGGCCGGGAAGTGCCACCCAATTTAGACCGGAACCCAGTGGGGGAGGCATCCACAGGGACCGTACCCTCCTTCCCCTACCACCAACCTCTCGGAAGGACTTACGGACCCACATGTTTAACGTGATCGTACTCCGCATGAACACAGTGGCATTTGTGGTAGCGTGCAAATCTAGCGCGCAAACCACAGGGATACCGCACCCAAGATGACCAACAGCACACGGTGTTCCGAGGTGGTCACCCACCAAGTACTAACCGCGCCCGATGCTGCTTGACTTCGGTGATCTAACGAGAACCGGTGTTTTCAGCACGGTACGGCCGTTGGCCTATGGATATTTTGTGTAAAATTGTTTTTGTATTTATCATAAATATTAGTTTAATTAGCCTTAAATAACTTAATATGTATAAATGTTATAATAACAATAAAATACTTTTATTTTTGGCCCCTATGGGCCCTTAAGTGTTGTTTAACCATGTTTAATACTAGTTACCCACTGCTGCAAATTGTGTATAAATTGCAAAGATGCTTAAAATCAAAGTGGGAGGGGGTAGAAGCAATATAGAAAATAATCAGTAATTTTGCTAAAACAAAAAATAAAACCTGAAAAGTCTGGAATGCTTAATGTGGGAACAAATGGATTTTAAATTGCAACCAAAAGTATTTAAATGCTACATGGTAAATAACATTTTTTAGAATATCCTGGAAAACAAATATAACGGAACACCTAAAAAGCCTTATAATGAAAAATACTGGTGAGATTTAAAACAAAGTGAGTAAGTAACTAGTGACCGCAAAATCTGTAAATTTGGAAAATTATAAAAACTCAAAATACATGTTAATAATATTATTGAATAAAAAAATATATATTTTTGTGAATTTTTGCTTGAATTATTTTCAGAAAAAGTAACAAATCTTGTACAGTAGAACCCCGTTTAACCGGCCCCCATTTAACCGGTTTCAATTTGATCTGTAAAAGTTAAAAATTATTCTCCTTTTAAATATCACTCCTTCCGATAATAGGAGCTGTTTTATCACGTGATCTGCAGGTGTTCATTGTTTATCGTGAATCTATTTTTAGAAAGTTTTCTGGGGTAGGAAACTTCATTCTTTTAGGGGGGGAGGGGGGTACGGTGCTTCGCTTGTGATTGGATATTTTAAAATGAGAACATGTGGGGAAAATGTCTAGTGTAGCAGGTAAGAGAAAGTGTGTTGTGGTATCGATGAAAAAAAGACTTAATGCTATAAAAAGAATGGACAGACGTGAAAATTTAAAGACAATCACTACAGATTTTGGTGTCGGAGAGAGTACTGTGAGCGACTGGAAGAGGAAACGGAATGAGATAGAGGCATTTTGTAGCCGATTAACGTCAAAGAATGGACTGGAGTCACATTTAACATTGAAGAAGCCTAATTTAGAAAATTTGGATGAGGCATTACTGCTTTGGTTTAACCAAGAACGAGATAAAGGAACGCCCATCAGCAGTCTTATTTTAAAAGAAAAGGCATTGATTCTACATAAAAACATTGGAGGAGATCAAGAATTTGTCGCTAGTGAAGGTTAGCTAAACAGATAGGAAAAGAGGCATGGCATCCATCAGCTCACCATTTCTGGTGAAAAATTGTCTGCTGACCCAGAGGATGTAAATTGTTTTCAAACCAAACTAGAAGAAATTATCGCTGAAGAAAGCTTAACAGCAGAACAGTTATACAATGTCGACGAAACTGGTCTGTACTATAGAATGTTACCTTCCATAACTTTAGCATCTAAAACAGAAGTAGTTGCCAGTGGATATAAAAAAAAATAAAGATAGGGTAACTTTATCCTTGTGTAGCATTTCTACTGGCACACATAAGTTACCGATTATAGGAAAGTCAAGGCTGCCAAGGGCATTTAAAAATGTTAATATGGCTTCCTTTCCAGTTCATTATCGAGCTGAAAAATCAGCTTTGATGAACACTTTCCTCTTTAAAGAATGGTTCAAATCACAGTTTGTTACTGCAGTTGAAAAAACATTTCGAATCAAAAGGGTTGCCCTTAACACTTTCGCGACGGTTGCCACGCCCGCGTGGCGGCTGCGAACTTGCATTCAAGGACGGACGCCACACTCTCGTGGCGAAGAAAACTTTACCCTAAACAGCGAGTGCCACGTATGCGTGTTTTCACATGGAACGTTTTTATTTGTCTACTAGATGGAGTTAAATGCCTGTGGAAACAACTTCAATGTATTTTGCAGATATATGACCTTGGCATAGGGCATAGGGAGGATCCAATGAATTATTTCTCCATTTGGAGCGGTGAAACAAGATTTTGTAATATAAACAGACAGAGTAATTCTCGCAGCATCAACAATTTTATAATTGAGTTTCTGGTTTTGTTTTGATTTCAGCTTTATGATTTCGTCGGTGAATCATAGGAATATAAGAGAGTATTTTTTTTTTTTTTTTTTGGGGGGGGGGTTAGAGGCAGTGAAATTATTCGCTTATTTCGGATAAAAGAATGGGAGCAACTAACGAGTATTTTGTATTCAGATTTATATGAAAAATATACATCAAATAGAAAATAAATATTTCTTTTATTCCTGAAAAAAGTAGATTTCTGTGTTGAATAGGTGATTTTTAGTGAATTTTTTTCGAGAGTTAAGCTTAGCGCAAAAAAATTACCGTCTCCTGGGAACAGTTCGGAAGCGAAGCACTCTGTCCTTTGGGCCACGGCAGTTCCGGAATGCCGCCGTCGCGAAAGGATGAAAGGCAATCTTACTTCTAGATAATGCTCTGCCACATCCAAATAAAGAAGAACTTAAGGTGGGAAATATAAAAGCAGTTTTCTTCCCATCTAACGTTACGTTACTTGTTCGACCGATGGATCAAGGTGTAATTGAATCTCTTAAACAAAGATACCATCGGAAGCTACTGGTAGCATTACAAAATGAGGATATTAATGTCAACCTTATTGACTCAATAAAGGCTATCAATATTAAAGATGTGGCATACATGGTTGCCTCAGCATGGTCAGAAATGCCTGTTTCATCTTTAGAGAAAGCGTGGTGGAAGCTAATGGCTCCTATACAACAAGAAACAAAGGAAAAAGAATCATCTGAAGTGATTGACGAAATGCCATCAACAGAACTCTCCGCATTAAGCTTCACTAAAACTTTTGAAGCTGTTCAAGGCTGTAGTGATATTACAGAAGTAGATGTCAAAGAGTGGTTTAAAATTGATAATGACTTGGGCGTCAAAATGTTATAAGACGAAGACATCATCGAGACTATCATTGATGAGCCTCAAGATGTCGCGGAAGATTCGGATGATGCAAATTCACCAACAGACGAGTTTCCCATACTGATGGAATGAATGCTTTAAAAGTGGCTCTTCGTTATGTTGAACAACAATCAATTTCCACGTCAATTGATGTAATGTTAATAACGAAATGGCGGTACTTCGCAGAAAAAAATCGGTATTCAAGTTTAAAACAAAAAAAGAAGTAACCGATTTCTTTAAAGAATAATAACGTGTATGTACACTAGTACGGTATGTATTTTTAATTTTCTTGATGTAGTCTGTTAAATATAATTTTTAATAGTAATATAGTACGTACAGTAATTATTTTTAACTTAATTTGTTTAAATACATTTATAATGCACAATTTTCCGTATAACGTAGAGTATCTAACAGAGCTATAAGAGAAATGCCATGGATTTAATATTTTCTAAATCACTCCCATTTAACTGACTTACCCTTGGTCCCAATTAAGCCGGTTAAGCAGGGTATTACTGTATTTTGTTGCGAATATTTTGAAAATCCCCCCCCCCCTCTGGAGCCAAATTAATGGGGGATTTCCCAATTCAAGTATAGCATCCTGGAAAGAACCCTATAATTATGATCTTTAATGTTGCATATATTTTTGTAATTAAATAAAAGTTCGTTGAATTGTCACTCCATATCCACTGTATAGCCACTATCTTTATGCAAATAAAGGCAGAATGGTGTGACATCAAATTTTGCCATTTTCTGATGGGATTGTATTCAGGATCAACCTTAATTGATGTGCATGAAAAAAATTGCAGAAATTAGGGGGCAAATATTTTTTCCCCATTCAAATGCATGGTGTTGGTAAAAGATTACTGGAAAGAACTGCTACATGTAATAGGACCTTCAGTATGGATAAATCTGGTCCATGAATTTTGGAATTTAAGATTTTGATATAATTAGTCTCTGTAAAAACACTGATAGTTCCCAAAACAATCTATAATAAATCTATTATTTTTCAGTGAACAATCATTTCAGCAACAGGTATACAGAGGGATATGAAGTCATGGTTCCCCCAAAGTTCTATAAATGTACAGTAAAATAGCTATTCGCACCAAATCTCACTTTTATTGCCCTTTAAACTCTCATTAGAGATCCCTATAACCTTCAACACAATATTGTTTTGCATGCTACTATGTAAAGGAAAAATATGTTATTTGAGAAAATTATAGTTTGGACTTCATTAATAGCAGATATTAAAATAGTATTTATTAACTCCAATCAGCTCAAATGCATCTAATTTATCAACTTTACAGACCTGTTGCAAACTAGGTAAATTACGTTAACATGCCTTAAAAATGAATAACTTGAAAGCAAAAATTCTATACTGTTATTTTTCCATGCTGATATTTATTATGATGTTGGGTTATACTTTTAGATATTTAATAATTTTAGGTATTTTGTTTTTAGTTTAAATGTGTTCAGGGGTCTTATTTACATAGTCATTCTCTTTTAGTTATTCATCTTCCAATTGTTTAGGTTTTGATATTCTTCTGTTCAAATATATTGTATTCCATAGGTTTTGTTTTAAAAACGGCAAAAGTTCGTTCTTTTTAGGTTTTAGCAATTTAAATTTATTTAAATTGGCTAATTTGTGATTCCATTTATTGCCCTTTTTATTCCCTTTAATTTGATTCCAAATTTATTGCTCTCTGTTAAAAATTGATTAATTCATCGCAATTTTACAGTTTTATTCTATTTTCAGCGTTTTAAATATTTCAGAATCGTCCATATTTAAATTATTGCCGAATTCGTATTTTCCAAATCGTTTCACTTCATTTCTTTTTAATTTTCGTCTGCTCTAAAATTCCATTTCTCTTCTTTAAAGTTTCGAGTTTTTAATTGGTTGACCGTAATATTAAAATCGTCTGTCATTAATTATTTTATCGTTCATCGATAATTTTGTTTACAATCTGTGGCAGCGATGTTTGGCAGTATATAAGCAAATCGCGCACTTTTTCGATCTCTTTGCTCTTTGCTCTTTGCTCTTTGCTTTTTTGCAATTGATTAGAACCAGAGATGTAATCTGTTAAAGTTGTTGTTTTCAGCGCTTCGGCGCGAGCCGTAGTTCGAATTCGGCTTGAAATGTCTCATTATTCCCGGCTGTGATGTGTGTTTTGTTTTTCAAGATGTGGATTGATTTGTTTAGTTTATAATCAATCAGCAGTCCTTTGCCGCTGTGCTCTCTGATGTTGTTTATGTCTGGAAGCTGCGACGGAATGAAGAGTCATGCTAATTAGTTTCATATCATTTAAATAATGATCCAAGATGTTTCACGATTTATGTGATGTCGGCCGAGGAAGTCTTACCGGCCAATTAGAAATATGTTTATCTTGACAAGCTGCCAGTTCTATTTTATGATGAATGGAGTTCGCATTTCCGAGCCCAATTGACGGACACATGTTAAGTTCTCCATTTTGATGTCAGTAGTCCGGTGCGGCTGTTGAGAGAAATGATTTTTTTATTACTCGACGTCCAGCTGGTGTGGAGAATCTCCTTGGAGTTGAATCCCGTGGAACGGCCTTTTCCGGATTTTCTGCTGGACATATTGTGACCCTGTGCCATGGATTTTCCTCTTCTGGTGTTCTCTGGATCTGCTGCACGTTTGGTGATTCTGCCTCCCGCCGATTTCCGCCGTTTTTCTTGGAGCCTTGGTGATATTATTCCTTTTCCTCCAAATTCTAATATTTCTCAATAGTTAAAATATGTCTTTATTCCAATTGTTTTGAGTTAGCACAGAAATAAGACCCCTTTAGACTTATATATTTTAAGTTGCGAATCCTGTGGTTATCTTTTTAAATTTTGTTCTAAATTTCCCTTTTGGCTAACTTATGTTCTTTTTATTCCAAATTCTAGTTTTGATAAATAATTGAATAAGTTTAATATTGTTAACTTTAAAATTTAATATTCTAACGTTTTTTCCTACCACTATACGACCGGCCATTCTATTTATTTATTTAAGTTGTTTATTGGATTTGTTAGTTAATGAGATGTAAAATATTTTGAAAATTATTTTAAAAATGAAGTTTAAAATTTTAATAAACGTTAGATTTTGAAAACCTAAAATCTGTGTTCTCTCTTTTATTTTAATGCATTTTTATATTTTTAGGAAAGTTCCATAAAATTACATATTTAGTTACATATTTGTACATTTAGGGAGAAACTGGTCAAATGGTGCATTTTCATATGTAATTTTGATGATGTTTAGGTTTAAAAACTTTGAGAATTTGGAATATTTAGAAATGCTTTTAGTGTGTCATAAAATGCACAACTTTTCTACCGAACAATTGGCGCCGTTTGACCAGTCTAGGGGCTTATTCATGCTAACTGTAATATATGTTCTTAATAATTTGTGTTCTTAAAAATGAAATTTCCGTAAAATGATTCCATACCTGTCTATTCTAAAAGTAATTACTGTTGAAATGTTGTTGTGTTCTTAAACTGAACTGAGGCATGATGTTTTAGAATGTTCTTGATTTAAATTAGAGGAATTTATTTTAATATTTTGATTAAAATTTTAGGATTAATTTAAATATTTTCGTTTAGAATTTTTTTGAGGAAACTTTTGAATTTGACTTTTTCATTTAGAATTTTTATTTGAGCATTCCTTAATGTAAGTTAATTTGATTTGAATTTTATTATTTGAAGTAGTGTGAAATTGCATTTAATTCATAAATTTAAGAGATTATAGGCATGTGGAGAACGCACTTTATAGTATTTACATTTTTTGTTCTAATCCCATCTCATTAACAATTTTTTTTATTTTGTTGTTTTTGTAACCCACGCTCCCAGCAACACTTAAAATTGTTTTGATAAAATAGAGAAAAATTAATTGAGTAAATTTAATATGAGAATATTTTTTTTTATTAAGTTAAATTGTATAGAATTAAAGCAGTAGTTTTTCGACTTAGAATTTTGTATGTTCTGATTTGGAATTGAGTTTTAAATCCTCACTGATATGTGAATGTAGTTGATGAAATACTGGTGATTAATTGAAAAATTGGGTAATGCAGGTGTTTTTTACACTCCAATATGAGTGTGACATAAATATCAACTTGAGTTATCTTGTTCTTCACATTGATCATGTGTTTGGTTTTCACACTCAAATAGAGTGGTGATAAAATCAGTTTGTTTGTTCTTAATTCTGAATCTGATATTTTTTATACTGTCTTTAAAATTTTTTTTTGGTCGTTAAAGTGGATAAATTTATTTTATTATAGGAGAATTAAATTTTTTTAAGTGGAATATTTAAAATTGTGCAATGCAATTTGAGTTCTTTTGGTTTTAAAAATTAAATGGGGATTTGTAACATGATTTTTTCTTTGGTATTTTGTTTAAAGTAATGTGATACACTTGGCAGTTAGTGAATTTAAATGTACTACTTGATGGATATTTTTGTGCTATTTTTTTGGGTTCAAAAAAGATTCACAACCTTTGAGAGGACTCACAACCCTCGGCCCCTTGTCTTAATTTTTTTTGATTTTTATGAGAATTGTTTGAGATTACCAGAGAGATACAGTTATGATATTTGAGTTTATTGTTGTTGAGAGTGCAAGATGTTGCACAATAATTAGTAGAATCGCGTTTATTGATATTGGTGTAAAATGATGCATAAGGTCATTTTTGTGTATATTTGTCGTTTAAACGACCTAATTTGCCAAGTAATCAGTTTATAGTATAATTTGTAACCAAGTCGGTTAAATATGAGTTCAGTTCCAAATTGTTAGGGAATTGAGTTTGTTATTTTGGGGGTAAATATTCCACAAATATTTTTTTGTTTGTAACTTGAGCCAAAATTGATATTATTATTTAAATTGAAAATTATGCTTCGAATATTTGTTTTCTTTGTAGAGGAGGAGATGGTGATGAATTTGATGATTGTATTTATTGGTTGTTATGTTGAAGGTACCATTTCAAAATTTATTGTTTAGATTATTGGAATTCTTTGGCTGGTCCAAAGTTTTCGTTAAAATTTATGTTTATTCATGACAGCTAATGATATAGAGATCTGTTTATTATTTTTCTACTGTTTCTCTTTGATGACGTATTTGTTGGAGCATCTTAAAATGAATTGATGAATTTTCATAGTATAGAGTTATAATGAAGTTGAAGGATTTAATGGTGAATCTACATGTTTATTTTAGAGTTAAGAAATTTATGATCTGATATTATGAAAGTGTTTAGTGAAGTGATTATTTGATTTTTGATTTATTTATAAGGAATTTGATTTTTATGTGATTTTTATGGCTCATGTTACAGCTGTAGTTGAGATTTAGATTTTTTTTTTTCTCCTTCGTTTCGCGGAATTTTGTCATGTGTTAGCTAAAATTTTTCATTTTTCAAATGAAAAATTTTTTTGGGACGTTCGAAGGAGTTGTTGGGTTATACTTTTAGATATTTAATAATTTTAGGTATTTTGTTTTTAGTTTAAATGTGTTCAGGGGTCTTATTTACATAGTCATTCTCTTTTAGTTATTCATCTTCCAATTGTTTAGGTTTTGATATTCTTCTGTTCAAATATATTGTATTCCATAGGTTTTGTTTTAAAAACGGCAAAAGTTCGTTCTTTTTAGGTTTTAGCAATTTAAATTTATTTAAATTGGCTAATTTGTGATTCCATTTATTGCCCTTTTTATTCCCTTTAATTTGATTCCAAATTTATTGCTCTCTGTTAAAAATTGATTAATTCATCGCAATTTTACAGTTTTATTCTATTTTCAGCGTTTTAAATATTTCAGAATCGTCCATATTTAAATTATTGCCGAATTCGTATTTTCCAAATCGTTTCACTTCATTTCTTTTTAATTTTCGTCTGCTCTAAAATTCCATTTCTCTTCTTTAAAGTTTCGAGTTTTTAATTGGTTGACCGTAATATTAAAATCGTCTGTCATTAATTATTTTATCGTTCATCGATAATTTTGTTTACAATCTGTGGCAGCGATGTTTGGCAGTATATAAGCAAATCGCGCACTTTTTCGATCTCTTTGCTCTTTGCTCTTTGCTCTTTGCTTTTTTGCAATTGATTAGAACCAGAGATGTAATCTGTTAAAGTTGTTGTTTTCAGCGCTTCGGCGCGAGCCGTAGTTCGAATTCGGCTTGAAATGTCTCATTATTCCCGGCTGTGATGTGTGTTTTGTTTTTCAAGATGTGGATTGATTTGTTTAGTTTATAATCAATCAGCAGTCCTTTGCCGCTGTGCTCTCTGATGTTGTTTATGTCTGGAAGCTGCGACGGAATGAAGAGTCATGCTAATTAGTTTCATATCATTTAAATAATGATCCAAGATGTTTCACGATTTATGTGATGTCGGCCGAGGAAGTCTTACCGGCCAATTAGAAATATGTTTATCTTGACAAGCTGCCAGTTCTATTTTATGATGAATGGAGTTCGCATTTCCGAGCCCAATTGACGGACACATGTTAAGTTCTCCATTTTGATGTCAGTAGTCCGGTGCGGCTGTTGAGAGAAATGATTTTTTTATTACTCGACGTCCAGCTGGTGTGGAGAATCTCTTTGGAGTTGAATCCCGTGGAACGGCCTTTTCCGGATTTTCTGCTGGACATATTGTGACCCTGTGCCATGGATTTTCCTCTTCTGGTGTTCTCTGGATCTGCTGCACGTTTGGTGATTCTGCCTCCCGCCGATTTCCGCCGTTTTTCTTGGAGCCTTGGTGATATTATTCCTTTTCCTCCAAATTCTAATATTTCTCAATAGTTAAAATATGTCTTTATTCCAATTGTTTTGAGTTAGCACAGAAATAAGACCCCTTTAGACTTATATATTTTAGGTCACCTGAACCTGTGGTTATCTTTTAACTTTTGTTCTAAATTTCCCTTTTGGCTAACTTATGTTCTTTTTATTCCAAATTCTAGTTTTGATAAATAATTGAATAAGTTTAATATTGTTAACTTTAAAATTTAATATTCTAACGTTTTTTCCTACCACTATACGACCGGCCATTCTATTTATTTATTTAAGTTGTTTATTGGATTTGTTAGTTAATGAGATGTAAAATATTTTGAAAATTATTTTAAAAATGAAGTTTAAAATTTTAATAAACGTTAGATTTTGAAAACCTAAAATCTGTGTTCTCTCTTTTATTTTAATGCATTTTTATATTTTTAGGAAAGTTCCATAAAATTACATATTTAGTTACATATTTGTACATTTAGGGAGAAACTGGTCAAATGGTGCATTTTCATATGTAATTTTGATGATGTTTAGGTTTAAAAACTTTGAGAATTTGGAATATTTAGAAATGCTTTTAGTGTGTCATAAAATGCACAACTTTTCTACCGAACAATTAATAACTTGAAAGCAAAAATTCTATACTGTTATTTTTCCATGCTGATATTTATTATGATACATGTGAATTCAAACAATATGGAATATGAATATAAGAAAGCCAAGTAGAGCTTCTTACTACAGATATTTTAAATTTAAAATAACGTTGCAACATAGGCCTTTAAATTCATTTAAAATCCTTAACTTCCAGTTAGTGGGAAAGAAAGAACAGAAAAATATAAAGTAAGTGAACAAAAGTGATAGTTATTAAAATATGCTAAGCCCTTTCCACCTATGCTTCATGCAAACAAAATAGATAGTGGTCACTAAATGTGATGATACCTATACAATTAGTAAAAGTTTTGAATATCAAAAATTGTTGCAAATTTAATTACAAAAAACACAAATTTTATAGTTTTGTTATCATGGAAATCATGGTATGTAAAACAGTATTTCATCTCTGATCAACTGGTATGTTGAAACCGGTATGTGAAATCTGGTATGTAAAGCAGTATTTCATGTTACCTTCTTTACAGGTTTTAGATATTTTAATGAAAAATATTTTTAATAGTTTGGTTAGAAGAATAGTTAGCAGACGATTTTGGTATTTGAAGCATAACTGTTACTACGATTACAAATGAAATCAAAACTGTATAAAAATTGAATTATAAAATATACTGAAAAACTCATCTGCTATAACTATAAATTGAAATATTTCAAGAACAGTTGATTGTACACCAGTAAAGTGAATCCAGAAAATTTGGGATATAGTTATTCTGTGAAGGATGCTATAAAAGTGAATTTTGTGTGTCTAGCCATCCTTGAGTGATAGCTGCCAAAATGTTAGAACAAAACATTTGAAATTTATAAATTTTTCAAATAAAATTCCAAGATATTAGATTTTTCTCACTGCTTATAGGCCAAGTCTCACGTGTATGCAAAGTTTCAAGTTCCTACCTTCAGCAGTTTGGGCTATAAATTTATTAATTGGTCAGCCAGTCTCACTCAGCTAGATGATATAGATTAAATGAATTGGAAGATATGAGAAATTAACATAATATCCCATTAGTCAAATCACAAGATTTAAATTCTAAAAAATAATGGAATTTATACCTGTGTAAATGCATCCCATAAATCTTCTGTACGGGCATTTTTAAATCGATACTTGTTCAAATATGATGTAACACCCTTTTTCAATGTTTCCATGCCAAGAAAATTTTCTAACATATATAAAATGGCAGCTCCCTAATAAAATGAAAAGTATTTTTTTTTATAAGAATCAATATATCTGGGCTAAGAAATTTAAATAACATTATAAGAATGGGTTGTTAAGAATATAATGCAATTTCTTACCTTTTTGTATGATATAGCATCAAATATGGCTTCAATTTCAACAGGGTCATCAACCTCAGTCATCACAGGATGCGAGCTCTCCAAACTGTCAAGCGACATGGCATCTTGAGTGGTGCTGACAATAAACTGATCCATCTAAAAAAGTACATTGAACATTGAAATTTAATTTAACTCTAGACCCCCCCAATATATATATATATATATATATATATACTTTAAGAATTTTAATTTACTTATATTATAAACAAGCAGTATACCCATTCTTCGCATGGAATATATAATATAAAGAAATTAAAACTTGAATTATGTGCATATTCCTATAATACTTTAAATGACTTTGTTATTCTAAACATTTTATTAAAACATTTGATTTAATTTTCCTTAAAAGATGTATAAGAATCTCTGTTCTCGCTATACAAAATTATCTTCATAGGCAGATCTGGAAAAAAAAAAACATCCTGGTCCATTTGTAAACACATTTACAAAAACTATTATTTGATTCTTACAAAGCGACGGGGATTATCAAGGAAATTTAACTTAATTTTCCAATATATTGAATTTTCATAAATTAGGAGTCATTTTCATTAATTTAATATCATTTTATCAAATCAGCCACATTTTCATTAATTTGACGGAATTTCAAAAAGTCGCCAAATTTGTCAGAAAGTGGGACAGTTGGACTAAAAGACAAACACTACCGAAACATCATTACAATATTATCTTTCAAAATGCAATTAATTTCATTGATTTGGTGTCATTTTTATCAAGTTGACAACAATTTTATCGATTTGGCGATAGTTTTGTTCATTTTATTGATATTTGAACAATTTGGCTACATTTTAAAAGGTCATCAAATTTGTTGTCAAGTAGGATGAACTGACAGTTGAAAACTACCAAAACATTATTACAATACTATCCCTTTCAAAACAAAACTAATTTTATTAATTTGGCATTATTTTTATCAATTTGGCAATATTTTTAGCGATTCGACAACATTTTCTTCAATTTCACAACATTAAAAAAAAGCCCGCCAAGCGTTACAGGGACAGACGGACGTAATCATTTATATTTTCGTAGATTAGAAGATTATACCCATGTATTAGAAGGTATACCTTTATTACAATATATGGATTTTAAAATGTTTCCCCAAAATAAAACAAATTGTGTATGAATTTGAAAATATCAAAAATCTAAACTCGTTAAACCCAAAGGCCGTAATGATATGATCCAATGCAAAATGCAATTCCAAAAAAAATGTATTTATAAATATATTTCTTTATTATTTAAATCAAAAAATATTTACCGGTGTAATAACTCATTGGGTTTAATTCCGTTTGTTAGCAACATGATGTATTGTACATATATATTTTCAAATATAAACTCACTGGGTTTAATTCGTTTTGGACAAACTGTGGGTTTGTCTACCCCTTTGAGGAGTGGATTGTCCCAGAAGCATTCCCGAGTGGATCGCCCCGGGATATATATATATATATATATATATATATATATATATATAAATAAAAATTGAAGGATTTTAATCGAAAATTATGCATAAACTACTGTATGTACAAAAAAACCCATCTCTAGCATATCTGTTACAAATGAGTAACTATAGGCCAAGACTAAGGATAAGGATAGAAGGTACCATATCACTATAATGGAAAGGGGGATGAGAAGAATAATAGGATTCAAAAATCACAATTAATGTATATAAAAGTAAATAAAAATAAAACTCGGTAATATGAGAATAGGCAATAATAAACAGCTCAGGATAAGAGATTAAGAATAGAGAACAAGCAATTGAAACTACACAAAAAATGGCGGTTAGTTCGAAATTGCATTCTCATCAGGACAGCCATACAATTCGAATTAAAACCGATATAATAGCCAGTTTCTGACAATGGCGATAGTATTTAACTATAAACACCATTGGAACTGTCTACTGGCTAGTGGAAGGAGAAAATAAATCAATTGAATTATACAATTCTGAAAAACAATACCTCCTTGTACAGAAATGGGAAAAAACAAGCGTAGCACCACCACGTGTAAGATAAACTAGTGACTGAGCATTTCACCTCACTTCGTCAATGCGAGTGGGCACCGGAATGAATACAATTGAACGATTCATAATATGTATGGAGACTTTCAAAAATAGTAATCAGTATAGGACTCAGGACAAGAGGAAAATAGTCATTCGAAAATAGTAAACAGTATTAGACTCAGGCCAAGTGGTAAGTGAGGTGATAAGAAAGGGTGAATTTTCAAAAAAGAGTTAACCAATCAAAGATAAATAATGCATGTGTAAAATTATTACGTGGTATATTTGAAATTATTAATAATATTATTTACAAATACTTCCGGATATTGGTAATTTTGACAAATGCGTTTAAGTTTATTGATGTGTAGAAAGTGAAACTGAGGATCAGTAAGACGATGTATTCGAAATAGCTGGTTTAAAATGATGTTTCTAAACAATTGAATAGAATTACAAGATTGATATGATAGCAGCTTTATGATAGAGAAGTTGTAAGAATCTTTTTTATCATATAGATTGGTGATAACATGATTATTGAGGGTATCTAATTTTAGGTCTAAAAAATTAACAGTTTGACTAACGCAAGGCTCATTAGGAATTAATTCTAGGTTAGACGGGTAAAAATCAATATTAATGGGATAGGAATTATCAATGATAATACAAATTAAGTCGTCAACATATCTATATATAATATATGAATTAGAGTTAAAATGACATTCATGATAATAAAGATATAAGTTAGCGAGTATACTATTACTACAGCCACCTTGTGGTACACCAGATGTTTGTAAATAAATGTTATTACCTTGGATAATATAATTGTTGTATAACACAAAGTGCAAGAGCATAGGAAAATTTTTGACATTAAAAGCAACATGATTGGATGATATATAGTCATGATAAAGAGAGATAATAACTTTATGTAAATCTTTAATGACAATATTATTAAATAGGTCTTTAAAATCAAAGGTTTGGAAACCAAGAATTTGTGGAAACTTGCTAAGGTGATTAACTAAATCAAAACTATTGTTCAAAATGAAATATCCTGAATTCCTGAATTTAAGAGATTCATTAATTCGATTTAAACAGTTAAGCAAGTACTTACTAGCTGTAGTGGTAAAGGTATTATGTCCACAAGTGACTGTTCTAAAACTGAGAGGTGATTTGTGGAATTTAGGAACCAAAGTAACATAAGGAAATTTAAAATACTTACAATTAATATTTAATTGTGTATATAATTTTAGCATTTTAGTTTTGATTTGGATAGACTGATTATTAATGGGTTTAAAAATTTGATTATTTTTTAAGTAATTCTGTAACAGAGAAACATAATATTTTTTACAAATGATGGCATAATTATTAGAAGCTTTATCTACATAAGTTATGACAAAATGTTGTTGTAGTTCTTTGATAGCAGAAAGGAGTTGTTTATAATGATACCTAGGCTTCGTTAATTTAATGTTTATAATAAAATTTTTAAGTAGATATAAGGTAGTATACTTCCATAGATTGAATGCTTCAATAGGAATAGAATGTGAACAAGCAAGTTGATATATGAATTTATCAAAATCAAATGATAGAGACTGAAGAAGTTGTTTAGGGTGATGGCAGAATGGAATGCGAAATTTAGACCCTTTATTCATAATATCCCTAAGTATATCATCCTGAACTATACTGAGATCCCCAGTAATAATGTGACCATGAGTGGAGTTGACAAAAGGGGCAAGATTTTGATTGCTGCATACACATGATGTAAGATCATCGGAGTTTAATGTCCTGGAAACTTCATTGTAATTATAAATAGTTCTACCAATTGGTAAATTATATTTAAATGATTTTTGTATTTTGATATCATTTACTGGTAACAAGTGCTGATGTTTTGCAAATAAATTATTGAAGTTAAGAGAATTAAGAATAGGGTGTTTAAAAGAAATAACACAGTAAGCTATTTTAGTATGTGGATTTGGTGTATGGAGTAGGTGGTAATTTAAGAAATTTGTACGAGAAAGAAGCAAATCAAAAAATAAATGTTTAAAATGCTCATGAGTTAATTTTAATTTTAAAAAATTAGTATAAACAATACTTAATTTGTTTTTTCTGACTTTATATAACCATGTTCTAACAGGTAGAAAATTGAAAGTTTGAGAATAATTATATTGTAATTTCAAAATGTCTGCTTTGTAATCAATAGTTTTACTTAAGTTACTTTTTCCTTTGCCACGCTTATATCGCTTTTTACTAGGAGTTGATGACTTTGAATAATGAAAAAGATGTTTATATACTGAAGATTTATGAGAATTGTATTCAAAACTATTGTTAACAACATTATTATTATTATAAATTTGATTTAAGCCAAAGGGGAAGAGAGTTTTATATTTTTTAATGTAATAATTTTCAAATACTAATCTATCCGTGAGTGAAATTTTAATATCTAAAATATGAAGGGATACATTTTTAAATCCGTGTGTAGCAAAGTGCTGATATTCAAATTGATTTTTAGTAGGGAGATCATTAAAGACTTTATGGTCAAATTTTTTAATATGATCCCTGTGTACATTCATTCTAAGATGTAAAGGGTTGCTGGTTTGGCCAATATAAGATAAGTTACAAATAGTACAATTAAGTTTGTATATGCAATTAAAAACTTTGCAGAATTTTTGTGAAGTGGAATTATTATTAATTTGTAATGGGTCAGCAAAAGGACAAGTTTTGCACCTAAGATTGTTGCATCTATTGAAGGAATATGTTTTGTATATATATATATTTATATATATATAAATGAAAGATTTTAATCGCAAACTATGCATAAATTACTGTATGTACAAAAAAACCCATCTCTAGCATATCTGTTATAAATGAGTAACTATAGACCACGACTAAGGATAAAAATAGAAGGTAACATATCACTACAATGGAAAGGGGGATGAGAAGAATATTAGGATACAAAAATCACAATTAAAAAGTATATATAAATATAAATAAAAATGAAAAAGAAAACAAGACAAAAATGAGAAAAGGCAATAATAATTAGCTCAAGATAAAAGATTAAGACATAGAGAACAATCAATTGAAACTACACAAAAAATGGCGGTTAGTTCGAAATTGCATTCTCATCAGGACAGCCATACAATTCGAATTAAAACCGATAGAATAGCCAGTTTCTGACAATGGCGATAGTATTTACCTATAGACACCATTGGAACTGTCTACTAGCTAGTGGAAGGAGAAAAATAAATCAATTGAATTACAAATCAGAAAAATAATACCTCCTCGAACAGAAATATTAACTCACAAGCATTGCTACCACGTGTAGGTTGAACAAGCGACTGAGAATTTCACCTCACTTCGTCAATGCAAGTGGGCACCGGAATGAATACATTTGAAATATATATATATATATATATATATATATATATATATATATATATATATATATATATATATATATATATATATATATATATAAATTATTAAATCCAAAGTTAGAATGTATGTAGTAACTCATAATACACTATTCCAAAATTTTCTACAAATACAAAGAAATAAAAGTAATTAAGACAAAAAGAGGAAATAATAAAGCATAATGCAAGTCATAAGGACAAAGACAATCAACAAATTTCAAAAATGAGGAATGCAAATAAGAAAACAAAAAAATCAAGCAAAAAAGCTTGCACATGGAGGAGATTTAGGCTTACGAGATTAGGCTTACGAAAAGTTCATTTCGAAAAAATTCTCGTCGGGTCCATATATCCTTTCGAAATGAACACAAAAATGCTAGTTTCTGAAACACAAGATAGATTTTATCTATAAACTTGTGTTATATGGACGACAAGCATATAGATTGGAACAATAAAGGAAACATAAATACCTCAAAACACACCTCTTCAGCGCAACCATGACGAGCAAAATATGACTGGATCAATGTTGCCATATGCCAAAATGAAAAGATGTGATTTGCTGTTGCCAAAGAGAGTAATAAAAACTGTACTGCGCAAAAGCAATAAAATGAAATAAAATAAGTTATTCAACTGTTAAAGCTTCGAGATAAAAAGATGAAAATATAATTGCAGGAGAATGAAGAAGTACGGCTAAATTAAGATAATAAGGGGAGAATATGAGAATTTTAGGCTAATCGAAACTTATTAACTATACTATTGACTAAATATGCAGGATATTAATACATTTTACTGGTAATTTTGAGGTTATTAATGTGCAAAGCATGAAATTTTTTATCTGATAATCTATAAATTCTAAAAAGTTGATTAAGTATAATATTTCTAAACAAGTGAATCGAGTTGCAGGAATTAAAAGGTAATAATTTATTAATATTAAATTATATATATATATATATATATATACACTGATTTCCAAAAGTTAAGCATGCAATGCAAATTTTAATTTTTCAAAAGCATATTTGTATTTCAGTGGCTGAAAATCACTGTGGATGTAGATGTCAGTATGCAAATATCGTATGTTACAGCCAATCATGATTTACTATCTGGATATATGCTAATTAGGTATATGGTAAGCATGTTTCAATCTTTTTGTGACACCCTGTATTATACTTTATATATATATATATATATATAGATTTCTATCCAGACAATTTGGAATTAATTCCTAATGAAGCCACTATTAGTAATAATATTATTTTTTTGGATTTAAATCTTTTTATTGAACCTACTAATGGAATTGTTACAAATTTATATGATAAAAAATACTATTTTAATTTTAACATTAATAAAATATTACCATTTAATTCCTGCAACTCGATTCAATTGTTTAGAAATATTATACTTAATCAGCTTTTTAAAATTTGTAGATTATCAGATAAAAAATTTCATGCTATGCATATAAATAATCTAAAAATTACCAGCAAATTATATAAATATCCAGCTGATTTAGTAAATGGTATAGTTAAAAAGTTTAGATTAGCTGAATTTTTATGAATTCTCTTCACAGTATCTTATATTAGCCAGACATCAACATTCTCTTGTATTAATACTTTATATTTACATCCACTTAAACATTAGCCTTACTATTATAAGCCCCATTATTTTGTAGCTCTTACTGTATAATATCACCTTTTATGTCTTTTCGCATTACTGTTATTTATTTCTTACGATTGACAACAGCAGATCTTTCTTTTTATCCTTTGCAAATGGCAACACTAGTCTCTTTATTCTGGGTTCCAATGGTTCGGGCATAGAGTTTTTCCCAGTTTATTTTTTCTTTATTTTTCCATCTTTATGTATGCTGTCCAAGTAGAAATAGTTCATAGATATAATCTATCTATTTCTTCAGAAACATACATATTTTGTGTTCATTTTAACAAAATACTTGGAACCGATGAAGAGTTTTGTTGAAATGAACAATTCACTTATTTAGGCCTAGTCCTTGTCCACGAATGTAGCATTAATGCTTGGATTTTATTTCTCTTTCTATCATCGATTTCACACCATTGATATTTGTTGATTATCTTCAGCTTGATGACTCGAAATTTGCATTTTTTTTCCCCATTTGATTGAAGATTCGCTATTTAATAAATTTTTTTTTTTTTTTTTTAGGTTTTATATTAAGTTAGGATTTTTGAGTTGCAACTTCTCTCTATTCTACCATTGGATTTTTAAGCTATTATATATATATATATATATATATATATATAATAGCAACAATTACCCGGCATTGCTCGGGATTTACCATGCAAAACTGTGATAAAAATTACACCGGAATATATAGGGCCGTGAATCTTACACATTGTTTTTTCACTGTGAAAGATGTAAATTCATTGCATTACGTAAAAAAAAAATAAAAAAAAAAAAAAAAAAAAAAAATCATTGCATTATATAAATCATAGCTGCATAAGAAAGAATCTTCCTCATAAAATACTGATAATTAAATAACCATTTTTGACACTTTACAACATAGTTGAAAAGTGTTTATGCCTTTGTTCATTCATTCTGTCTGTCCGTTAGCACGATAACTGCCATAAAAATGACTTTATCAAAATGAAATTTTAGTATGTTGTTCAGACAGTCTGTGAACCCTATGGGACCTAATTTTTCAAACATTTTTAAGCAAATTTAAAATTCACAAATTGCTCTGAAAGTTTTAGGAAATATTCAAATTATCCCATGAAATATATAAAAAAATGTTCAGCAAAATATATTCAGTAGTTTTTTTAAATAATAATTAAAATAATAATTAAACCCTTTATTTGAAGAGATAATGTGACTATTATATGACGAGATCATGTGACCCACTTCAAAATAAAATATGGCATCCATCTTGTTGTTGTTGTTGAAACCCAGACCGTCCGACCTACCAGAAAGGTGTAAGGTAACAGTTTGGATGGTCGGGAAGTGCCACCCAATTTAGACCGGAACCCAGTGGGGGAGGCATCCATCTTGCGTCGAAATCGTGATTTTTAAAATTATTTTTAATTTATATTTAGTATCGTATCCATCCTAAAACTGCTTTATTTTTGCTTTATTTCTTTGCATCTGTATTCTGAAACATCACAATTACAATATATTTGTGTTTAAATGATCAATACCATCAATATTGTGTCAAAATTGTGACTTTTAAAGTTCTTTTTAATTTAAATTTAGTGTTGTATCCGTTCTAAAACCTCTTTATTTTTGCTTAATTTCTGTGCGTCTGTATTCTGAAACAACACAATTACAATATATTTGAGTTTAGATGATCATCAAACTTTGATTATTTCTACAACGAAACCTAATTTTTATTTATGGAGAATGTAAACTGATTAGGCTGTAGATGAGTTGTATAAGAATTGCTGAATTTCTTTAAAGCAAAATTATTTTGCTCAGGAGTCTGAAATATAGATGATATGAATGAAACATTCATTGATTTTACATAGAGAAGCAGACGATTTAATGGCAGACTTCTTCAATGAAGTTTTATGCATAGAGTTAAATTACTTTGGCCTCCATGGTTCTAAGTTTTTAAGTAGAATAAATTATTGTAGTACTGTGATGAATGAAATAAAAATGTGTGAATGAAATATTTACTGCTTTTACACAAAGAGCCAGGGGATTTATATTTTGATGTTGTGATTTGAATCAAGTTCATTTTTTTCGATGAAGTTTTAAATTTTCAAATATAATTAATTATTGCAGTATTATGATATATTACCGCTGAATGTATCATTTTAGAGATGTTTAAATAAAATTAAAATTGAAAAGTGTTTCATAATCAATGCTTTATGCATGATTGATCTCTCTTGTGATTTCTTAATACTTTTCGTTGTTGAGTAAGCCTGTGAGAAATAAACCATGGTGATAGTTTCTATTTAAATTCATATTTCAAACCTGCGATTTTCAAAAGTGACTATTACGTTCAATAACCTCCCATTTGATTTAATTGATTTTCACGTTTTAAACCAACTATTTCCAATCTTTTTTGTTGGGAATGATGGAGTTAGAGAGTAGAACTCCTAGGAGAAAAAGTTTCGTTTTCCATTGATATCTCGACAACCCCTGGTCTTAGAAACTCGAAACTTGGACTAAATTTATGAGTGGCTATTTTAAAGCTACCCACCATATTTCATTAAATTCGGTTTAGCAGTTTTCCCGTGATGATGACACAAACGAAAATTTTGTTTTTCACTAATATCTTGAGAACCACTGGTTGTAGAAATTTGAAATGTAGACTAAATTTTAAATGGAGCTATTTCGAGACTACCCACCAAATTTCATCAAATTTGGTTCAGCCGTTTTCCCATGATGTTGGATCATACGTACATACATACTTTTCCTCTTTATATATGTAGATGATATAAGAAAGAATTTTCCTCATAAATTGCTGATAATTAAATAACCATTTTGATTTCTTAATACTTTTCTTTGTTGAGTAAGCCTGTGAAAAATAAACCATGATGATAGAGTTTCCATTTAAGTTCATATTTCAAACCTGTGATTTTCAAAAGTGACTAATACATTCAATAAACTCACACAAAACTCAGATTTAATTGACTTTCACATTTAAACCAGCAATTTCCAAACTTTTCCATTGGGAATCGTGGAGTTAGAGATTAGAACACCTAGGAAAAAGTTTCGTTTTCCATCAATATCTCAAAAAACCCTGGTCTTAGAAACTCGAAACTTGGTCTAAATTTATGGGGGGTTATTTCGAAGCTACCCACCAAATTTCATTAAATTCTGTTAAACCATTCTTCTGTGATGATGAGACAAACGAAAGTGTCATTTTTCACTAATATCTCAAGAACCACTGGTCGTAAAAACCCGAAACATAGACTAAATTTTAAGTGGGGCTATTTCACGACTACCCACCAAATTTCATCAAATTCGGTTCAGCTGTTCTCCTGTGATGTTGGATCATACATACATACATACATACATACATACTTTTCTTCTTTATATATATATATATATATATATATATATATATATATATAATTTTTTCTTCTTTTTTTAGGGATGATTTACATAGGTAAAATTTACAAAGAGGAGAAAATCAAATATGAAGGGGGCCCATAATAAATATTTACAGGGGGGCTCACAATTTATATAGATGGCCCTGTATCCAGAATTACATGTGTGTCCAAAAGTGTTATAATAAAATTGTGTGCTCTCCAAACTGTTGAGTGACATGGCATCTTGGGTGGTGCTGGCAATTAATTGATTCGTCTACAACAGTAAATTGTACATTGAAAATAATTTAACTCTAGGATTCAACTCTTGAAAAATTAATATTAACAATATCCAGTGGTACATGTGTACCCATTAGTGTTACAATAAAATTGAAAACATGATTTTGATTTTTTATACTATTGTATAGACCCATGATTCACAACTTATTTTGCTTTGAGAAACCTTTGAAACACTTCATAAAATCTCGAACTTCTACCTAGCTGACACAGATAAGTTCAACAGGGGTAAATTGCAATAGAGATGTGTAAAGCAGTAGGATTAGTAAATAATAATTATCTCATACTTTTAAATAAAATATAAAAGTATTTACTGCCTTTTTCTATTTACTAACTGTGGTTAATAAAATGCGGAAAATATCTTCACTTTACATCTGGTTTATTAGTTACAAACAAATATTAATATATATTATATATATTTTAATGATTTTGTGTCAATGTAAATATGTGTCAATGTTAAAACTTTAATAATCTTTATCTTTTAGTCACTCATAATAATAATAAAGGTGGCAAGTGGCACTTTTTTCCGCAAGCTTTTACAAATTCTCGTGGAACCCTAATTTGAAAACAGTGGCATACAGACAACAGGATCTGTACTACCGATCAATATTGTCGCATTTTGTGAAAGAAAATTCAATTTGGCAATTAAAAAAAATGATTTCACGATTATGAATTCTACCAATGTCAAAATCAAAAATCATAGTATACTAATTGCAATATGTATCCAATATGTACTACTATACTATTTGTCTTTTCCAAAACAATGATCTTAGAAATTTGAGAATTTATAAATCAAAACAAATTTTTCAAATGGTACGTCAAAATAAAATTTGGTAAACAAAAACACTATTTGGCAAAAGAAAATTTCATTTGGCGAATAAGTTGGCAAAAGCCATCAAAAATCCACAGCAACTTCTGAAGAAAGTATTATAAATTTTGAATTGTAGATTTTGATGGATAAGTATGTTTCAAGGCTTGTAAAGTAGTAGGGTAAAGTAGTATTTCAAACTGAAAATTTCAACTGACTTGAAAAGATCTTCAAATCAAAGTCAGTTGAATGAGTCTTCAATCAAGTCAGTTGAAATCAAAAGATATCAACTGATTTGAAAGATCTGTGTATGTCTTTGAAGTGTGAACACCATAACTAAAGAACGAATACTTGCACTGTTATTTAGAATAGCAACAGTATTTGTACTTGTGATCATATAATTACTTATTAAAATGTTATACCAACATATTTCTAATTTAAATTCATTAGGGCTATGCCTTGTTTTTGGAAGTTATATCTAAACTATTTTTTAAAATTCTCTTATACCTTTAGCATTAATCTAATAAATAACTATTGAAAGTAGTAACTACAAACTGGTAAATTGTTGAGAATAGCAAAACCAATTTCATGCTTGTTTAAATTTTGGATAATTTAAATGTAAAAGAATTTCATTCAGAAAATAACTAATTTTTATAAGACAGAAAGAAAATCTTACCATTTTCCATTCTGGCTCCACATGGTTTGTCCCAAGATACTCCATAAAACTTGCAAATCCTTCATTTAGCCACAAATCGCTCCACCACTGCATCGTTACAAGATCACCAAACCACTAGACATAGGTAAAAAAATACCATATACTTAGTGACATATCCAGAATATTTGAAAAGATTGTGTGAATGAAAAATGCTTGGAAACAAGTAGACATAAACAGGGTAATTGCAGGAACACTTATCCCGAGCACCTACAGTTTTGTTGATCATATCCATGAAAAAAGCATTTTGAGTTTAATATGAAATGACAATTTTTTTGGGGGGTGGGGGATAAGTTCATCATGATCTACTATTGTCGTGGCTTGTCAAGTCGCTTTTCGGATTGCTTCAAGATTAGTTCAAGAAAACAGGGCATGATAGGAGATAACAATTGTACACTTTAAATCCAAAGATCTAATAAAATCCAAGAAAAAAGTAATAAATCCAACAGGCTCAGTCCACTGGGATATTTCAACAATATTGCTTCGCTGGTGGTGCCATTCATTGTGTTGTTTGAAAACAAAAACATTGTTTAGTTTTCCAAAATTTTCTGTATTTTTTGGTAGTTTAGTTAGAGTTTTGCATTTGAAATCCCAAGCAACATCAACTATTCACTATTAATTTCAAATAAAATCTTTTTTAAGCACAATATCCATTTAAACCAACATAATTAAATCAACCAACCTGGTGAGCCAATTCATGAGCAATTACGGTGGCAACATGTTCTTTGCTTTCACTAGAAGTTTCCTGGGGATTGTACAAGATGGTAGTCATGCGGAAAGTAATTAGGCCCCAATTTTCCATAGCTCCAGGGCCAAAGTCCGGAATGGCAATTGTATCTGGAAATAAGAAAACAATTCGGAATGAGAAACTCCATTTGATTTTCTTATACATTCTTATTTTGCACTGTTTAGTAGTAGTAACATATGTCATGAAAAACTGTATAATGCTTAACAGAAAGCTTCATGATTGCAAAGAGTTCACATAATTTTGTTGTAATGAATAATGTTACTTATATGGAATTTTTTATAATTTACTTTTCTTATAGAATAAAAAAGCACTCAGTTAGGTGATGCAAGTAACGCTGAACAAGCATCCTTAATAACCTGTTGTTGCTGTTAAGACCCAGACCATCCGACCTACCAGAAAACCTTAATAACCTGTGTGAAAAGACCTAGAAAGTATAAAGTTCTTGAACAATTATTTAATTTAATGAACTTTCTTGTAAAAAGCAACAAGTTCGCAACATTTCATAAAATTTGACACCAAGCTCAATTGACTCAGACCTTTCCGCAATGATAATTTGTTGCTATAAATGTTCATGGGAAGTATTAAGACAGCAAAAGAGGTATTGGGTATTAGGACAGACATATTTTTGCCTTCTGCTGGTGTGATTGCTCTGCCTCCCTATCCTGACAAAGAAAGCTCTTTTGTGTATTTAAAACAGTTGATACTTTATCAAATTTTTATACTGTTGGTAATGAAGTAATTTTTTATTACAGGTATTAGGTAATTTGCAATATTACTATTAATTTGTTAGTGAGTAACAATATCATTACAGTTATTTTTGAAAAAAAAAGTAATTGGAAATTACACATTACATTTCTCAATGAATTACTTTATAAGTTATTGTTCATTTAACCATCTCCTTTCTTTTCAATTAATTATCTAATACAATTATAAAATGCTTTGTTAAATTTGTAAAATAATTGTATATTAAAATTTATCATTTAGTGAAATTGTCAAATTTATCATTTAGTGAAATTTGTAAATTTAACATTTAAGATTGTTAGTATTCATCTCCTTAAATAAATGGCTTTTAAGACTTGGGTAGAAGATAGGCATTATGATCAAAAGATCAGGAGATGAAACATTAATTTTCAAAATATTGATGATATCTCAATTTACTTTATTTGTAGAGAGTACCAATCCTTTTAATTTAAAAATGAAAAAGGATTTATGTTTTCAATTCTTAAATACTTTATTTGATTTCATAAGTCAAGAAAATTATAATTGTACATTAATGAACATTCAATATATTTATGCTCATTGAAAAATTTATTTAAATGACGTTAAAAGTAGAAAACAAATATGAAATGTGGAGAAAATAAAATTAATAATGTGTCTTTAAATATGTGAACATTTGCTCATGGGACACCTCTAGGAAGGGGTGAAGGTTCACAAGACTAGGGTCGATGAAAGCTCGAGACTTCCGGTGTGACCACATGGGAGATCTCCACAGGGCTGGACAAATATCTCCTCAATATAGGAACCAAGCCTAAAAGCTAGGAGTCAGTTTTTAATTTACATTATTTTGCATTTTGACGAAGTTTGTTATCTTATGACATAGATGACGGAATGAAAAAATTTTAAGGAGGGGGGAGAGGAGTAAGGAAGACATTTTTTTTTTATTACACATACTAATGCAAATTTTAGGGGATACTCACCTGCATTCATTACTCCCAGTATTTTATTAGCATGTATAAAAGGTAAAAAAATTAGAAAAGATTTGCAAACAAATTCAGAGAACGGGTTTCGTTTTCTTTTTCTATATTGAAAAATAAAATGAAGACTATGATGAAACATGCGAGTTGAATACTTTTCTGCTAACAATGAAATTATTGTAAAATATAATATTTCAAGTTTTTAATTCAAAATAAGTGTATAATAATTTTAATTGTTGAACTTATATTGGTATTGCATTCTGATACATAGATCAACATTTTCAAAGAATTTCATCTCTCTAGTTATATTAAGTTTGGAGTTATTTTGTCCATGGATGAACAATGTGATAGCAATAGAGGTTTTTATGGGGAAGAAAAGAAAAATTCCTAAAAAAGATAAAATATATATATATATATATCATACAAATACAACTGTATTTTATTTTAATGTTAAAACTAAATATTGAGTATATTAAAAAATTGAAAAATTAGATTATTAAAAATATCCAAAATAGTTTCGATGGCTGTCAGTCCAGAAAATAAATGTTTCAGCAACTTTAATAAAATCTAGCTAATCATTGGTTTCTTTGTAAACATGGAGTATAAGCAAAGAATTCAGTCTAATTTACATCATATTTGCCCTTAAAAAGGTTTTAACCTTTTAAGAGCATAAAAGGACCTCTCTGCTGTTATATCAGTCATAGGTATAATCAGATATATTTGTGAGAGTTTCTGTGTCTTCATTACACATATTAGATGACAGTTCCTGTTCCCTTTTCAAAATTTTCTATATTCAGAAATGTTGAATTTGACTTTTCTTGAAGTTCAAACCATGCTCATATTTATGACCCACCCAAAGACTTTATGAAATCCAATAATATACTAATTTGCATTGTTAGTCTATCTTTCTTTATGTCTGTATAAGTTTTAAGGATATCAAACTCTTCTGGTTCTAAGCCCATTTCAGCAGAAAATAGTAAACTTCTCCATAATTTTAATGCACTTGTTTAAAAACCAGTCATGTAAGAAAGATATTACCACATACAGCGATTCAAAATATTCTTTTCTGAATTTGAAAAGAAGAAGGTAACAATCCTTCTTCGTATCTTTTGGGCATTTAATGGATCCATTGCAATATTGGTGGGTTCGTCAAATTCTCATATGAATTCAGAATAGAATTACAAAGGTCGTTGAAACTATCATCATTTCTTAAGTCTTCAAAATGTGACAATAGTGTATTGATAGCAGTTGTTCTTTCCTAAGAATTAATCTATTTTTATTACAGCTGTTTGCTATTTTTTTTCTGCTGGTGAAAACACTCGCACACAAACATTTAATTCAAAATAGGGAAAGAAACAGCTCAAGTGAATGCTTTAGTCTTGTGGCTTGCCAGCCTACATCAGAATTTTCATTGAAAAGTTACTCTAATTCTATGAGAAGAACTTTATAATTAGAAAGGACTTTAATTCTATGAGAAGAACTTCATAATTAGAAAGGACTTTAATTCTATGAGAAGAACTTCATAATTAGAAAGGACTTTAATTCTATGAGAAGAACTTCATAATTAGAAAGGACTTTAATTCTATGAGAAAAACTTCATAATTAGAAAGGACTTTAATTCTATGAGAAGAACTTCATAATTAGAAAGGACTTTAATTCTATGAGAAGAACTTCATAATTAGAAAGGACTTTAATTCTATGAGAAGAACTTCATAATTAGAAAGGACTTTAATTCTATGAAAAGAACTTCATAATTAGAAAAGATGCTTTGAATAGAATATTTTAAGACAGTCCATCTAGTAGGACACAAGGTTTTAAAGAGGTAGATGCAGTCTGAGCTGTGATACCAGGCTCATGAGAATCAGCTTAAAAATTACTTTGAATTTGTTTAAAAAGTGCAATACATTTAGAAGAACAGCGCCAGGGTGGTTATTTCCTGGGTTATATCCAAAGGTTCTTTGATTATCTCTGAAATTTTTTGAAGCATCATGCAAGGTTAGTTGAAGTTTTAGGGCTGGTACATAAATATCTTTAGGCTCTGGCGCTGAAATGCAAACCACTACCCTTGAATATATAACCACTCATTGTTGATAGCCACCATTGAAACTTTGCCCATAGCATTGGTCTAATGACATATTAAGTCTCAAAAGAACATCAAGTATTATAATTTCACATTATTACATCAGGGTGGCATCCACAAGGACCGTACCATCTTTCCCATAGCTCATCACTTTCTGGATGGACTTTTGGACCTAAAAATTTAATGTGCCCATATTTTACATAGACACAGAGATAGTTTTTGGTGGTGGGAACTGAACTCTGGTCTATCGTGTGTGATTTCAATGCCTTAACCATTGGGCTATCTAGAGCCCTCTATACTCTTTAAGCTGTATTACAAAATAATTTTGATAGAAAAGTGTTGAATACCCAGACCGCCCGACTCACCCTAGGGCGTGAGCAGCTATTAGAGCGGCCAGTGGTAGAAAAGTGTAAAATAATTAAGTTTTATATCTACAACATCTGTGCATCAACATCTGCATTCTACACCAGTATGTGCTAATCACTTGTGCTGACCGCCCAGTGGAGTGACTGTAAAACTTACATGCAAATGTTTCATTGTCGATAACTTCATTATTTGTAATCCAATTTGGGCAAAATAAACTGCATTCTATTAATATATCAAATCTATATAAGCTTCCAAAATAATATATAAGTTTTTCAAAAAACAAAGAATATTGACATTATTTCCAAGGTACCTTGTACTGTCATCCCACACAATAAGTATAAACTTTTTCCCATTCAAAATATATGAAAAGAATGAAGTTTCACACCAATCTATATCAAGAAGCAGAGTTACTCACTATTTTAAAACATTCTAGAATACCACAGTTTGTAAAACATTACTTTTCAAAAGATTTTCATGGGGATTTTTCTTTCATCTGATGCTTGACTTAAATTTAAATAATGAAATCACATTTATATTCTTAAGATTCATGCAGTGTATAATTAAAGAAACACTTTTCAAATCATAGCAATTTTCTTTTGGTTTGCAGGGGCGTTCCGAGGGCCAAACAATCGATAAGGCTTCACTTTACATTTCACTACATTTATTATTCAAATAGGGCCTATGCAGAAAACTGGCTTGGGGCATCAAAAAACCTTGTGATGCCACTGGGTCTATTAACTCTTGAAATATAATGTCGATCATACTTTTATATCAGGTAATTCTAGAAAATTCAGTTAGACATGGAAGTTTATGATTTCTACTTTCCCATCAACAAAGAAATCTAACAATATCAATTAATCCCCTTAAAAATTAATAAATTGTTTGATATATTTTGCAGTACCTGACTAAGATATTAATAAAATCAGATATATAATTAAATAATCACAAATAGAAATGCATTTCTAAACTTTGAGAAACAATAAAAATTAAAAAGCAACTGCATAACAACATACTTAAACTTAAGTGTTTTATTAAAGTATCAATGCAAATTATATTGTAGCAAATTTTTAAAAATAGAATAACATATGGTAAGGTTAAAAATGAAAAATAAATATAAGTACAGCAATTATTGAAATATAAGAAAGTTAAAACTCATGAAAAAAAATTATTTCTAAAAATATATTTATATACACTGGCAAAATTTCAAGGAGTAAATGTGTATTTTAATGCATATCAGACATGGAATTACACATTTCGATGAACTCTGACTATGTTACCAGGAAATTAACTGTTATTTATGATGTTGTTACTTTTCTTAGTTACTATCCAACTCTAGTTATAACAGAAAAATACTTGAAAAAAATGTAGATTGAAAAGTAAAATGTTAAATAGGTTCTACTTCTTAAAAAATAAAAATTTTAGCCGAGAAACATAGAAAAAAAGAATGGCTCATATGAATTCACAGTACAAAAGAGTGAAATATAATGAGGAGTAACTTATTAACAACACATCTTACCAAGTTTAGGCAATGGGTAGCTGATATTAAAAAACATCTGGAAGAAATGCAACACATTTGCAGTAGTATCAAGTGCAAATTGTGCTTGGCTGTGCTGATCTGGGGGGAACAGTACTCGCACCTGTGATGTTTTAAAAGAAATCATCAAATATTTCATACATATTTAAAATATAGCTTCAATATATAAAATATTAAAATAGAGTAAATAATTAATTTTTAAAACTACAGTAATAATAATCAATATGATACATTTAAAGACTCCTACACAAAGCTAAGCTGGTATGAAAATAGTTGAAAAAATGACAGAATTTTTATAAGAGTGCCAAAAAAATTTGGTAAAATGACCCAAAGTGATGTATTTTGAAAATTGTGACAGCTATTTTTCATTTTTTTTCTTTAAATCACAAATTATATTTAATTTTCTAAAATTTCCAAATTAATTCATTTTCTAAATCACATATTATAAAATAGACATGTGCATTAATTTAAATTACATTAACATTTAAAAAAATCACATATTTTTAGCTGTCTATAAACAATTTCATTTTGTACAAAATTAAAACCATGACATGAGAAACTACTAATTATACTACCTATTCACTATATATTTTTCTTTAATTTCACTTTTTAATAAACCAAAAAAGTTTATTGAGGTCATGGCTAAAATTTGTTAACAGTGTACAGAAGTAAATTTTAGTTGTAATCCCAAATAGGGTAAGAACATTTTCGATAGAAAATACTACAAAATGTTAAAAATAACCTGTTTATAAAAATGTACTCATTTGTACAAATTAAATAATATATATGAACTATAATAATACTAATTTTTACAAATTATCCATTTTTAAACTTTATGAATCATTAAAAAAAATTGGCCTTATCAAAAATATAAATCATTTAACTATTGATTAAAACAAATTACGGTAAAGGTAAGTGAAGAAAAAAGTAAATTAGGTAAAGAAAAGAATGCATGTAGGTGATATATATAAAATATTTCTAATAGGGGCGTTTAAATTCTTTGTTTTTAATGAAAAATGCAGCTATTAAAAATGATTTTCTTTTTTTTTTAAGTTTTCTATATAAATTAATTTATTAGATATAATAACATTTAAAGCTTAGAAAATTTTAGAAATTTCTTATTTTTATTTTCTGGAGAAATTTAAAATTGTTGAAATAATGCCTATCTTTTAAAATTAAAGAAAAAATAGTGACTCAAAAAATGTTACCAATAGTTGATATAATTATCAGGTGGTGTCCCTCGGCATTTGAGGTCCATATTCTTAAGGCAATATTAAATGTCTTAAGCAACAAAATTCTTTGACTCATCAACTATAATGCTCACATACCATGTTGAGGGTCCCAGGTTTAATCCTCAGTTAGGCCACACATTAATTCTATCCCATAACTTTAAAATATATATATACATAAGAACAATTTAAGAGATAATTGTTCATGATCTCCATTTGACAAAAACTGGAAGGTAAGAAAACATAATAAGCAAAGGACAGATATGGTCATATTGTCAAAGGTAGATGACTTTTCTGAAGGTAATACTTTGCTGCAAGGAAAACCATGAAAATCTAATTGCATGTTAGCATCAGAAAGTTTATTTTGCATATATCCACAGTAAGGTAAAGATACATTCTAAAGCTTGCAATCATATTCCCAGTAACAGTCATCATATACTTTCATATAGCACTGAATCAGACTCCCATACAGCATCAATAGAACAGTTTTATGCATATTACAGTTCATCATCATCAGATATTACTTGAACAGGCAGCATGAAAATTTATTATGTGATGCAAATCTCTGTCGTACCTGATAAAATTGATGACCGCCGTTAACAGCTATTCAGTTTTAACATGAGCAAAACTGGTCCATCCAGTGAATGTAGCTTATAAGTGCATATTTCACTCCATAAAAATGTCAAATGCAGTTTGAAATTTTTGGAAAGTATAATCTTACATATCATTTTTCAAATATATTTATTCTTTTATAATTAGCTATAAAACAGATTTTATAATGAAAGCAATCAATTTTTTATTTGATTCATATGCATGGATAAGCTACATAATTAACTATTAATTTTTATAAAAGAAAATTTGCCAATTATATGTTATTTTACAATGATCCTTTGTTGTATGCAATAAATTAGTTTCTTTTATTAATATTCGTAAAAATTCAATAACTGTTCTAGAAAAGAAAAAACTTCTTCAAAAAATTCAAAACATTTACTTTTTGTAAATCATAACTTGTTTTTATTAGGTCCATCAATAGTATATACTGCACTACAATGATGATTACAAGCTTTGGAACTTATCCTCATGGAATGTTTTTAAATTATGACGTTGACTTTGCTGCTCATACAGCTTAATCTTGATCTATAGATTCAAAAAATGTTTCAATACTTTATAAAATTTGATGTTGGCTACATGGTAAGACTCAATTTTTAGGTCTCCATTGAATGCGCAAAATTACAGCACATACGCAATATTATTGCTGTCATTGCAAGTATTGGCTATTTCATGCTAAAGTGCTAAAACACATAAAGCTGGTCCAAGAATGCTGACATCTGCAAAGGGAGCACAGTAATAGCTTGGAGAATACCTCCTTTAGATGGGTTCTATATAAATTAATTTATATCAATTAAAAGCATTAGTAATAATAATTATGAATACACGTGGAATAGTCATAAGAAATATAAAATACTAAATTGCTTACATTAATTCCATCTGGATTTGTCTTTTCAAGTGATTTGAAATCACAGACTATAAAGGCTACTAAATAAGTACTCATTCTTAGAGTCTGATCAAACACTGTAATGGATAATCCATTTCCATAGGGTACAGTCTGAAGCACATCAGAATTGAAATAGGCATTGTTTCTCTCCTCGTGCACAATTGTCAACTGGAATACAGCCTTCATGGCAGGCTCATCAAAGCATGGAAATGCAGATCGAGCAGCAGTGGGTTCAAAATGTGTAGTAGCAAGATATCTGAAACAATCATACAATCAGAGGCCTGCTTATTCTCCTGAAAGAACTTTTCCTAAAATTTGAGAAGTAATCTAACATTCATTTTGCCTATTTATACTACTTATATCTTTAAAAAGTCAGAAAATATAGTCAAAATGAGTCTAAACATCTGATGTTGTTACACATCTTCTAAAATAGATATACCATTTAACCAGAAAACCGTGAAATTTGGCATGCAGATACCTTAAGACACATTATACATATAAAATACTGTGATAGTGTGAGAGTATCAACACATATAATATGAACATATAAACTGCTCATTTACCACTAAAGGGGGGGGGGTGCTATAAATGGCTAGGGGTATAAATGACTTTTACCAAAATTGAGACCTAACTAAATCACTTTCTTGTACCTAATAATGGTAGATTAACCATGATCGATGAGCCCTAAATAACTCCTTTTATGCATAATTATGTCAAATTTTGCCGTATGTAGCCATGTTAAAAAATCTGATGTGGGCAGCACATGACTTTCCTTACATAATGCAATGAATTTACTACTTTTATAGTAAAAAAAATAGATTATTATTATAGTAGATATTTATATTCTTTCCAAGACATTGAATTTTCGTCAATGAGTCGTCATTTTCATTGATTTAGGGTCAGTTTTATCTATTTGGCGAGTTTTTCGTTAATTTAGCAACATTGAAAAAAGTCGCCAAGTTGGCGACATTCAACCAAATTCGTCGCCAACATCTCGCCAAGCATTATGAACGAAGAAAGAAGTTATTCTTACAGCAGATAAATGATTATTGGCATTCAAATACAAAAGTATTACTCAAAGTATCTTTTTTCATGAATGGAATGAACTAGATCCAAGAAAATGATGTCACCAAATTTATCGCATGGTATTACATATGAAAAGTGAACATGTTTCTCAATAGGAAATATTTTTTTTTTCATTTTATATGACTTTTTGATAATTTTTTTGAAAAATATGCAATATCTCAAGAACGGTTCATGTTAACGTTCTAAAATTTATGTCAATCGTTTTCTAATGAAAAATTACATCAGAAATGTCTATTTACGTAACTTTATTAGCAGTTTTGATTTTTTGACAATTTTTTCAAAATTTCACTTGAAAATTTAGGGGGTTCTGAACATTCGATTGCGTATATAAACAATAGGCTTCCAGTGTTTACGGATTGTGATTTTTGTACCAAATTTCATTCGAATTAGTCCATTCGTTTGTCAGTTATCGTCTCCACAGACTCACTGACACACACACACACAGACATCACTTCAAAAATGTTTGATTTGTGATCAGGATGCTTGAAACGTGCTCTCCCGTCGAAAACTCGAATTCGAATTTTCGACCCAGTTACAATATTTTCCTTATACATTATGTATATAAGGAAAGTAAAAAAAATATAAAATTTCGAAGTTTTCACTCAAATTTAAAAAAATTCTATCTAATTCAAGATTTTTGAATAACAAAGCCTGATATACAGTTTTATAAAAATCCATTAATATTTGTGGCAGCTATTGTGTATACAAGAAATTGACCACGGACAGACACAGAGATGGACATCACTCTAAAGATAATCAAAAAAATCTGAAGTGGGCAACACATGACTTTCCTTATATAATGTAATGAATTTACTACTTTTACAGTAAAAAAAAATAGGTTTTTCTTATAGTAGATACTCATATTCTTTCCAAGATATTGAATTTTCGACAATGAGTTGTCATTTTCATTGATTTAGCGTCATTTTTATCCATTTGGCGAGATTTTCGATAATTTAGCAATATTTCAAGAAGTCGCCAAGTTGGTGATATTCCGCCAAATTCGTTGCCAAAATCTCGCTAAGCATTATGGACGAAGAAATAAGTTATTCTTATAGCAGATAAATGACTATTAACATTCAAATACAAAAGTATTACTTACAGTATCTTTTTTCATGAATAGAACGATCTAGATCCACGAGAATGATGTCACCCAATTTATCGCATGGTATTACATATGAAAAGTGAATATGTTTCTCAATAGGAAATATTTTTTTTTTATCTTATGACTTTTGGATAATTTTTTTGAAAAATTTACAATATCTCGAGAACGGTTCATGTTAGCGTTCTAAAATTTATGTCAATCGTTTTCTAATGAAAAATTACATAAGAAATGTCTATTTGCGTAACTTTATTAGCGGTTTTGATTTTTTAACGATTTTTTCAAAATTTCATTCGAAAATTTAGTGGGGTTCTGCACATTCGATTGCGTATAAAAACAATAGGCTTCCAGTGTTTACGGATTGTGATATTTGTACCAAATTTTGTTCGAATCGGTCCATTCGTTCGTCAGTTATCGTCTCCACAGACTCACTGACACACACACACACACACAGACATCACTTCAAAAATATTTGATTCGTGATCAGGGATGCTTGAAACGTGCTCTCCTGTCGAAAACTCGAATTCGAATTTTCGACTCCGTCACAATACTTTCCTTATACATTATGTATATAAGGAAAGTAAAAAGGTTCAGAAGGTTCTAAAACATGTATTGGCATCAAAAGCTCGAAATCAAACATTTGTGAAAACAATATGTTATATTCTATAGTATAAGAAAGAAAAATTTGGAAAAGTGCCATTTGAAGTTAATCAAGTTCAAGCGATAAGTTTAAGTTCATCATGTTAACCAGTAGTTATTGAATAAAATTCAGAGTCTCATTATAATTCACTAAGTTAAATGTTTACTATTTATATTTAATTATTTCTTTTTAATTGTCAAAAGAAAACATGTAAATTACCTGAATCCAGCAATATACATTAACGCAATTACCTCTTATGTGTCTGCATTACACAGGGATTGTTAAAATAAACCTAAGTAAAAACCTTTTTGACTTTTTCAGTTTTAATTACCACAGTATATACAGAAAGCTTGCTTTTGGCTTGTAAAATTGTGAGTCAAATAGACTCTCCTATAAATCAAAAGTATGAGTCAAACTTAGGTATGTATAAAATAGCTGGCCATCGAAAATTGGTGAGAAAGAAAAGAAAAAATAATAATATTTATCTCTGGTATACAAAGCTACAAAGCACAAACAAATATTTGTGTTTAAGGTTTAAGTCTGTACTTGAATAAAACGAGGACAGCATAGATTCAATTTAGAAAACATATATGGTGCAGAAAATCATGGAGAAGATGTATCCGAACTCCTGGGATGTGTCCTTCAATTTGGCATGGAAAACAACCAATCTTTACGGCTCAATGTCAGTGGCTGAGACAGGTGGCATTTCAACCAATCAAAATATTCGTGGGAATTTTAACTAAATTTTGCTTTCATTTTAAAATTTATGCTCTTGTAGTAAGAAAGTCAAGAAAAAGTTTTAGATAATCCATTTCATTTTATGCTCTTCTTTCTAGTTAATAATAGAAATCTTGTAATGATCATTATATATATGATCATTCACTAAGGAAGTTCAAAAGGAAAGGCTGAATTTTATTTTATAACCATATTTAGTCTTTCTATCTATATATAGTCTATCCTCTGGAATTCCATGCTGAATCCATATCAGCCATTATTTAAGCTATGTTGAAAACTAAGATTGATGCTTCAAGCAAGGAAAGTTTTGAACCAGAAGCGGGGGAGGGGGGATAAAAGAGAAAATCCATTAGAAATCCATTCTACCCCTTTCGAAGTTTGATACTGAATCCATATCAATCATGATTTCAGCCACATTTGTCGCTGATGCTATTAAATATAGATGTTGCAAGGAAAATGGGAATTTTTTAATCGAAAGTTACCTCTCCCGAACTGGAGATGAAAATCTTTAAGGAACCTCAAACTTCTTGGGGAATTTAATGTTGAATTCATATCAGTCATCGTTTAAGCTCTTTATAGTAGATCTTGAGAAATAGATGTTTCAAGACAAATTTCTGAATCGGAAGTGGAAAAGGAACCAAAAGAGAAAATCTTTAGTGAACCACCGTACCTCTTCCAAAATTTGATGCTGAATCTATATCACTTATTATCTAACCTCCATTTATAGAAAATCTGAAGAAATGGATGTTTCAAGGAAAATAAAACTTTTAAAACAAAAAGTAAAATAGAAAATCAACCTGAAAGGACGTTTTTAATATCCATTCCCTCTACCTCTTTCAGAATTTAATGCTAAATTCATATCAGTCATAATCAACTGTTTCTCATGTTCTATCAGATCTTGAGAAACAAGTGTTGAAAAGAAGAATTATTAGAAAAACAAAACAATAGTATGGCAATCATTGTTGTGAAAAATAGCCATGATGCAATTTTTATATTCACGAAGTCATTAGCCTCCCTCGGGGGGAGGGCAAGTTACCCCAGGGAGATACACTGTCAAGTATAGTATTAATCGAGATATTATTTTTCAAGCACTTTAAAGTGAAAGGTAACACGTTATAATTGTAATCACATAGATAAAAAAAAAAAAAAGATTTTTCAAATTTTTTCTTGTAAAATTTGAAAAAAATAAATAAATAAACCCATAAGCTGCTTAAAAATAGATTCTGATATGGAAAAGTTGAGTCGAGCTACACTCTAGTTAATTTTATGTGAATCACATTTATGATTGGGGGTATCTTTGGTTGAAATCGGAGCGTTACAAAAAACGTAAACACTTCAAATGCTTATATCTCTGAACCTAATTCTCGTGGATCTAGTTTGTTCTATTCACGAGAGAAGATACTTTGTGTAATGGTTTTGTATTTTGATGCCTAACAATTTGTTAACAGTCATTACATGTAAGAAATGCCTGTATGTAAGCAATGCCTGTAACGCTTGGAGATAAATTTGGCAAAGTTGGTGACTTATTTAGCGAAATATCGCTATCTTGACAATATTTCGTTCCAGATTATCAAAAATATCGTTAAAATTGCAAAAATAATGCTCAAGTTAATGAAAATGATGTCATTTAGAATATTTTAATATATGTACTATATATTGCTAATTGCGAATTTAGAGTTGCACAAAATATGCGTTAATTGAGCACTCCGAAATAGTTTAACATGTTGTCATTTGAGAAATCGCCAAATGTATAATTGAACGTTAGTAATATTGTGCTACGGAGCTTATACATTTTATCACTGTGAAATAAGTAAATTCTATGCATTATAATGAGAAAGTCATGTTCTGCCCACATATGATGTTATTCTATACTTTTCTATGCTTATTTGAATCACAATTTGTTTTAAATGGAAAAATTGAATCTTTTTGTGGGATTCTTTAGAAAGTTTTTTTTTTTTTAAATTTTATTCTTTAGAATCAAATATTATTAATGTTTTGAATTTCTTTATTTTTAAGCACGTTAGCGTCATTAATTAAATAATATTTTTTAACTTACATGTTTTTCTAAATTATTTTTTTAATTTTCAGATACATAAGTTAAAAAAATTGGAGGTTTTATCGTCTTCTATTCAGCCTATAAGTGAATAGGCCTCTGAAGTTCTTCAACTTAAAAAATCATACTAAATTTTATTTGATGTTTCTCAATTTGCTAAAAAGATATTGTAGTCTATGACTACGACAGACAGATACACAATAATTAATCAAAAATAGTTCATTCATTTTGAGAGATGATCAAAACATATAAATCAATCAAACCCTCGAAGCTGAATTATTGAAACTACATAATAATTACCAGGAAAGTAAAAGAAAGATATTTTACATGTATGATGATTCCAGTCCAGAGATAAGTCAAACTCTACATATTCCAAACCTCAAACATATCCCAAACGGGAGGTGTCACAAACACCCAAGGGGTATTTTCACCAGTCTTGAATGCGGAAACCAGTTTTAAGTTAACCACAACACCCTTCTCCCTGGAAAGGAGGAACTCTGTGATTAACAACTGTCAATCAGAAAAGAAGCAGCCTCTGAAACCACCCCTGCTTTAAAAAGTGAAAAAATGACTAGCAGTAACACCTGTATTCGAAAAATAGAAATAACAATTCTAAAAAAATATGAAAATTTTAAATTATATTGTACATTTAGCTTTAAAAATAGAAGAAAACAATTTATACACTTCTAATTTTTATTTAACCAAGCACAAAATCGTCTTCAATGAGGTGGAAAAACCGATAATGATAATACTGGATAGTTATTTTTTTATTTGAACATTTGTGCAGAATTCAAGTTTGTCGCAAAATCAATATTTCTGACATAATTATAACTATTTAGCCAAGTCCTTCACCCATATAATTTATCATTCTTTTATATACATTATATCTAAATTTTAAGAATTTAGCTATATTTTAAGTACTTGAAAACCAAAATTTCACAAAACACCATTGTGGTAATCCTTTCGAAGTACACCCATAATACTCTTAATTTTGAAATGTAAAAATATCTTAACGTACTGCCAAAGTCCTTTTCCCTAATATCAGGCCCCGGCCAGGGTGACATTAATTGATTAATTGCATAAAACCACAGACATTTTAACCACTAGCATTAAATAAAATATATCTGTACAAGGTAGGACTCCATGATTGAAGCAGTGTTAAAAAAATAGGGACCTTTTAGCTTCTTCAAAGAATTTGTGGGACGTCATCTGATATGAAAATGTAACTGTTCTATTAAAATTAGGACAGCTTGTTAATTTACTCTTGAGAGCAATCAGGACTAATACTTGTCACTAAATCATCTGATAACTTTTTAATCTTTTAACATTTACACTTCATTTCCTAAATTATTTAAATTTTTTCTTTTCAATATTTGAGTATACTAACATTTAATACAAAAATTGTGTAAAATACTTTTACATTTTATTTAATTTTTTAAAGATTTTTAAGTACTTTACCTTTTTTGACCATCTTTTGTTTTATATGAACTTATGTAAAATCCTTCAAGCTTTTCCTCAAGGTGCTTCTTAAAATCAATCCATAATATATATTCTTGATAAGGCTTCAATGAACCTTCAACTTCTATGTACAACTGCTCGTGCTTAGAGTATTCTAATGTTCGAATAACTGGAATTTCACTCTCATCAACCTCCAAAATAACAGTTCGAGACAAATTAAGTTCCTTAGAATGCAATACGACAAAATTTGTTGGCATTGTTACTTCAAACGTGATATTAATACTTCCTGTGTTTTCAAAAGTGACTAGGTTAGGATGCATAAACAAACTGTAATGGATTGGCATTATAAAGGGTGGAAGTCTTATATCATGCCAAGGAAATATCTCTCCAGTTTTAGCCCTTGGCACTGGCTTAGTTGTAGCAGGTGTTGTTTGGCGAATCTCTGGTAATGTTGTAATTATTGGACATCTTGGCATTGGTCGTGCGAAAGATGCTACCATGGCAATTATTAGGAGAGCGACAAGAACAAGAGCAGTCACACCAAAGGCTTGTTGCTTTGAACATACTATTCGCCTGATTTTTTCAGGTTCAGAATTATCAGCATACAAAACTTGTTTCTTGGCATTTTCACCTAAAAAAATTAAAACAATAAATAAAAGAAACAAAATAGTTGTCAAATACTTTCAAATATGTGAGAAGTGAAAATAGGATGCAGTTGGTCATTACTTAAAGCAGATAACTGAATAAAATTTACTTTTCACAATTTTAAAACTCTACTTAATATAATAGGTATATTTTAAGAAAATCTAGAATGATCTAATTAGTGGTTCTTAAACTTATAAATTTTTGCTATCTAATCATAGGCAAAGTTACAGGTGGGTGGAGCATCAGCATTTTGATAATGCATATTTTCATTATTCCAGTACCCTTTCCCTTATTTCTCATTAAAATACAAATATTACATATTTTTTCACACAAATACCTTAGGGCGCGGTAGCCCATTGGTTAGCGAGCTGGAGTTGCACTCGGTAGGCCCGGGTTCGATTCCAGCCACTGCCAAAACTGCCGCCGTGTTTATGCGGAGTACGATCACGTTAAACATGTGGGTCCGAATGTCCTTCCGAGAGGTTGGTGGTAGGGGAAGGAGGGTGCGGTCCCTGTGGATGCCTCCCCCACTGGGTTCCGGTCTAAATTGAGTGGCACTTCCCGACCGTCTAAACAGTTACCTTACACCTTTCTGGTAGGTCGGACGGTCTGGGTTTCAACAACAACACAAATACCTTATATCGTAGATAAATACTATATTTCTATAATAATAGTATAATGAAGATATATATATATAAAAGTACTGATAATTAAAATCTATGTGCCCCTACTCCCTTATTAGTATTGTGGACAGACAAATGGCATGGAAATAAACCATAAGTTATTAATAATTATTAAACATTTTATAAATATGATTCATAAACATTTAATTAAACTGTGATTAATATTGCCAACTAAATATTATAGTAAAATTAAGAAATACCTTAAAATGACTGTTTGGAAGATCTTAAATTTCGAGAATTTTAGCAAAAATTAATGATTTAAAAAATTAATAAAACTTGTCCTGAATGTATTGAAAATTACGTTTAATAATGCATAAATGTACATTATTAATCTAAGTTTTAGGATTGATTAAATTCCATTTTAATGAATTTAATTAATTGTAAAATAAAATAATATGACTGGAATCTAAAATCCAGAGAAATTTCTTATTTGAATTTATTGAAGATTTGCAATTTCTTAGGTTTTAAATCCAGCTTAAATTATTGAATTATATATATATATATCACTATACAACCTCTAGCTTATTTTTTTATTTTTGTCAAAAATTTGTATTTTAAAATTTTAATGACTAGATTGAAAATTCATTCCCAAGGTGAAAGTGTTGGGATGGATATAAATGAATTGTTTAAAGAGAGTTAAATTCAATTTTAATTATTGATTAATTTATAATTATGTATTTTTATGATATATTCTTTTACTCTTAAACTTACTAATTATTGCCTTAGTGCAAGTATGTCAAAGATACTACAGCCTGCAGGCCATGAGCACTCCCCGGGAAATTTAGATGCAGTCTTAGACCTCAATTAGTAATTAAACTTCATGAACAATTTTTCTAACTTCATTTCTCTAACTTCATGAACAATTTTTCTATACGTTGAACACATAGGTATAAATTAGCTATTGAACATGCACTTATCTCTGTCACAAGTACTTTTCTTTCTTACTATTTTTTCGTACTATTCTATTTAAATTGTGCAAGCCTATAATAATATAATGCAGTATGCCTGCTTTAGTAGTTTGACATAAGAATCTTGGACTGTGATTGTTTTTTAATGAATGAAAAGATGTCAAGTATCTGGATCTTGGAAATAATGTGCTGTTTTTTAACTGCTATGACTTAATGCCATTTTAATATTAATGTATGCTTTACATTTAAATAAAATATTTTTTTATATAAAATTGGTATTTAATTGAATCCCAGTCCACTGATATACTTTGAAAGAAAAATTGACATTTACAAGATTGAATTTGACACCCCTGCCTTAGTTCCTCTCTTTGATAGATTTCATATTTGCCACAACAGTTTCAATTAAATTTAAATAAATTTCAATGAAATAAAGTTATTTTTATACTCACACTTAGCATATATAGCTATAACATACAAATTTCAATGAAATAGAAAAAGTTTTTTAATAAATATGTATATATTCATTGACTGCTGAAATTGTTCGATATAAAGGGATTAGTTATTTAATGAAAAAGATAATTATTAATGAACATGCTCTTTAAATTTAAAAAAAAGTATTTTAAAACATTTAAAAAGTACTAAAAGAAAGAAACAGTAAAACAATGTAACATTACCACAAGTTATAAAATCAACACAAAATGTTGGCATGGTGATTCTGATTGACAATGAAATTATGTCACAGTGCAACTTCAGAAACTCAGCCTTTTATCCATAAAAGACAGATTAATGCAAAAATCAATTAACGACACAGTTATTTTTTAGAACTACCACTTAAATTTCATTACTAAAATCAAATTCTTAAAGTTTAAAACATGTCTGCAAAACAGCATTTAAAAATTATACTTCATAATTACAACTGCATACACATAATACTTGAACATTATGCATTCCTAAGTAAAGACAATATTAAAATTATTCTTTCTTCGTCAAATGTTTAAAGGCATTTTACAAAATAATTTTTCAATTTGTCAGAAAACATGTTCCAATGAAAACTATTACAACAATAAATCATTCAGTATGCACACAAATGTGAAATTAAAAAAAGTAATAGCATTATAACTGAATTTACGAACCAGTAAGAAAAGCTACATCATCAACCTCTGGTTCATTCATTTTATTTTTGTTTATGTAGCAGAATTAATTAAATTCTTGTGTTATTGAAATTCCAGGCATTGTTCTTGGGTATTTTTTCATACACAGATGTCCTTCAAATAAATTAACGATATAAAGAGATCGATTTTTCCTCATAGACAAAAAAAATTGTTCCAATGCAGTAAATGTTTTGAATTTGTCCCAACATATTCATAATCGTATTCATGTCACTTGTATTACAACAATTGAGATAGACATCAGCATTATCCCTGATAATTTTTCTTGGGAAATGGTTTATAGATGGCGCTGCAACTAGACGTTGCCTACGTAATAATAAAAGCCAAGAAATTTCGATTTAGAAAGAGGGGTATGTGTAGTTCCAGAACAGTTGGTAGAGGGCGCTGTTATTTCCTGTCAGAGCTGATTTATTACTGTCAAAGTTCTTATAATCCTTGTATTTTCAGATTTCTTTACATTATCTAATAAATTAAAATCCGCATCTGTTTGCGTATTATTTGTTTAATAAATATAGTTATTTTTTATTTAAAATAGAACATTTTTAGTTTTGTAAATAAAAAAAAGGTACAAAATTAACGTCTTTAATATGTTTTATCGTTTAGTAAATTAAAAAAGGCAAACGTTACTAATTATTAAAATGTTAAAATAATTTTTACAGGAAAAAGGAAATATAACTGTAAACATGCGCGAAGCCAGAAATTTCCATAGGGGATGTCAGAAGTGAATTTTTTTTTTCAATTTAAAAGCGAAATTTTTTTTATTAACAAATTTTTTTAATAATTTTAAAATTTTCAATTTTTTAATTTAGTTATTATGAAATACAAATAAAGTTTTATAAATTATATTAAATAAAAATTAAAACATTTTTAATTTTTTTAAATCCATGCCATAAAGTACCCCCCGCCGGGAGTTCTTCAGGATTCATAAACTGGGAAGTGTATAATTTAAAAGAAAAATGGAAGGGGGGGGGGTCGACAGGATAGATTGATTTAAATCAACATTTAAAATGTTAAAATAATTTTTACAGGAGGAAGGAAATATAACTATGAACATGCGCGAAGCCAGAAATTTCCATAGGGGGATGTCAGAAGTGAATTTTATTTTTCAATTTAAAAGCGAAATTTTTTTATTTTTTAATAATTTTAAAATATTCAATTTTTTATTTTAGTTATTATGAAATAAAAATGAAGTTTTATAAATTATATTAAATAAAAATTAAAATATTTTTAATCTTCTTAAATACAATTTTTCATTAACATGCCATAAAGTACCCCCCCCCCCCGCAGGGAGTTCTTCAGGATTCATAAACTGAAGAGTATATAATTTAAAAGAAAAATGGAAGAGGGGGGGGGGGGGGTCGACAGGATAGATTGATTTAAATCAACATTTAAAATGTTAAAATAATTTTTACAGGAAGAAGGAAATATAACTGTAAACATGTGCGAAGCCAGAAATTTCCATAGGGGGATGTCAGAAGTGAATTTTTTTTTCAATTTAAAAGCGAAATTTTTTTATTAACAAGTTTTGTTAATAATTTTAAAATATTCAATTTTTTATTTTAGTTATTATGAAATAAAAATGAAGTTTTATAAATTATATTAAATAAAAATTAAAATATTTTTAATTTTTTTAAATCCAATTTTTCATTAACATGCCATAAAGTACCCCCCCCCCCTCCCCCCCGCCGGGAGTTCTACAGGATTCATAAACTGGGGAGTGTATAATTAAAAGAAATTGGAATTGGGGGGTCGACAGGATAGATTGATTTAAATCGAGATTTTAATTACTTGGTTTAAAAAAAATTTATTGATTTAAATCACTTATTTTTTTAAAAAATTATTCATTAAAATAAATGACTTTTTTAAATTAATTGATTTTAAACAACATGAACATGCATTAATTTATTTCACATTTATAAGTTTAGGTTATATAAAATAATAATGTTTATTAAATTATTACATATTAATGGTTTGCACATCAATAATGAAAGGGAATTGAGTTATTTGGGATAAAAGGCTTATGATAAAAATACATATGCTTGGGATTTTTATCCCAAGCATAAGTATTTAATATATTAAAATTTGTTAAAGAAAATAGTTTTAACCTTTTGTTTACGTTACGTTACAATCAGAATTGCAATATGGTACACAACAATGTACCATTTTTACCGAATTATTTTTGCACAATATTGTTATAAAGTAACAAGAAAGATCAATCATGCTTAAAGCATTGATTATGAAACACTTTCCAACTTCAATGCAATTTTATTTAAAAAAGTCGAAAATGCAATACATTCCTCGTTAATATTTTAAAACTTATCACAATACTACATTGATTTATTATATTTGAAAACTTAAACCTTCATTGAAAAAAATGAACTTCATTCCAATGACGGCATTGAAATATAAATTGCCTGCTTTAAATATCTCTAAAATGCAATACATTCCACGGTAATATTTTTAACACTATCATAATAATACGAAAATTTATTATATTTGAAAACTTCAACGAAAACAACTGAAATTAATTCAAATGACGTCATAGAAAAAATAACACGCCTGGATCTCTCTATAAAAACAGGATTTCATTCATAACTTTCTCCCATTCATTTCATTCATCAAAATACTATAATAATTTATTTTATTTCCAACTTCAATGCAATTTTAATGCAATCATTTCCAACTTCAATGCAATTTTATTTAAACATGTCTAAAATGCAATACAGTCCTCGATAATATTTTAAAACTTATCACAATACTACATTAATTTATTATATTTGAAACCTTAAACCTTCATCGAAAAAAATTAACTTCATTCAAATGACGGCATTAAAGTATAAATTGCCTGGTTTAAATATCTCTAAAATGTGATACATTAATCGGTAATAATTTTAGAATTATCATAATACTACGATAATTTATTATATTTGAAAACTGCATCGAAAACAATTGAAATTCATTCAAATGACGTCATAAAAAAATAACACGCCTGGCTCTCTCTATAAAAGCAACATTTCATTCATAAATAATTCCCCCATTCATGTCATTCATCACAATACTATAATAATTTATTTTATTTAAAAATTAAGACCATTGAGCTACAAGTAAGTAATCTCCATGCGTAAAACTTCATCGAAAAATATCGTCCTTCTCTTTCTAAAATCAATAAATATTTCATTCATATCAGCTAAGCAGACTCCATGGACTAAATTATTTTGTGTTAAAGAATTACAGCGATTCTAATACAACTCATTCTATATATTTTGCTGTTTACATTTTACATAGGTGAAAAATAGGCTTAATAGTAGAAATAATCATATTTGGATGAGCATTTAAACTGAAATATATTGTCATTGCGTTGTTTTAGTATGTAGATGCACAGAATTTAGGCAAAAATAAAGTAGTTTTAAGACGGATACAACACTCAATATGAATTAAAAAGAACTTTAAAAATCACGATTTTGACACAAGATGGATGCCATATATCATTTTGAAGTGGGTCATGTGATCGTTTCATATCATCGACACGTGATCGCTTCATATAAGAGGTGTTATTATTATTTTAATTTTTATTTAAAAAACTACTGAATATATTTCGCTGAATTTTTTTTTATATATTTTATGGAACAATTTGAATATTGCCTAAAATTTTCGAAGCAATTTGTGAATTTTAAATCCGCTTAAAAAATGCTTGAAAAATTAGGTCCCATAGGGCTCAATGTATTCCATTTTTTCAACCCGGGTTCAATCCAAAACTAATTGTGTGATATTATTCATTTATATTCCCATAGGTCCTATAGACCGTCTGAACAACATACTAAAATTTCATTTTGATTAAGTCATTTTTACGGCAGTTATCGTGCTAACGGACAGACAGACAGACAGACAGACAGAATGAACAAAGTCATAAACACTTTTCAACTTTGTTGTAAAGTGTTAAAAAGGATGGTCAACCAGAAGACCAGTTCTTTATACTCATGCTATATTTAATAAGTTTTTACTTTCCCTGCAATACATGGTAATGTATAGGGAAAGTATTGGAATCATGTCGAAAATCGCAACTCGAGTTTTCGACGGATCTACACGTTTCGAGACCTCTAGAATACGAAAAACTATTTTTAGCGTGACGTCTGTGTGTGTGTCTGTCTGTGTGTCTGTCTGTCTGTGTGCCTGTCTGTACAATGCATGTATCCACTTTAACTCAAAAACTAATAGACCGAATTTCATTAAATTTGGTAGGTAAGATGGTAGGTATGTATGACCCTGGTGCTGATAAGTGTTTTGTACAATTCAGAAAAAAGGAACCCGCATTTTATTGCGAAATGACCAGAAAAAATCTCATGTATTCACTCTAACTGAAACACAAATTAACCAAATTTCACAAAAGCTGGTAGATAAATCACATGTGAGATACTCTGGTCCTGATTAGATTTTGGTACGATTCGGAAAAGAACCTGCCTTTTTTTACGAAATGGTCCGCAAAAATCGCCAATATCAAAAAAAAAAAAGACTACGTATGTTCAAATGTATCAATTAAGTGCTTGTTTTATGCGTAATTTTTGACGAGGAAAAGAATAAGAACAACTCTATTACCCTAGGACTAACCGTTCTCGAGATATTTGAAAATTTTCGCATTTTTTATGCCGCCTTTGGAAAAATGTTCAATTACCAAATAAAAACAGAAATCGAATTAAAAATGCAAATTTAGTGTCATTTTGTGCAATTAAACTCAATTTAATGAGTTCTTAAAGAAAAAAAGAAAAAATTAATTTGTGCCTGCAGAGAAAGTCATGTGCTGCCCACATCAGTTTTTTACTTTCCCTGCAAAACATGGTAATGTATAGGGAAAGTATTGGAATCATGTCGGAAATCGCAACTCGAGTTTTCGACGGATCTACATGTTTCGAGACCTCTAGAATACGAAAAAACTATTTTTAGAGTGACGTCTATGTGCGTGTGTGTCTGTCTGTGTGTCTGTGCAATGTATGTATCCACTCTAACTCAAAAACTAATGGACCGAATTGCATAAAATTTGGTAGGTAAGTCACTTGGATGTGACCGTGGTGCTGATTAGTTTTTGGTATGCTTCGTAAAAACAGAATCCGCCTCTTTTTGCGAAATGTCCCGTAAAAATTTCATTTATCCGCTCTAGCTAAAATACTAATTGACCAAATTTCACAAAATTTGGTAGATAAGTTACTTGTTAGATACTCTGGTGCTGATTAGAATTTGGCATGATTCGAAAAAGAAGAACCCGCATTTTTTTACGAAATGGCCCGCAAAAATACCAAATTTCACAAAATTTGGTAGATAAGTTACTTGTGGGATACTCTGGTGCTGAATAGATTTTGATACGATTCGGAAAAGAACAACCTGCCTTTCTTTACGAAATGACCCGCCAAAATCGCCAAAATCTAGAAAAAAGTAGTGTATGCTCAAATGCTAGTAGTGTATGCTCAAATGCATCAATTAAATTCTTATTTTATACGCAATTTTTGAAGAGGAAAATAATATAACACACTCCATTATACTTTAGGACTAACCGTTCTCAAGATATATGAGATTTCTTGCATTTTTGTTTGCGATTTCGGAAAAATGTCCAATTACCAAATAAAAGAATTGAAAAAGAATGAAATTTTGATTTGAAAAATAAAATTGTCAGAGCAAATACTTCCATAATAACTTTAAACACTTTATCTAAATGTTATGGAAACGAGCAATGTATAAACGAAACGCAGCATACAGCTTTATCGAGGATCCGTTGAATCCCCATCTTTCATAGTGAAGTCAAAATGACGAAATGAGGGAAAAGAGGAAAAAGAAAGGGGTATATATATATATATATATATATATATATATATATATATATATATATATATATATATATATATATACAATATATATATATATATACATATATACAATATATATATATATATACAATATATATATATATATACATATATATATATATATATGTATATATATATATATATATATACATATATATATATATATATGTATATATATATATATATATATATATATATATATATATATATATATATATATATATATATATATATATATATAAGGCAGGCCATGGAGGTAAAAGTAAGGACTTAAAACTTCATATTAATAAAATGCCAATATTGTTTGACACAATCATGCAGGTGGCGCTGAGATAAGATAAGTTGCTCTGTATTGTATGCATTCTATGGCAAAAGACCTAAAATATTTATTTAATGCAGGTGGCGCTGAGATAAGATAAGTTGCTCTGTATTGTATGCATTCTATGGCAAAAGACCTAAAATATTTATTTAAACTGTCAATTTTGTAAAAATAAATTATTAGCGCGATGCAAAGTAGAGAAACAATAAAGAATATTACTACGTATTCAAAAAAACCTGATGTGGGCAACACATGACTTTCCTTATATAATGCAATGAATTTACTACTTTTACAGTAAAAGAAAATAGGTTATTCTTATAGTGGGTACTTATATTCTTTCCAAGATATTGATATTTTGTCAATTAGTCGTGATTTTCATTGATTTAGCTTCATTTTTATCCATTTGGCGAGATTTTCGTTAATTTGGCAACATTTAAAAAAGTCGCTAAGTTGACGACATTCCACCAAAATCTCGCCAAGAGTTATGGACGGAGAAATAAGTTATTTTTGTAGCAGATAACTGACTACTGGCGTTCCAATATAAAAGAATTACCTAAGTAAATTTTCTCATGAATGGAACTAGCTAGATCCACAAGAATGATGTCACTCAATTTATTGCACGATATTACTTATGAAAAGTGAACATATTTCACACTAGATAATATTTTTTTTAATTTTTTATGATTTTTTTTTTATCATTTTTTTGAAAAATGTACGCTATCTTGAGAACGGTTCATGCTAGCGTTCTAAAATTTGTTTTAATCGTTTTCTAATGAAACATTGCATAAGAAATGATTATTTACGTAACTTTATTAAAGGTTTTAATTTTTTGATGATTTTTCAAAATTTCACTAGAACATTTAGGTGGTTCTGAATATTTGATTGCGTATAAAAACAATAGGCTTCCAGTATTTATGGATTGTAATTTTTGTACCAAATTTCGTTCCAATCGGTCCATTCGTTCGTCAATTATCGTCTCCACAGACTCACGGACACACACATACACAGACAGACATCATCTCAAAAACGTCTGATCCGTGTTCCGGGATGCTTGAAACGTGCTCTCCCTTCGAAAACTCGAATTCGAATTTTAGACCACGTCACAATACTTTCCTTATACATTATATGTATATAAGGAAAGTAATATGGCATCCAACTTTTTTTCTCAGAGTGAAAATCGTGATTTTTAAAGTTCTTTTAAATTTATATTTAGTTTTGCTTCCGTCCTAAAACCGCTTAATTTTTCGTAATTTCTGTGCATGTATATTCTGAACCAACGCAATTATAATATTTGAGTTTAAATGATCATTAAACTTTGATTATTTCTACAACGAAGCCTAATTTTAATGGATGCAGAATGTAAACAAATAATTGAAGATGAGTTCTATAAGAATTGCTCAATGTTTTCCCACGCAGAATTATTACTTTCCTTATAAGGAATATTATTTCCTTATAATTCCATGTAATGTATAAGGAAAGTTTTGTGACGGAGTCGAAAATTCGAATTCGAGTTTTCAACGGAAGAGCAAGTTTCAAGCATCCCTGAACACGAATGAGACGTTTTTGAGGTGATGTCTGTCTGTCTGTGTGAAAGTTTGTGTGTTTGGGTGTGTGTGTCAGTGAGTCTGTGGAGATGATATCTCACGAACGAATGAAGCGATTCGAACGAAATTTGGTACAAAAATCCCAAACCGTGAATACTAGAAGCCTATTGTTTTTACACGCAATCAAATATTCAAAACTCACCTAAATTTTGAAATGAAATTTTGAAAAAATCATCAAAAAATTGAAACTCTCAATGTAGTTACGTAAATAATTATTTCTTATGTAATTTTTCATTAGAAAACGATTGACATATAAACTTCAGAACGCTAGTATGAACCGTTCTTGAGAATTGCACATTTTTCAAATAAATTTATCAAAAAATCATATAAAATTCATAAAAAGTATTAACTATTGTGATATTTGTTCACTTTTTATATGTAATATTATGCGATAACTTTATAATCATCATTCTCGTGGATCTAGCTCATTCACGAGAAAAGACACTTTGGGTAATAGAATTCTAATTTGATGCCATTAGCCGTTTATCTACTATAAGTATAACCTATTTTTGCATCCACAATGTTTGGCGAAACTTCGGCGACGAATTTAGATGAATATCGCCAATTTGGCGAGTTTTTTATATGTTGCCAAATTGACGAAAATATAGCCATATTGATAAAAATGTCACCAAATTGATAAAAAATGACGCTAAATCAATGAAAATGAAGACTAATTAATGAAAATTAAAAACTTTGGAAATAATATAAGAATCTACTATAAGAGAAGATACTTCATGAAATAGTTTTGTATTTGGACGCCGTTAGTCCTTTATCTACTTTAAGAATAACCTCTTTCTCCGATCTAATGCTTGACGAAATTTTGGCGACGAATTTTGGCGAATATTGACAACTTGACGAGTTTTATAAATTGATGAAAATGTTGTCAAATTGATAAAAATGCCACAAAATTAATAAAAATGGCGTCAAATTGATAAGAATAACTTTAAATCAATGAAAATGACAACTAATTTTGAAAATTCAATATTTTGGAAAGAACATTAGAATATCCTATTTCTCCATCTGTAATGCTTGCGGAATTCTGGCGACAAATTTTGGCGGTATATCGCCAACTTGACGACTTTTTAATTTTTGCCAAATTCGCGAAACTGTTGCCAAATTGAAAATTTTTTTATCAAATTGATAAAAATGTCGCCAAATTCATAAAAATGATACCAAATGGTATGCAATGTTTTTCAAATTTTTAATTCCGTCATATAATGGACATATATTTTATTATATAAGTAATGCTCTTCTAAATATCGTCAACTTGGCGATATTTAGCCCCACATTGACGAAAATGTCGTCAAAATTGCAAAAATGACGCCAAGTTAATGAAAATTGACGCCTAATTGATGAATTTATAATTAAAAGATTTAAATATATGGACTATATTGATTAGGATGATATCAATATTGATAATTGTTAATTTATAGTTGCGTAAAATATAAGTTAAATAGGTAAGAAATAGTTTTACATGTTGTAATCCGGAAAAGCGCCAAATGTACAATTTAACGTTATAAACACTGTGCCGTGGATTTTTTCATCACTTTTTCACCGTTAAAGAAGTAACTTCATTGCATTATATAAGGAAAGCCATGTGTTGTTCACATCAGATTTTTTAACTCTGGAGTCTGGAATAAAAGTGTATGAATGAAATATTCACTGCTTTCACATTAAGAGCCAGACCATTTATATTTCAATGACGTCATTTGAATAAAAATCATTTTTTTCCATGAAGTTTTAAGTTTTCAAGTAAAATAAATTATTCTAGTTCTGTGATAATTAAAAAATATCACCGCTGAATATATCGCATTTTAGAGATGCGATACATTCAGCGGATTACATTTCAGTTGGAAAGTGTTTCATAATCAATGCTCTATGCATGATTAACCCTTCTTGCTTCAATTTTACCATTGAAAAACTATTTTAATGAATTCTGGGATTTTACACAATAATCTTTGGAGGACTGTGATTATTGTGTTATATTTCGAAGTATATCAATATGGTAAAAATTAATAAAATTCAGCTTTTTAACATTTTCCAACACAGTTGAAAACTGTTTATAACTTTCTATGTGTTTATAACTACCGTAAAAATTGACTTTATCAAAATGAAATGTTAGTATGTTGTAGAGACGGTCTGTGGGACATAAAGGAATGTAAATGAATAATATCATCCAATTAGTTTTGGATTGAACCCGGGTTGAAAAAGTGAAGTACATTAAACCCTATGGGAACTAATTTTCAAAAAAATTTTTAAACGAAGTTAAAATTCACAAATTGCTTCGAAGAATTTAGGAAATATTCAAATTATTCCATAAAATATATAAAAAATATTTCAGCAAAATATGTTCGGTAGTTTTTAACACTTTACAACATAGTTGAAAAGTGTTTATGACTTTGTTCATTCTCTCTGTCTGTCTGTCTGTCCGTCAGCACGATAACTGTTGTAAAAATGACTTTATCAAAATGAAATTTTAGTATGTTGCTCAGACGGTCTGTGGGACCTATGGGAATAAAAATGAATAATACCACCCAATTAGTTTTGGATTGAACCCGGGTTGAAAAACTGAAATATCTTGAACCTTATGGGACCTAATTTTTCAAACATATTTTAAGCGAATTTAAAATTCACAAATTGCTTCGAATTTTAGGAAATATTCAAATTATCCCATAAAATATATAAAAAAAATTTCAGCAAAATTTATTCAGCAGTTTCTTAAATAAAAATTAAAATAATAATTACACCCTTTATATAAAGAGATCACGTGACCATTATATGAAGAGATCTCGTGACCCACTTCAAAATGAAATATGGTATCCATCTTGTGTTAAAATCGTGATTTTTAAAGTTCTTTTTAATTCATATTTAGTGTTGTATCCGTCCTAAAACCGCTTTATTTTTGATTAAATTCTGTGCATCTACATACTGAAACAACGCAATTACAATATATTTGAGTTTAAATGATAATAAAACTTTGATTATTTCTACAACGAAGCCTAATTTTCACTTATGGAAAATGTAAACACCAAAAGATGTAGAATGAGTTGTATATGAATTGCTGCATTTCTTTAGCGCAAAATTATTTAGCTCATGGAGTTTGCAATATAGCTGATATGAATGAAACATTCATTGATTTTACACATAGAACCTGACGATTTTTTCGATGAAGTTTTAAGCATAGAGTTAAATTACTTGTACCTGCATGGTTTTAAGTTTTTAAATAAAACAAAATATTATAGTTTTGTGATGAATGGAAAAAAGTTCATGAATGAAATGCTGCTTTTATATAGAGGCGATTTATATTTCGATGACGTCATTTGAATAAAGTTCATTTGTTTTCGATGAAGTTTCAAATATAATAAATTATTGTAGTATTATGATAATTTTAAAATTATTACCGAGGAATGTATCGCATTTTAGAGGTGTTTAAATTTATATTTCAATGCTGTCATTTGAATGAAGTTCATTTTTTTCGCTGAAGGTTTAAGTTTTGAAATATAATAAATTAATGTAGTATTGTGATAATTTTAAAAATATTACCGAGGAATGTATCGCATTTTAAAGAGGTTTATATAAAATTGCATTGAAGTTTGAAAGTGTTTCATAATCAATGCTTTATGCATAATTGATCTTTCTTGTTTAAATAAAAATTAATATAATAATTACACCGATATTATATGAAGAGATCACGTGACCCACTTCAAAATAATATATGTCATCCTTCTTTTTTTCCCCAGTGTCAAAATCATGATATTTAAAGTACTTTTACATTTATATTTAGTGTTGCATCCGCCCTAAAACGTTTTATTTTTGCGTATTTCGTGCATCTATATTCTGCTCTAACGCAATTACAATATTTTTTAGTTTAAATGATGCTCAAACTTTGATTATTTCTACAATAGAACCTAATTTTAAAGGTAGGATGCAGAATGTAAACAAGCTATTGTAAGATGAGTTGTATAAGAATTGCTGAATTTTTTTCAAGCAAAATTATTTAGCTCTGGTGTCTGGAATAAAAGTGATATGAATAAAATATTCATTGCTTTTACATAGAGAGCTATACGATTTATATTTCGATAATATCATTCGATAATATCAGTTTATTTTTTTCGATGAAGTTTTAAGTTTTCAACTATAATAAATTGTTGTAGTACTGTCATAATTTAAAATATGTCAGAGCTGAATATATTGCATTTCAGTTGGAAAGTGCTTCATAATCAATGCTTTATGGGTGATTGATCTTTCTTGTTTTATCTGTTTTCATTCAGAAGTAAAATATCGTTTTTAACACTTTCCAACATAGTTGAAATGGTTTATGACTTGGGTCATTCTGTCTGTCTGTCTGTCCGTTCGCACGATAACTGCCGTAAAAATGACTTTATCTAAATGAAATTTCAGTATGTTGTTGAAACGGTCTGTGGGACATATGGGAATAAAAATGAACAATATCACCCAATTAGTTTCGAATTTAACACGGGTTCAAAAGATGAAATACATTGAACACTATAGGACATAATTTTTCAAACATTTTTTAAGCGAACTTAAAATTTACAAATTGTTTCGAAAATTTTAGAAAATTTCAAATTATCACATAAAATTTTCAGCAAAATATGTTAGGTAGTTTTTTAAATAAAAATAATAATAAAAATCTGATGTGGGCAGCACATGACTTTCCCTGCAGACGCTTATATTCACGTTCTCTTTATTTAATTAAATTTATTTCACTTATAATTCAATTTTCGTTCTCATTCGGTAACCGGACTTATTATCAAAGGTGGCGTAGAGAAAATACGAAAAACTAAAATATCTCGAGAAAGGCTAGTCCTAGTGTAATGGGGATGATCTTATTATTTTCGTCGTTAAAAATTACGTATTAAACGAGCATTTAATGGATATATTTGAGTATACCTAGTTCTTTAGTTTAGATTTTGACGATTTTTGCGGGCCATTTTGCTAAAAAAGGCAGGTTATTTTTTTTTGAATCGTACCAAAATCTAATCAGCACCAGGGTAACCCACAAGTGACTCATTTACCAAATTTTGTGAAATTCGGTCCATTAGTTTTTCAGTTACAGTGGATACAAGCTTTTGCTGGCCACTTCGCAAAAAAAGGCGGGTTCTTTTATCTCGAATCGTACCCAAAACTAATCAGCACCAGAGTCGCCCACAAGTGACTTACCTACCAAATTTTATGAAATTCGTTCAATTACTTTTTTAGTTAGAGTGGATACAAAATCTGCACAGACAGACAGACAGACAGACAGACAGACAGACACACAGACAGACAGACGCACAGACAGACACACACAGACGTCACGCTAAAAATAGTTTTTTTTGCATTCTAGAGGTCTCGAAACGTATAGATCCGTCAAAAACTCGAGTTGCGATTTTCGGCATGATTCCAATACTTTCCCTATACATTACCATGTATTGAAGGGAAAGTAATAATTACGTCCATGATATATTCAGAGATCACTCAATTCATTGCAAAATAAAACAAGAAAGATTAATCATGCATAAAGCATCGATTATTAAACACTTTCCAACTTCAATGCAATTTTATTTAAACATCTCTAAAATGCGATATATTCCTCGGTAATATTTTAAAAATTATCACAATACTACATTAATTTATTATATTTGAAAATTTAAAACTTCATCGAGAAAAAAAATGAAATTAATTCAAATGACGGTATTGAAATATAAATTGCCTGGTTTAAACATCTCTAAAATAAGATACATTCCTCGGTAATATTTTTAAAATTATCCCAATACTACAATAATTTATTATAATTGAAAACTTAAGAAACAAATGAACTTTATTCAAATGACGTCATCGAAATATAACGCGCCTGGTTCTCTCTATAAAAGCAGCGTTTCATTCATAAACATTTTTCCATTTATTTCATTCATCACGATACTATAATAATTTATTTTATTTAAAAACTTAAGACCATGGAGGTACAAGTAATTAAACTCTATGCTTAAAACTTCATCGAAAAAATCGTCTGCTTCTCTGTGTAAAATCAATGAATATTTCATTCATATCAGCTATATTGCAGAATCATTCATATCAGCTAAATAATTTTGCGTTAAAGAAATGCAGTAGTTCTTATACAACTCTTCTACATCTTTTGGTATTTACATTCTCCATAAGTGAAAAGTAGTCTTCGTTACAGAAATAATTAAAGTTAGATAATCATTTAAACTCAAATATATTGTAATTGTGCTGTTTCAGTATGTAGATGCACAGAATTTAAGCAAAAGAAATCTGATGTGGGCAGCACATGACTTTCCTTATATAATGCAATGAATTTACTACTTTTACAGTAAAAAAAATCTGATGTGGGCAGCACATGACTTTCATTATATAATGCAATGAATTTACTACTTTTACAGTAAAAATTTCGGCATGATTCCAATACTTTCCCTATACATTACCATGTATTGCAGGGAAAGTAAAAATCTGATGTGGGCAGCACATGACTTTCCTTGCAGACTTATATAAACGTTCTCTTTATTTTAATTAAATTTATTTCACTTTTAATTCAATTTTCGTTCTCATTCGGTAACCGGACTTATTTTCAAAGGTCGCGTAGAGAAAATACGGAAAACTAAAATATCTCGAGAACGGCTAGTCCTAGTGTAATGGGGTTGGTCTTATTATTTTCGTCGTTAAAAATTACATATTAAACGAGCATTTAATGGATATATTTGAGTATACCTAGTTCTTTAGTTTAGATTATGACGATTTTTGCGGGCCATTTTGCAAAAAAAAGACAGGTTATTTTATTCCGAATCGTACCAAAATCTAATCAGCACCAGGGTAACCCACAAGTGACTCATCTACCGAATTTTGTGAAATTCGGTCCAGTAGTTTTTCAGTTAAAGTGGATACAAGCTTTTGCGGGCCATTTCGCAAAAAAAGGCGGGTTCTTTTATTCCAAATCGTACCCAAAACTAATCAGCACCAGACTCGCTCACAAGTGACTTACCTACCTAATTTTGTGAAATTCGATTCATTAGTTTTTTAGTTAGAGTGGATACAAAATCTGCACAGACAGACAGACACACAGACACACAGACAGACAGACACACAGACACACAGACATACAGACACACAGACACACAGACACATAGACAGACAGACACACAGACACATAGACAGACAGACACACAGACACACACACAGACGTCACGCTAAAAATGGTTTTTTCGTATTCTAGAGGTCTTGAAACGTGTAGATCCGTCGAGACGTGTAGACTCGAGTTGCGATTTTCGACATGATTCCAATACTTTCCCTATTTATTACCATGTATTGCAGGGAAAGTAAAAATCTGATGTGGGCAGCACATGACCTTCCCTGTAGACTTAAATTCACGTTCTATTTATTTAAATTAAATTTAATTCACTTTTTATTCAATTTTCTTTCTCATTTGAAAACTGGACTTATTTTCAAAAATGGTGCAGGAAAAATACGAAAAACTAAAATACCTCGAGAACGGCTAGTCCTAGTGTAATGGGGTTGGTCTTATTCTTTTCTTCGCTAAAAATTACGTATTAAACAAGTATTTAATGGCTATATTTGAGCATACGTAGTTCTTAAGTTTAGATTTTGATGATTTTTGCGGGCCATTTTGCAAAAAAAGGCAGGTTATTTTTTTCTGAATCGTACTAAAATCTAATCAGCACTAGGGTGACCCATACGTGACTCATCTACCGAATTTTGTGAAATTCGGTCCATTAGTTTTTCAGCTACAGTGGATACAAGCTTTTGCGGGCCATTTCACAAAAAAGGCGGGTTCTTTTATTCCGAATCGTACCCAAAACTAATCAGCACCAGCCCCGGCCACAAGTGACTTACCTACAAAATTTTGTGAAATTCGGTCCATTAGTTTTTCAGTTAGAGTGGATACAAAATCTGCACAGACAGATAGACAGACACACACACAGACGTCACGCTAAAAATGGTTTTTTCGTATTCTAGAGGTCTCGAAACGTGTAGATCCGTCGAAAACTCGAGTTGCGATTTTCGGCATGATTCCAACACTTTCCCTATACATTACCATGTATTGCAGGGAAAGTAAAAATCTGATGTGGGCAGCACATGACTTTCCCTGCAGACTTATATTCACGTTCTATTTATTTAAATTAAATTTAATTCATTTTTAATTCAATTTTCGTTCTGATTTGAAGATTGGACTTATTTTCAAAAATTGAGTAGGAAAAATATGAAAAACTAAAATATCTCGAGAACGGCTAGTACTAGTGTAATGGGGTTGGTCTTATTCTTTTCTTCGCTAAAAATTACGTATTAAACAAGCATTTAATGGCTATATTTGAGCATACGTAGTTCTTAAGCTTAGATTTTGATGATTTTTGCGGGCCATTTTACAAAAAAAGGCAGGTTATTTTTTTTTCGAATTATACAAAAATCTAATCAGCACCAGGGTGGCCTACAAGCGACTTATCTACCAAATTTTATGAAATTCGGTCCATTAGTTTTTCAGTTAGAGTGGATACAAGCTTTTGCGGGCCATTTCGCAAAAAAAAGGCGGGTTCTTTTAACCCCAGTCTTACCTAAAACTAATAAGCACCAGATTCGTGCACAAGTGACTAACCTACCAAATTTTATGAAATTCGGTCAATTAGTTTTTTAGTTAGCGTGGATACAAAATCTGCACAGACAGACAGACACACAGACACACAGACACACACACAGACGTCACGCTAAAAATGGTTTTTTCGTATTCTAGAGGTCTCGAAACGTGTAGATCCGTCGAAAACTCGAGTTGCGATTTTCGGCATGATTCCAACACTTTCCCTATACATTACCATGTATTGCAGGGAAAGTAAAAATCTGATGTGGGCAGCACATGACTTTCCCTGCAGACTTATATTCACGTTCTATTTATTTAAATTAAATTTAATTCATTTTTAATTCAATTTTCGTTCTGATTTGAAGATTGGACTTATTTTCAAAAATTGAGTAGGAAAAATATGAAAAACTAAAATATCTCGAGAACGGCTAGTACTAGTGTAATGGGGTTGGTCTTATTCTTTTCTTCGCTAAAAATTACGTATTAAACAAGCATTTAATGGCTATATTTGAGCATACGTAGTTCTTAAGCTTAGATTTTGATGATTTTTGCGGGCCATTTTACAAAAAAAGGCAGGTTATTTTTTTTTCGAATTATACAAAAATCTAATCAGCACCAGGGTGGCCTACAAGCGACTTATCTACCAAATTTTATGAAATTCGGTCCATTAGTTTTTCAGTTAGAGTGGATACAAGCTTTTGCGGGCCATTTCGCAAAAAAAAGGCGGGTTCTTTTAACCCCAGTCTTACCTAAAACTAATAAGCACCAGATTCGTGCACAAGTGACTAACCTACCAAATTTTATGAAATTCGGTCAATTAGTTTTTTAGTTAGCGTGGATACAAAATCTGCACAGACAGACAGACACACAGACACACAGACACACACACAGACGTCACGCTAAAAATGGTTTTTTCGTATTCTAGAGGTCTCGAAACGTGTAGATCCGTCGAAAACTCGAGTTGCGATTTTCGGCATGATTCCAACACTTTCCCTATACATTACCATGTATTGCAGGGAAAGTAAAAATCTGATGTGGGCAGCACATGACTTTCCCTGCAGACTTATATTCACGTTCTATTTATTTAAATTAAATTTAATTCATTTTTAATTCAATTTTCGTTCTGATTTGAAGATTGGACTTATTTTCAAAAATTGAGTAGGAAAAATATGAAAAACTAAAATATCTCGAGAACGGCTAGTACTAGTGTAATGGGGTTGGTCTTATTCTTTTCTTCGCTAAAAATTACGTATTAAACAAGCATTTAATGGCTATATTTGAGCATACGTAGTTCTTAAGCTTAGATTTTGATGATTTTTGCGGGCCATTTTACAAAAAAAGGCAGGTTATTTTTTTTTCGAATTATACAAAAATCTAATCAGCACCAGGGTGGCCTACAAGCGACTTATCTACCAAATTTTATGAAATTCGGTCCATTAGTTTTTCAGTTAGAGTGGATACAAGCTTTTGCGGGCCATTTCGCAAAAAAAAGGCGGGTTCTTTTAACCCCAGTCTTACCTAAAACTAATAAGCACCAGATTCGTGCACAAGTGACTAACCTACCAAATTTTATGAAATTCGGTCAATTAGTTTTTTAGTTAGCGTGGATACAAAATCTGCACAGACAGACAGACACACAGACACACAGACACACACACAGACGTCACGCTAAAAATAGTTTTTTCGTATTCTAGAGGTCTCGAAACGTGTAGATCCGTCGAAAACTCGAGTTGCGATTTTCGGCATGATTCCAACACTTTCCCTATACATTACCATGTATTGCAGGGAAAGTAAAAATCTGATGTGAGCAGCATATGACTTTCCCTGCAGACTTATATTAACGTTCTCTTTATTTTAATTAAATTTATTTCACTTTTAATTCAATTTTCGGTCTCATTCGATAACCGGGCTTATTTTCAAAGGTAGCGTAGGGAAAGTACGATAAACTAAAATATCTCGAGAACGGCTAGTCCTAGTGTAATGGGGGTTGGTCTTATTCTTTTCGTCGTTAAAAATTACGTATTAAATCAGCATTTAATGGATATATTTGAGTATACCCAGTGTTTTATTTTAGATTTTGGCAATTTTTGCGGGCCATTTTGCTAAAAAAGGCAGGTTATTTTTTTCTGAATCGTCCCAAAATCTAATCAGCACCAGGGTGACCTATACGTGACTCATCTACCGAATTTTGTGAAATTCGGTCCATTAGTTTTTCAGCTACAGTGGATACAAGCTTTTGCGGGCCATTTCGCAAAAGCATTGGTGTATTAGTTCGGTGTATTAGTTTTTTAGTTAGAGAGAATACAAAATCTGCACAGACAGACAGACACACAGACAGACACACAGACAGACAGACACACACACAGACACACAGACACACACACAGACGTCACGCTAAAAATGGTTTTTTCGTATTCTAGAGGTCTCGAAACGTGTAGATCCGTCGAAAACTCGAGTTGTGATTTTCGACATGATTCCAATACTTTCCCTATACATTACCATGTATTGCAGGGAAAGTAAAAATAGATTATTTTTATAGTAGTTATTTATATTCATTCCAAGATATTGAATTTTCGTCAATGATTTCCATGTCGTCATCATCAATGAGTCGTCATTGATTTAGAGTCATTTTTATCAATTTGACGAATTTTTCGTTAATTTAGCAACATTTAAAAAAGTCGCCAAATTGGCGACATTCCACCAAATTCGTTGCCAAAATCTCGCCAAGCGTTATGGACGAAGAAATAAGTTATTCTTACAACAGATAAATGACTAATGGTGGTCAAATACAAAAGTATTACTCAAAGTATCTTTCTTCATGAATGGAACGAGCTATATCCACGAGAATGATGTCACCAAATTTATCGCATGCTATTACATATGAAAAGTGAACATGTTTCTCAATAGGAAATATTTTTTTTTATTTTATATAACTTTTTGATAATTTTTTTTAAAAATGTGTAATATCTCGAGAACGATTCATGTTAGCGTTCTAAAATTTATGTCAATCGTTTTTTAATGCAAAATTACATAAGAAATGTCTATTTGCATAACTTTATTAGCGGTTTTGATTTTTTGACGATTTTTTTAAAATTTCACTCGAAAATTTAGGAGGGTTCTGAACATTCGATTGCGTATAAAAACAATAGGCTTCCAGTGTTTATGGATTGTGATTTTTGTAATAAATTTCTTTCGAATCGGTCCATTCGTTCGTCAGTTATCGTCTCCACAGGCTCACTGACACACAGACACACACACACACAGACATCACTTCAAAAATGCTGGATTCGTGATCAGGGATGCTTCAAACGTGCTCTCCCGTCGAAAACTCGAATTCGAATTTTCGATCCCATCACAATACTTTCCTTATACATTATGTATATAAGGAAAGTAATAAAGCGGTTTTAGGATGGATGCAACACTAAATATGAATTAAAAAGAACTTTAAAAATCGCGATTTTGACACAAGATGGCTGCCATATTTTATTTTGAAGTGGGTCACATGATCTCTTCATATAATGGTCACGTGATCTCCTCATTAAAAAGGTGTATTTATTATTTTAATTTTTATTTAAAAAAACTAATGAATATATTTTGCTGCATTTTTACTTTCCTCATATACATAATGTATAAGGAAAGTATTGTGACGTGGTCTAAAATTCGAATTCGCGTTTTCGACGGGAGAGCACGTTTCAAATATCTTTGATCACGAATCGAACATTTTTGAGGTGATGTCTGTGTGTGTGTGTGTGTGTGTGTGTGTGTGTGTGTGTGTGCGTGCGTGTGAAAGTGTGTGTGTGTGTGTGTGTGTGTGTGTGTGTGTGTGTGTGTGTGTGCGTGTGTGTGTCAGTGAGTCTATGGAAACGATAACTGACGAACGAATGGACGATTCGAATAAAATTTGGTACAAAATCACAGTCCATGAACACTGGAAGCTTATTGTTTTTATACGCAATCGAATGTTCAGAACCCACCTAAATTTTCGAGTGAAATTTTGAAAAAATCGTCAAAAAATCAAAACCTCTAATGAAGTTACGCAAATAGACATTTCTTATGTAATTTTTCATTAGATAACGATTGACATAAATTTTAGAACGCTAACATGAACCGTTCTCGAGATATTGCACATTTTTCGAAAAAATTATAAAAAAAATCATAAAAAATAAAAAAATAAATTTCCTATTAAGAAACATGTTCACTTTTCATATGTAATACAATGCGATAAATTTGGTGACATCTTTCTCGTGGATCTAGCTCGTTCCATTCATGAAAAAATATACTTTGAGTAATACTTTGTATTTGAACGATAATAGTCATTTATCTGCTGTAAGAATAACTTATTTCTCCGTCCATAACGTTTGGCGAGATTTTGGCGACGAATTTGGTGGAATGTCACCAACTTGGCGACTTTTTAAATGTTGCTAAATTAACGAAAAACTCGTCAAATGGATAAAAATGACTTTAAATCAATGAAAATGGCGACTCATTGACGCAAATTCAATATCTTGGAAACAATATAAATATCTACAATAAAAATACTCTATTTTTTACTGTAAAAGTAGTAAATTCATTGCATTAAATAAGGAAAGTTATGTGCTGCCCATATCAGATTTTTTTTTATATATATTATGGGATAATTTGAATATTTCATAAAACTTTCGAAGCAATTTGACCATCTGGACAACATACTAAAATTTCATTTAATAAAGTCATTTTTACGGCAGTTATCGTGCTAACGGACAGACAGACAGACAGGCAGACAGACAGAATGAACAAAGTCATAAACAGTTTTCAACTACGTTGTAAAGTGTTAAAAATCTGATATGGGCAGCACATGACTTTCTTTATATAATGCAATGGATTTACTACTTTTACTGTTAAAAAAAATGTTATTCTTATAGTAGATACTTATATTCTTTCCAAGATATTAAATTTTCTTCAATTACTCGTCATTTTCATTGATTTAGCGTCATTTTTATCCATTTGGCGAGATTTTTGTTAATTTGGCAATAATAAAAAATGTCGCGAAGTTGGCAACATTCCGCCAAATTCGTCGTCAAAATCTCGCCAAGCGTTTTGGACGGAGAAATAAGTTATTCTTATAGCAGATAAATGACTATTGTCGTTCAAATACAAAAGTATTACTCAAAGTATCTTTTTTCATGAATGAAACGAGCTAGATCCACGAGAATGATGTCACCCAATTTATCGCATGCTATTTATTACATATGATAAGTGAACATGCTTCTCAATAGGAAATATTTTTTTTTATTTTATATAACTTTTTGATAATTTAAAAAAAAAATGTGCAATATCTCGAGAACGGTTTATGTTAGCATTCTAAAATTTATGTCAATCGTTTTCTAATGAAAAATTACATAAGAAATATTTATTTGGTAACTTTATTAGCGGTTTTGATTTTTTGACGATTTTTTTAAACTTTCTCTCGAAAATTTAGGGGGATTCTGAACATTCGATTGCGTATAAAAACAATGGGCTTCCAGTATTTACGGATTGTGATTTTTGTACCGAATTTCGTTAGAATTGGCCCATTCGTTCGTCAGTTATCGTCTCCACAGGCTCACTGACACACACACACACACACACACACACACACAGACATCTCTTCAAAAATGTTTGATTCGTGATCAGGGATGCTTGAAACGTGTTCTCCCGTCGAAAACTCGAATTCGAGTTTTCGACCCCGTCACAATGCTTTCCTTATACATTATGTATATAAGGAAAGTAAAAATGTATAAGATCCATGGCGCTGTGTTTTTATCGTTGAATTGTACATTTGGCGATTTACAGGAGGACAACATGTAAATCTATATCAAAATACTAAATTAACTTATATTTCGCGCAACTCTAAATAAACAATCATCAATATTGATAGCATCCTTAATAAGCTATTGAGTTTATATATTAAAATACTATAATATCATCATCATCTAGTTGTAATTTTCATTGATTTAGTGTCATTTTTATCTATTTGGCAACATTTTAGTTAATGTAGCAACATTTAAAAAGTCGCCAAGTTAGCGACTTCCGCCAAAATCTCGCCAAGCATGATGGACGGAGAAATAAGTTATTCTTGTAACAGATAAATGACTATTGGCGTCCAAATAAAAAATTTACCTAAAGTCTATTTTCTCATGAATGGAACTAGCACCACCACGAGATCCACAAGTATGATGTTACTAAATTTATCGCATGATAGTACTTATGAAAAGTGAACATATTTCACAATAGGTAATATATTTTTTTTTATTTTATATGATTTTTTGATAATTATTTTGAAAAATGTATAACATCTCGAGAACGGTTCATGCTAGCGTTCTGAAATTTGTTTTAATCGTTTTTAACACTTTACAACAAAGTTGAAAAGTGTTTATGACTTCGTTCATTCTGTCTGTCTGTCTGTCTGTCTGTCTGTCCGTTAGCACGATAACTGCCGTAAAAATGACTTAATCAAAATGAAATTTTAGTATGTTGTTCAGACGGTCTATAGGACCTATGGGAATATAAATGAATAATATCACCCAATTAGTTTTGGATTGAACCCGGGTCGAAAAAATGGAATACATTGAGCCCTATGGGACCTAATTTTTCAAGCATTTTTTAAGCGGATTTAAAATTCACAAATTGCTTCGAAAATTTTAGGCAATATTCAAATTGTTCCATAAAATATATAAAAAAAAATTCAGCGAAATATATTCAGTTGTTTTTTAAATAAAAATTAAAATAATAATAACACCTCTTATATTAAGCGATCACGTGTCCATGATATGAAACGATCACATGACCCACTTCAAAATGATATATGGCATCCATCTTGTGTCAAAATCGTGATTTTTAAAGTTCTTTTTAATTCATATTGAGTGTTGTATCCGTCCTAAAATTACTTTATTTTTGCCTAAATTCTGTGCATCTACATACTGAAACAACGCAATGACAATATATTTCAGTTTAAATGCTCTTCCAAATTTGATTATTTCTACTATTAAGCCTATTTTTCACCTATGTAAAATGTAAACAGCAAAATATGTAGAATGAGTTGTATTAGAATAGCTGTAATTCTTGTAGTCCATGGAGTCTGCTTAGCTGATATGAATTCATTGATTTTAGAAAGAGAAGGACGATATTTTTCGATGTAGTTTTATGCATAGAGTTGCAGCTCAATGGTCTTAATTTTTAAATAAAATAAATTGTTATAGTATTGTGATGAATGACATGAATGGGGGAATTATTTATGAATGAAATGTTGCTTTTATAGAGAGAGCCAGGCGTGTTATTTTTTTATGACGTCATTTGAATGGATTTCAGTTGTTTTCGATGAAGTTTTCAAATATAATAAATTATCGTAGTATTATGATAATTCTAAAATTATTACCGAGGAATGTATAACATTTAAGAGATGTTTAAACCAGGCAATTTATACTTTAATGCCGTCATCTGAATGAAGTTAATTTTTTTCGATGAAGGTTTAAGGTTTCAAATATAATAAATTAATGTAGTATTGCGATAAGTTTTAAAATATTTCCGAGGAATGTATTGCATTTTAGACATGTTTAAATAAAATTGCATTGAAGTTGGAAAGTGTTTCATAATCAATGCTTTAAGCATGATTGATCTTTCTTGTTACATATTATCTGTGTATCTCAATTCTATGCCTACGCAATTACAATATTTTTTGATTAATATGATCACTAAATTTTGATTATTTCTACAACTAATTCGTATGGTGAATGCAAATAATCATGCGATTGTAAGATGAGTTGTATAAGAATGTCTGTTTTTTAACACTTTACAACAAAGTTGAAAAGTGTTTATGACTTTGTTCATTCTGTCTGTCTGTCTGTCCGTTAGCACAATAACTGCCGTAAAAATGACTTAATCAAAATGAAATTTTAGTATGTTGTTCAGAGGGTTTGTAGGACCTATGGGAATGTAAATGAATAATATCACCCAATTAGTTTTGGATTGAACCCGGGTTGAATATATGAAATACATTGAGCCCTATGGGACCTAATTTTTCAAACATTTTTTAAGCGGATTTAAAATTCACAAATTGCTTCGAAAGTTTTAGGTAATATTCAAATTGTTCCGTGAAATATATAAAAAAAAATCCAGGGAAATATATTCAGTAGTTTTTTAAATAAAAATTAAAATAATAATAACACATCTTATCTGAAACCATCACGTGACCATGATATGAACGTATCACGTGATCCACTTCAAAATGATATATGGTATCCATCTTGTCTCAAAATTGTGATTTTTAAAGTTCTTTTTATTTCATATTGAGTGTTGTATCAGTCCTAAAACCACTTTATTTTAGTTTAAATTCTGTGCATCTACATACTAAATCAACGCAATTACAATATATATGAGTTTAAATGCTCATCCAAATTTGATTATTTCTACAACGAAGCCTATTTTTCACTTATGTAAAATGTAAACAGTAAAATATGTAGGATGAGTTGTATAGAAACTGCTGTATTTTTTTAATGCTAAAGAATTTAGCTCATGGAGTCTGCATAGCTGATATGAAAGAAATATTCATTGACTTTACCGAGAGAAGGACGATTTTTTGCAATGAAGTTTTAAGCATAGAGTTAAATTACTTATAGCTCCATGGTCTTAATTTTTAAATAAAATAAAATATTATAGTATTGTGATGAATGACATGAATGGGAAATAATTTATGAATGAAATGCTGATTTTTTAGAGAGAGCCAGGCGTGTTATTTTTTGTATGACGTCATTTGAATGATTTTCAGTTGTTTTCGATGAAGTTTTTAAATATAATAAATTATCGTGGTATTATGATAATTCTAAAATTATTATCGAGTAATATATCACATTTTAGAGATGTTTAAACCAGGCAATTTATATCTCAATGCCGTCATTTGAATGAAGTTCATTTTTTTCGATGAAGATTTAAGTTTTCAAATATAATAAATCAATGTAGTATTCTGAGAAGTTTTAAAATATTACCGAGGAATTTATCGCATTTTAGACATGGGTATATAAAATTGCATTGCTGTTGGAAAATGTTTCATAATCAATGCTTTAAGCATGATTGATCTTTCTTGTTTAATATAAAAGTACATAAGAAATTACTATTTGCATAACTTTATTAAAGGTTTTAATACTTTGATGACTTTTTAAAAATTCATTCAAAAATTTAGAGGGGTTCTGAACATTCGATTGCGTATAAAAGCAATAGGCTTCCTTTACTTATGGATTGTAATTTTTGTACAAAATTTCGCTCGAAGCGGTCCATTGATTCGTGAGTTATCGTCTCCACAGACTCATTGATACACACACACACAGACATCATCTCATAAACGTCTGATTCGTGTTCAGGGATTCTTGAAACGTGTTCTCCCGTCGAAAACTCGAATATGAATTTTCGACCCCATCATAATACTTTCCTTATGTCAAATTTTGTCCTTCGTGAAAATCCTTTAATAGTTGTGGCCGTTATAGTATACACAAGAAATCGACCACAGACATATAGATAGGCAGAATGACATCACTCCAAAAATAGTCAAACAGTGTTCACAAAGGTCAAAATGCATTGCCTTTGTCAAGGAGTTGCATCTGAGGGAAACTAGACCTAATTCATTTTGCCCAAATAAGATGAAATATGGAAATTTTTCGAATTTGTATAATGAATGAAACAAAAAAAAAAGTCTGATGTGGACAGCATATGATTTTTCTTATATAACGCAATGAATTTATTACTTTTTTAGTTAAAAAAAACGTCGCCAAGTTGGCGACATTCCGCTAAATTCGTCGCCGAAATCTCGGCGAGCGTTATGGACGGAGAAATAAGTTATTCTTACAGCAGATAAATGACTGTTGGCGTTCAAATACAAAAGCATTACTCAAAGTATCTTTTCTCGTGAATAGAACGAGTTAGATCCACGAGAATGATGTCATCAAATTTATAGCATGATATTACATGTGAAAAGTAAACATGTCTCTTAACAGTAAATATTTTTTTTTAATTTATGGGACTTTTTGATAAATTTATTTGAAAAATGTGCAATACCGCGAGAACGGTTCATGCTAGCGTTCAAAAATTTATGTCAATCGTTTTCTAAAGATAAATTACATAAGAAATGTCTATTTGCATAACTTTATTAAAGGTTTTAATTTTTTTGTGAACATTCGATTGTGTTTTAAAACAATAGGCTTCCAGTATTCATGGATTGTGATTTTTGTATCAAATTTCATTCGAATCGCTCCATTCGTTCGTGAGATATCGTCTCCAGACTCACTGACACATACACACACACATACTTTCACACACACATACACATACTTTCACTCACACACACACGCACACACACACACACACATCACCTCACAAATGTTTGATTCGTGATCAGGGATGCTTGAAACGTGCTCTCCCGTCGAAAACTCGAATTGGAATTTCGACCCCGTCGCAATACTTTCCTTATACATTATGTATATAAGGAAAGTAATAAACTTTGATATTCGAACATTGTTTTGAAATATCATTGTTTTCGAGGATGTCATAAATGGTTTTGAAATTAAAAGTTTCAGGCAAATGACTACCAGAAATTTTTAAAAATCTAGCAACATGTTTATATATAATAAGAAGGTTTAATATGTCTTGAGCTCGGATTGTAGAAGTAAATGTTCGAATGAAAATCACTTGTCGGGCCCACCACCTATTCCAGGATTAGATAGTGTCCGCGCCAACAAATTCCATGAATATATCAGGTAATATTCAGAGGGCCCATGGGAAGAGCTGCGGCTTCCCTTGTGGAAGCCCCTAGGTGGAAAATGCACCAGTTGAGCCTAGGTCTGTCTAATTATAACTTAGGTGACGGAATTAGCAAGGATTATCGTGCGACATTGGTGACTACAAAAAGAGCTCCTATTTGTATATGCAATTCATATTATATGCCGATCTCAGCGAGTTTCGGTCCAAGCGGGTTTTGGGGTTGGGCGAACGTCAGCTGGCAGGAGCCTTAACAACCTCGTATTGCATATATAAGTAGGTAATGCATCATTTACGTATACTGTTCGTATCATGTATATGATGTATTACGTTTTGCAAAGCAAGGTATACTTATATAATATTCTATAGTATGGAGACATTGCAACGTACTTTACATACTTTAGCTTTTGCTCTGCAGTAAGTTTTTGTATTCATGAACCATTTTTACACAGGAATGATTTTTAGTTAAATTTCATATTTTTTTAATACATAACATCTTGTTTTTGAACTGTTCGAAATCAATCCTCTTTAATTTTATAACAATTTTAGTACAATAAAAATATTTAGAATGAATGAAGAATTTTTATTGTTTATAAAATAAATGAATCGAACGAAATATATCACACACACAAATAAAAAAATCTGATGTGGGCAACACATGACTTTCCTTATATAATGAAATGAATTTACTACTTTTACAGTAAAATAAATAAGTTTTTCTTCTAGTAGATACTAATATCCTTTCCAAGATATTGAATTTTCGACAATTAGTCGTCATTTTTATTGATTTATCGTCATTTTTGTCCATTTGGCGAGATTTTCGTTAATTTGGCAACATTTCGAAAAATCGCCAAGTTGGCGACATTCCGCCAATTTCGTCGCCAAAATCTCGCCAAGCGTTATGGACGAAGAAATAAGTTATTCTTACAGCAGATAAATTGGCGTTCAAATGCAAAAGTATTACTCAAAGTATCTTTTTTCATGAATGGAACGAGCTAGATCCACGAGAATGATGTCACCCAATTTATCACATGATATTATATATGAAAAGTGAATATGTTTCTCAAGAGGAAATATTTTTTTTCTATTTTATATGACTTTTTGATAATTTTTTTGAAAAATGTGCAATATCTCGAGAACGGTTCATGTTAGCGTTCTAAAATTTATGTCAATCTTTTTCTAATGAAAACTTACACAAGAAATGTCTATTTGCGTGACTTTATTATTGGTTTTGATTTTTTGACAATTTTTTCAAAATTTCATTCGAAAATTTAGGGGGGTTCTGAACATTCGATTGCGTATAAAAACAATAGGCTTCCAGTGTTTACAGATTGCGATTTTTGTACCAAATTTGGTTCGAATCGGTCCATTCGTTCGTCAGTTATCGTCTCCACAGACCCACTGACACACACACACACACAGATATCACTTCAAAAATGTTTGATTCGTGCTCTCCCGTCGAAAACTCGAATTCGAATTTTCGACCCCGTCACAATACTTTCCTTATACATTATGTATATAAAGAAAGTAAAAATCTGATGTGGGCAATACATGACTTTCCTTATATAATGCAATGAATTTACTAATTTTACAATAAAAAAAAAATCTGATGTGGGCAGCACATGACTTTCCTTATATAATGCAATGAATTTACTTCTTTTAGAGTAACAAAAAAATAGGTTATTCTTATAGTAGATACTTACATTAATGAAAATTTAATACATTGAAAAGAATATATTATTCAATTAGTCATCGTTTTCATTGATTTAGCATCATTTTTATCCATTTGACGAGATTTTCGTTAATTTGACAACATTAAAAGAAGTCGCCAAGTTGGCGACATTCCGCCAAATTCATCGTCAAAATCTCGTCAAGCGTTATGGAGGAGCAATAAGTTAGTCTTATAGCAGATAAATGACTATTGGTGTTCAAATAGAAAAGTATTACTCAAAATATATTTTCTCATGAATGGACCGAGCTAAATCCACGAGAATGATGTTACTAAATTTAACGTATAGTATTACAAATGAAAAGTGAACATGTTTATCAGCAGTTAATATTATATTTTAATTCATGGGATTTTTTGATAAATTTATTTGAAAAATGTGCAATATATCGAGAACGGTTCATGCTAGCGTTCTAAAGTTTATGTTTGTGTTTCACTTCCTACTTAAATTAAATAACAAGGAACAGAAGCAGTCATTAGGTAGACCATCTTTATTCTACACGCACACAAGAAGATTTACACTGTAACTACGCTCTACCTTCTTCGTTCATTCCATACAATACATTAGTTTTTTCCAGCCTTTTCGTCCGGAGAGGTTGGGTGGCACTTGCGCGCTGGTATCCTTGGGGAAATTTTTTCTATCGCTGACTTGGTGATTTTTTTTTTGCTTGCTGTTCGGTGAGTGCGGGGGTTTTCTTTCCTGGCTTGGTTTGGGTCTCTGTCTTCCCGGCGGTAAGTTGGTTTTCGTTTTTTTTTTTTTTTTTGACGGTGCTTTGGGTCGGCTTTCTTTGGTGCTGAGTCTGGATTTGAATATGGCGGGTTTCTCCCCCCCCCCCCCCTTCGGGGTGGAATGACTCCCTCTTTGACTTGGATTTACCTGATTTGATAGACTGTGCGCATGACTTAGGTTGCAGTGATTTCACCTTTTTCTTGATTCCCTCGTCCCCTTTGCGAGCGGGCAACCCTTATAGGCAAAGAAATAACATTCTCAGTAATATCTCTAACCATTTGGAGGTTTCAATTCCTTACAAAACTAGAGCGGGAAATATACTTATAAAAGCATATACAAAGAAAGCAGCCTTGGAAATTATACAGATAAAAAATATTGAAGACATTCCTGTAACTGTAAAATTAAACCTTGATAATATCCTATCGGACTATGTAATTAACGGCATTGACACAGATATCACATTGGAGGATATAATGGAAGACCTTAAGCACCAAAACATAGTAATATATGAGATTTGCAGATTTAAAAAAAAAATAGAAAATGAAATAAGATCACTAAAAACAATAAAGTTTCGTACACCAACTCTAAAGATAACGGAAAAAGTACATATAGGAATGCAAATATACTACATTAAACCCTTTGAAGAAAAACCCAGGCAGTGCAAAAAATGCTGGATGTTCGGGCATGGGAACAACAATTGTAGATCACAAGTTATATGCAAAAAATGCACTGGAAATCACGATGAAAGAGAATGTCCTAACCCAACTGACCTAAAATGCAGAAACTGCAAATTGGACCATGCAGCTGATAGTGAAATTTGTGAAGCTAAACAGAAGTAAATGAATATTTTGAAATTGAAAAGAGAAGGAAAAATGACGTACAGGGAGGCAAAGAATAAAATTAATTCATCATATGCAGAAAAAGTTAAAAATAACCTAAGACTAGTAGAAAACATGACACCTAATGTTGTAACTCAAGTTGAAATCCAGATAGAGAATATAACTGAAATAGTTTTAAGAGCGTTGCAACCCTTAATGGATAAAATGGAACAAACTATAGCAAAACAAAATATGATCATACAACAAGTAATGGATAGGCAAAATCTACAACCAAAATTTGAGGAAAAAGAAAAAATTAGCTACAATCAAGAGGGAGAAGACTATATAGAACAGCAAAATAATAGACATGAACAAAAAATAGAGACAAGGACTGAAGGGAATGACAAAAAGATAAAAGAAAGAAGTCAGCAATGTAATAAACGTATGAATGAGGAGTCACATATAAAGAATAACAATAACAAAAAAAAATACGAAAATAAGGATCAAGAGGATAATGATATTTTTCAGGTAGAAGAAATGGTTTTATAATTTTGGTGTTTGGTCTGCTGTTGTTCGAATTGTGATTTTGGTTTTTTGGTTGCTTTCTCGGCTTTTTCTATTATCCAATGGAACATTTGTGGCGCTAAAAAGCGCTGCCCTGAACTCAACTTTTCCCATTATTTCCGACAGGCAGACATAATCATACTACAAGAAACTTTCCTTAAACCCCACCAATCGTTTACACTCAAGGGCAAAGTTATATTTAGGTTTGATCGCCCTAACCAGTGTAGAGGAGGAGGACTCCTCATAGCAATAAAGAAAAACATAAGTGCAAATATTATAAATCAAAAGATGTTTCCGGAAATAGAATTTCAGGAGATGGAAATTTATAACCAAAATCATAAATTCAATATCATAAACATATACTGCAGAAAAGGTATACGGAATAATAATATTCTTAAGGAGATAAAAATTGAAAATAATACGAACTACCTCATTGCAGGAGACTTCAATGCCTCACATAAAAACTGGGGTTTCTCAACCAACCACAGTGGGGAAAGGCTATTTAATTGGATACAAAATCAACATCTTCTACTTCTCAACCATAAGACTGGGACAAGGATTGATGGGAGGGGTGCTTTGTCGGCACTGGATTTGACCTTATGCTCGCCAGATATTGCAGCGGACATTTCTTGGAATGTCCTCCCGGATAATCTAGGAAGTGATCATTTTCCTGTTGAAATTATGTTTAACCGATCTGTTGGAAGTGAAACTTACTACAGGATAGATTTTGACTGGAAATTTTTTCATGAAGAAATCAAAAAATATGAGGAAGATTTAAAAGATCCCGAAAACTTTTGCAAAATAATGAAAAGAACAATTAACGACAGTAAATCTATCCAAGAATTGCCTAAACCGAGAGTCCCTTGGTGGAATATGAAATGCAGTTTTATTCGAGCAAAAATGAGAAAACATCTTAACAAAGCAAAGAAGCATACCAGTTGTTAAAATTGGAATGAATATAAAAAGTACAAAAACAAACTAAAAAACCTTTTAAAAACCCTTAAAAGAAACCATTGGGCAAATATATGTAAAAGAACGGCCAAAAACAATAACATCTACAAAATCGTCAGACAGATTAATAGTTGCACCAGCTCTTCATACCAAAGCATTAATTATATCAGTAATAACAATAGAATAGTGACTTCAGCTAAAGATCAGGCCAACTTATTCAGCCAACAGTATAACAAAAAGCAGGAATATCCAATTTTACCAATAAGTTTTGTTGACACCTCTTCTTCTTCGCTAAATAAAGACCTTTCCTGGGCAGAATTCAAAACTGCAATTAAACATACCCGCCAATCGACCCCGGGGCAGGATGAAATTACAATAAAAATGATAAAGGATCTTCCGGAAGCAGTTCTTATTTCACTTTGGAATATTGGTAATATTAGTTTTAGAACGGGTAGAATCCCCGCTGATTGGACACATACGATCATTATCCCGATCCTGAAACCACAGAAAAACCCAAACGACATAAAAGCCTATCGACCAATTGCACTTACTTCAACAATAGCTAAAATTATGGAAAGAATGATTCTTAATAGATTAATAAACGATACGTATTATAAAAAAAATTTGTTTCACAAAAATAATTATGGTTTTCTGCCTCATAAGAGTTGCATCACGTTACTAATAAAAGCTCAACATGATATCCTTCTGGCGAAGAAAAAAAAAATTACATATTCTGCGTAACGATAGACCTTAAAGCAGCATATGACTCCATTTAGATTGACGGATTACTTAAAAAAGCAGCGACCAAAGGCATCCAAGGAAAAATAGGCCTGTGGATACATAACTTCTTAAATCAAAGGACCAACCAAGTCAAATGGAGACCTCTCGAAAAAGGAAAATAGTAACCAAGGACTTCCTCAAGGTTGCATTACTAGCCCGTTTTTATTCATGAAAATTTATTCAAAAAATTATGCATTGCAAATAATATATATCAAAATTTGCAATTTAATAATAATTTGAATGTTGGTAATCTTCATGTAATTTATGGTACATTATGTCAATTATGAATAATGGACTAACGTGACAGGGAACTATCAAGAAACTACAAAAAACTAGCAAAGCTATGAGTTGTACGAGGCTAAAAAGTGGAACTCAGCCTTTCTCATGATGGATGAACTTATGTGTTTGCGATGAACCATTGTGAACTCAATTTCTTACCACTGGGGTGAAACTGTGGGAGAGTAACTTTTGGTCTTTTTTTTTCGCGGGGGGGTGAGAATGTAATGCCAGAAATGTAAAGTAATAAATATTTGGAAGGATTAAAATGATAGAACCAGGATTGCGGGCGGATTATCCCCACGCTAAGCAGGTGGGCGATAGCAGGTGGCCCCATATCTTACATACCACGCCCCATGTTTACATACCACGCTAAGCCGTTTGGCGGCAACCGAGACGGCGACCCCATGTCTACGGATTAGCCCTCAGCTCTACATTCCAGCACATAGACCGCCGACCGAAAAAGGGATATAAGCGAGAGTTGCTAAAAGTTGAAAGTCAGAATTGGTCAAGGCAGGCTGTTGGAGTTGGACTAGTAAAGAGTTAAGAGTTGGCTGTAGCAGTGTTAAGAGTTGTGTGTGCGTCTATGATATAGGAATTCGAAGGAGAGCTCATGTTCATCTGGTATTGCAAGTGTAAAGTGTGACAAAGCATCGGTGTTACCCAAGTTATATGAAAGAAGATCAGGTACCGTACAATTAACTATATGAGGATAACCTCTCTGTCTAAATTTGTGTTTTTAAGGAAAAGCTAATTAATGCATCCTACCACGTGCTCCAAATATCAATTCATCTGGCATTACACCCCCCGAACTACCCTTGAGATGTATTCCACTATTGTGATACTATTTTAATTTGTAAACTAAAAAGTGTAAATTAAGTATGTGATAAATAAATGTTTGTTCCTTTGCTATTAACCTTATTTTTTAGTTTGTTAACTTAGTATCCCGTTAAGCACAAAAATGGGTGGGTTTTGCGGCCACCAACGCAATGTACACAGCAGTAAGTTTTTAGAAAATATTACATGTATAATTAATATACAAATTAATGATTAATTTAATGTAAAATGCATTTTTGACAATTATAATTTTAATAAACAAAAATAATAATCGGCACACTATATATGAATGATCTGTTTCAACAGAAGAGGTAACATGTCTTGTTTATGCAGACGACATCATCATGTACAGCGATGACAAAAATGAAAAAGAAGCAAGAAGAAAGCTTCAAAATGCTATAAATATATGCAACAACTGGTGCAAAAAATGGAAGTTGTCTATCAATCCGGAAAAATGCCAAACAATAAACTTCACCAATAAAAGGAAAAAGATACAATGCGGGATAAAAATTAATAATGTAGTAATACCGGAAGTAAACAAAATAAAAATTTAAGAATCATTTTTGATAGAAACCTAACCTGGAAGGATCATTTTAATTACATAAAACAAAAAAGTGCCAAAGCTTTAAATGGTTTTAAATACATCGCCTCGAAAAAATGGGGAGCAGGTTCAACTCATTTACTGAGGATAGGAAATGCAACTATCAGAAGTCATAGCGAATATGGATCCCCGATTTTCAGTACAGCAAGTAAGACTCACTATAAAAAAATAAATCCTATTTATAATAGCATGCTACGCATTGCAACGGGACTTCCGAAATGCACCCCTCTCAGCATCCTTTTTGCAGAGACAAATTCTACTCCTCTTCATGAACGGCACGAGACACTGGCAAAAAAGTTTTTGATCAAAAATGTATATTTGGGAAAATGGTCCCCTTTGCACGATACTATTTGGAATCCCCCGCCTCAAATATATGATAACTGGAAGACAGAAAAAGTTCCCATTACTACAAATATGAAAAATATTTTTGAAGATTTGGGGATTTACAAAACTGACCTTTTGGATTGGACCCCTCCTATTGGTAATATCAAATACAAGATTTTCCCAAATGAAATGGATTTCCAGAACAAAAACCTTCCAGATCAAATAATACAAGCTTATTTTAAGAATTTCATCGATAACAAACATATGTACACTCTAATAGGAACAGATGGGTCTAAAACCGACCAAGGGAGTGCAATAGGAATAGTTATCCCTAGCCTCCACATCAACAGAAGTTACTCGACGTCAAGACTCAATTCTATCTTTACAATAGAGGCACTGGCCATTCTAAAAGTAATAGAGGAATGCATAAATAAGTACATAATCTGCACTGACAGTCTAAGCTCGCTCAAAAGCCTAAAAAATATTGGGAAAAACTCTCCATGCATTATACTTCATATCCACGAGGCACTTATGGAAAAGGCAAACGAAAACAATATTATACTTATATGGACACCTGGGCATAAAGGCATACAAATCAACGAACAAGCAGATGCGGCGGCAAAACGAGCACATCTTCATAACACTATTCCTGGAATAGCGGGAGAAGATATTATAAAGACCATCTACAACAAAGAAAAAGAAAATAACAGGAAAAACTGGTATAGGTACAAGAATCAAAAGCTTTTTCCGCATATAAACCCTATCAAAATGTGGTTTAGAAACAGCCTTCTGAGTAGAAAGAGTGAGGTACTTATTCAAAACGTCCGCGCTAAGACTCTTTTCCTTAATCCTATCCTCTACAAGATGAACATTGTGGATACTCCGAATTGCCTTCGTTGTAAGAATGAAGAATCTATGGATCATTTTCTCTTCGTATGTCCGTCGTATTGTGATGCTCGGAAAAATCTTTTGGCGTTCTTGTCCCTTAATAAGATTGATGCTTCGTACTTGGATCTCATGAACCATTTTTCTTTGGAGTTATGTTTTGAGTTGGCGTATTTCTTTTCCAAAATCAACAGATTTTAAGTCCGTTCTTATTTCGTTTTTCTCTTTGGTTTTTTCCCCTTGGGACAGAAGGCGAAGTGCCAAGTCCCAACCTCTGCACTCTAGTAGAGTGTGTTAGTTAGTTACAATACATTACATTCTATTTTGTTCGGTCGAAACAGTACAAATACTTATTCTTCTTCGTGACGTCATGTGTTGTCATGGCAACTTACAAAGATAAGAAAATTACCATATATGGCGTGTAGACTTCTCATGGTTGGCACCAAACAGTTTATGTCAATCGTTTTCTAAGGAAAAATTACATAAGAAAGGTCTATTTGTGAAACTTTATTAAAGATTTTGATTTTTTGATGATTTTTCCAAAATTTCACTCGAAAATTTAGGAGGGTTCTGAACATTTGATTGTGTTTAAAAACAAAAGGCTTCCAGTATTCACGGATTGTGATTTCTGTACCAAATTTATTCGAATCGCTCCATTCGTTCGTGAGATATCGTCTCCACAGACTCACTGACACACACACTAAATATTCATCTAGTTCGGCATTTCATAACTAGGTGTCGGTGATGGATTCGCTTCATACTTCCTCTGTAGGTGATATCATCTTATAAAATGTTAGTACATATTACATTTAGCTAAAAACTTTAACGTCCTATTCTTAAAAACTTAGCCTAGTTCTCCATTTTATTGCTATGCTATGCATCGATCATTCACACGACAAATAACCTTAAACACCCCATTTATCGAAAAAATTTCACAGTCTCGTCTTTAAAAACTATCTTACCATTTATATCTATCGCTTTGTGTTGGGCGTGTGTACTACACATATCACCTCTTTAGGTGTTTCTGCCTTCCTTAGAAAGTTATATGTGTTGAATTTTACTCGACGCATAATGCCTTGTGTTAAATTTCACCAAATACAAAAATCACGTTTAGCAGTTTTTGAAACACTACAAATTGTATCTACCAGTTTTTTTGAAAGATAAAGACTTGTATTTATTAAATTTCACTTAAAACTAGTATGCATACGAAAATATATATTATTCGCCGTAAGGAAATTAACACGCATGTTGTTTTTTAAACGTTGAAAATCACAAGACAATCTATTTCAGCTCTTATATCCCATGAATATATGTATAGACTCACTCGCATTCCCGATAAAGCAATTCCTCACCAAGCGGTATGACCCGTGTGAACGAACACCCACTGTATTCGCATTCTCCTAGTACCAGGGATGCTTGGATGCTTTAAATATACCCCTCTGTCCGCACAAAGGATTGGGAGGGGGCGTTGGTACTTATAGAATTTTTGCGAGTCTTAAACGCGGAGGGCTCTAGTATATACTGATATTTCGGAAAATGATGGGATTTAGAGAAATAAGACACAATATGTGAAAGACCCAGACCACCCGACTCACCCTAGGGTATGAGCAGCTGGTTGAGTGACCGGGAAGACACAATATGTGTATAAACTGAGACATTAACCCTTTTTCAAATACTTATTGTTAAAAAAGTATATTCTCTTGGATTTTTTCAGATTTTAAGACTAAAAAAATCTGATGTGGGCAACACATGACTTTCCTTATATAATGAAATGAATTTACTACTTTCACAGTAAAATAAATAGCTTTTTCTTCCAGTAGATACTAATATCCTTTCCAAGATATTGAATTTTCGACAATTAGTCGTCATTTTCATTGATTTATCGTCATTTTTATCCATTTGGCGAGATTTTCGTTAATTTGGCAACATTTCAAAAAGTCGCCAAGTTGGCGACATTCCGCCAATTTCGTCGCCAAAATCTCGCCAAGCGTTATGGACGAAGAAATAAGTTATTCTTACAGCAGATAAATTGGCGTTCAAATGCAAAAGTGTTACTCAAAGTATCTTTTTTCATGAATGGAACGAGCTAGATCCACGAGAATGATGTCACCCAATTTATCGCATGATATCATATATGAAAAGTGAACATGTTTCTCAATAGGAAATATTTTTTTTTCTATTTTATATGACTTTTTGATAATTTTTTTGAAAAATGTGCAATATCTCGAGAACAGTTTATGTTAGCGTTCTAAAATTTATGTCAATCGTTTTCTAATGAAAAATTACATAAGAAATGTCTATTTACGTAACTTTATTATTGGTTTTGATTTTTTGACGATTTTTTCAAAATTTCATTCGAAAATTTAGGGGGGTTCTGAACATTCGATTGCGTATAAAAACAATAGGCTTCCAGTGTTTACGGATTGTGATTTTTGTACCAAATTTGGTTCGAATCGGTCTATTCGTTCGTCAGTTATCGTCTCCACAGACCCACTGACACACACACACACACACACACAGACACCACTTCAAAAATGTTTGATTCGTGATCAGGGATGCTTGAAACGTGCTCTCCCGTCGAAAACTCGAATTCGAATTTTCGACCCCGGCACCATACTTTCCTTATACATTATGTGTATAAGGAAAGTAATGAATGTGGGATTCGTAACATTACTCACTTAAATGTTCAGCGGATCTCCTACAGCCGATAAACAGCCTGCCGGCTCCCACCCTCATTGAGTATACACATCCCCTTAAATTCACTCAATTCCCGAGATTCCCGAGATTCATCTTGTTCAAAAATACACATTTTTGGTCGGTTTTTTTTCTTGCAAAAATACACATTTTTTTTTTTTGTGAAAAAATTGCAAAAGTGTGAAAACCCATGTTAATGCCCATAGAGAAATTCTGAAATTTAAAAAATTCGGCCAATTCCGCTTAATCAAAAAACACACATTTTTGGCCATTTTTTTTTGTAAAAACCACACATTTTTACAATTTTTTGAGAAAAATTTGTAAAAGTGCGAAAATCCATGTTATTTTCCATAGAAAAATTCTACAATTTCCGAAATTCAACTTATTCAAAAAACGCACATTTTTGTTTGTTTTTTACAGTTTTTAACAAATAAAAATACATTTTTGTTAAATTTTGTGAAAAATTTGTAAAAGTGCGAAAACCCATGTCGTTTCCCATAGAGAAATTCTGCAATTCCCGAAATTCTCGAAATTCAGCTTGTTCAAGGACACATATTTTTGACCGTTTTTTTTTTTTTTTTTGCAAAAATACACATTTTTTGTGAAAAATTGCAAAAGTGTGAAAACCCATGTTAATTCCCATTGAGAAATTCTGAAATTTTAAAAATTCGGACAATTCCGCTTATTCAAAAACACACACTTTTGGCCGTTTTTTTTTGTAAAAACTTCACATTTTTACGATTTTTTGAGAAAAATTTGTAAAAGTGCGAAAACTCATGTTATTTCCCATAGAGAAATTCTACAATTCCCGAAATCCCCGAAATTCAATTTATTCAAAAAACGCACATTTTTGGTTGCTTTTTGCAATTTTTAACAAATAAAAACACATTTTTGTTAAAGTTTGTAAGTTCGAAAACTTACATTTGTATTTTAAGAAATTCTCAAGCTTCGTCTTGGATGCTATCTTCCTTCATCACGATGGTGTGGAATTCTCACAGTTAACTTCACAGCTAAATTCGCAGTTTGTAACCGTCTTTAAAATAACTAAGTAACCTTGGTGGTGGGATAGCGTAAGAACTCTTTTTTCTCTCTTGGCAGAGGGGTATTCAATATTAAAAACATAATTTAATTAACTTAGAAAAAAATTCTAAGCTCCATCCTTTAAGTTTCCACCGCGATGTGACGCTGCATATACCACAGAACCATAGATTATATCATATCTTCTGTTCCAGAACTCCTAACCATAGCAACCTGAATGCTAAACATACATAAAAGTATCATCTTTCAATATTAGAAAAAAAAAATCCCATTAAGCGAGAAAATTGCTACGTATCGTCTTAATGAGTTCCCCTTTCCGCCGCTAGAGGCGCTGATAACTCTGCTCCGCAACTGTTGGTGAATCCCAGGTGTTACCATCCCCCAGAATTTTCTATTTCCCAGGTGTTGGTATGGCAACCCAAACGCCAAACAAAAAATACTTCTAAGTTCCACCCTGAATAGTTCCCCTTTTCGCCGCTAGGGGGCGTTGATGGTTCTATACGTCCATTGTCGCAGAACCCGAGGTGTTGCCACCCCAAAAAAGTTTCTTTCCCCCAAGCGTTGCTATGGAAACCCAAACGCCAAACAAAAAATATTTCTAAGTTCCACCCTGAATAGTTCCCCTTTTCGCCGCTAGGGGGCGCTGATGGTTTCATACCTCTAATGTAGCAGAATCCGATGTGTTGCCATCACTCAAAAAGTTTCTATACACCCTCCTTTACCTCATTAAAAAAATTTATTAGGCGGAAACAATACCCTCGTATAAGACCACACTGCCGTTGCCACCCGAAAAAAGTTTCTAACACTCAAAACCCTTAAAATTTTTCCATTTCCCTCTTTTACCCCCTCGTTCAGGATTACGGAATCCAAGATGGCGGCCATACCTCACCATACCTCCACTGCCGCAGAACACCCACTATTTTACTACTTATATTTAATGTCAAAGTCAAAGACAAAATATTTGAGCTACGATATCGCGTCCTGGACAGACTAACATTAGCAAAAACACGAATTTTTACAAATCCTACGTAGGTGAATGCTTGCAGGACGGAGCCCTTTTTCTTGATTTCGATTTATTTTACGAGTTATTCTGCTTTTTATGCACTCCTGAAGTGAAAAATGTTCTTCCGTATCGGCGCGTCTCTCTCTGTCATACCGCAAAAGCTATAGCATACAAAAAAATCTGATGTAGGCAGCACATGACTTTCCCTGCACAAATAACACTAAATTTGCATTTTTAATTCAATTTTTGTTTCTATTTGCTAACTGGACATTTTCCCGATAGCTGCGTAACAAAAATGCAAAAAATCTCAAATATCTTGAAAACGGCTAGACCTACAATAATGCGGTTGATCTTATTCTGCTTATCGTCAAAAATTATATATGAAACAATCATTTAATTAATACATATGAGCATACGTAGTCTTTTATTTTAGATTTTGACGATTTTTGCTGGCCATTTCGTAAAAAAAAGGCAGGTGGTTCTTTTCCAAATCGTACCAAAATTTAATCAGCACCAGAGTATCCCATAAGTAACTTATCTACCAAATATTGTGAAATTTGGTCAATTAGTATTTTAGCTAGGGTGGATTCACGAAATTTTTGCGGGCCATTTCGTAAAAAAAGGCGAGTTCTTCTTTTTTAAATCGTACCGAATTCTAATCAGCACCAGAGTATCCCACAAAAGTAACTTATCTACCAAATTTTGGGAAATTTGGTCAATTAGTATTTTAGCTAGAGAGGATAAATGAAATTTTTACGGACCACTTCGCAAAAAAGGCGGGTTCAGTTTTTACGAATCGTACCAAAAGTAATCAGCACCAGGGTCACATCCAAGTGACTTATCTACCAAATTTTATGAAATTCGGTCCATTAGTTTCTGAGTTAGAGGGGATATATATACATTGCACAGACACACAGGCAGACACACACACAGACGCCACGCTAAAAATAGTTTTTTCGTATTCTAGAGGTCTCGAAACGTGTAGATCCGTCGAAAACTCGAGTTGTGATTTTCGACATGATTCCAATACTTTCCCTATACATTACCATGTATTGCAGGGAAAGTAATATGAAATTTGGTACATTTGTAGAAAAATAATAGGGAATCACGATGAAATAAACCGTATTTCAATTTAAACATTAGTTTGGCTTGAAATAGCTCGTGAAGTGAGCTGTACAAGCGCGAGCGAGTTACGGGGGTTGGCGAAACGTTGGAGCAGGGGGCGGAGCACCCTAGTGTATTAAAAAAATCTTTCTATATAATAAAAGGCAATGTCTGTCTGTGTGTGTGTCTGTCTTATACACTATACGTTCAGCGACCGCGCGTCGGAGAGCTACGAAAATTGGTAATCGGAGACCCGGAGGGGGGGGGGGGGGAGATACCCGAAAACCGATTTTTAAAATTTTAATTATTTTTTTTGTTATTTAATGTTTTATGAGATTTCGACCGTTTTTTGCCCTTTTTTCTCCACGACCTGGACATCGTAGAAAAAAAAATCACACCACCGGAAAGAACAGACAATTGCGAGTAAAAATATATCAATTGCAACTCTTAATTTCGATTTCTAATATTTTTTAAAGATTTTAAAACAAAAGTGACTTTTGGCTCAAAAAAACGATTTTTAGTTTTTAAATTCTCGCTTAGTGAAAAGTACTCATAATTTCGACTAATAATTTACATTTTCAGAAAGCTGAAATATCTGGCATTCTTACAAGTCCAATCTGGTCCAGAAATAACGAAAATTGCCCTCAGGATCGCCATTTTAAAGACGTCATGATTTTAAATTTCTCGGCGATCCGCTCAGTTCTTCAACGGCATTTCTCCCCATCCGCAGTTATTTCTTCCACGTCTCCATGGAGACCGCGCTCATAAGTGTTGTATACATCGGGCGAAATTATTATATTTATAGGATATTTTAAATGGATATTTTAAATAATTTAAATGATTGAATTATGGTGGTTTGAATTGTGGTGATGTATTTGAAATTATTATATTTATGGATTGGTGGAACGATATATAGATGATTTTTTTTATTTTAAATGGATATTTTAACTTATGGATATTTTAATTTATAGATATTTTAAATGGATATTTTAATTTTATGGATATTTTAAATGATGGAACGATGGAACGAGGATGGTGGAATTAAGAGCCTAGCATATGGTCATTATAAAATTTAAATTAGCGCGCGGGAAGTTAGCGAGAATTGCACTCGGTAGGCCTGGGTTCGATTCCCGCCACTGTTACCTTATAGTTACCACTGTTACCAAACAGTTACCTTACACCTTTCTGGTAGGTCGCGCCAACGAGTTTGCCACGGTCGGAATTTGCCACGGTCAGAATTTTCAAGGATAACGAGCAGGCTGGTCGCCAAAGGCGGCTAGTATAATATTAAACGACAGTGGTTCTAGTTTGAAGAAGCCGAAATGCCTTTGCGTGAATAACTTCTTTGAGTGATTTGTCTTCTTTAACATTTTTTTTTTCGAAAACGGTTCAAAATATTAAAATATTGAAATTAGAATAAACTTTTCAAAATAATTAAAAATATTAACATATCGAAATTAGAATCATTCTACTTCGAGAACCAAGAACCTGATCCGAAATCAATTATATCCTTATAAAACTTTCAAAGGGTTATGAATTAATTAGTTCATTTTCGAGATATATGCACTACAAACTTGAAAACACGCAAAATGTTCAAGCTTCTTAAACTTGACAAGACAATTTGTAAAAAACAATTTATTAATCTTGAAACTGAATTTCCTACTGAACATTTTTGCCGCTTACTGTTTATATCTACCTTTTATGGTTTAGAAGATATTTTAAGTGAAAGTAAACAGAGTGAGACAAAAACTCGTTCGAACTCTCTCTCTCTCTTTTTTTTTTATTATTTATTTATTTTTTTATTTTTTTACAGAAAATAGAGTTCAAAATATTAAAATTATTTTTATGTATTCATAAAATTATACATTTATATTTATATCTATTAGGTTCGGAGATATGAACATCCAAAGTGTTTACATTTTCCGTAATGCTCCGATTTCAACCAGGAGTAACCCAACCAGAGATGTCATTCACATCAAAATTTTAATTTCGAATTATTTATAGCATTTAATAAATGAACAATATAGTTTAGCAAAGGCTTATAAGGAACATAACTGTTATTCACAAAATTGGGTATTTGTTTGACTGGGGGTGGGGGGGTGGGGTCTGAATTTAAATTCGCCTTCTATACTGGATTGAGGGGGAAAAAGGCGATTCTGCAGCACTCACCGTAATCCAAAGATTCATAGTTAGAGCCTTCGCCATGAGGTTTGAGGCTCTGGTAACCTTCTTTTCCGAACATGGTTAATTCAGTAGAGTCTTGAGACTGCGACATCTAAGGAGCATCGAAACTCTTTTGGCATTTAAAACAGATATTTAAACAAGCAGGTGCACAAAGCGACGTACTACCTGATGTTCGGCAGATGGTTGCCGCACTTGCAAAGAAAAGGGCAGCACAGCAGCGTGGGCACAATAGAGCATGGTCACGTGACGTCACATGGAGAATTTTGCCCTTACATTTCCAAAACTAAATACTTGTCTGCTTTACAGTATGGAAATTTTCCTTATTTCTGTATTAAAAACGGTTATTTCAGAAACTTACAATCGTTTAATCTCTCATTTTAGTATAGGATATATCTAAATTTATCTTCTTTGATGGATATTTTTAATTAACTGGAAAATAAAATATTGACTTTAATTAAATTATATACACGATTAAATTATATATTTTTTTTAAACGAAAAATGGTTATATATCTTTACCTTCTCACTTGTACATACATTGCAGAATTTGCTAGTATACATCTTTAGAACGCTAGTTAGTGACTAAGGTAAAAATGAGTAACAGTGTACATTCACCTAAAATTACTTAAAGTGCACTTTAGCAAATTAAATCTTTAAATATATGTTGTTATTCTAAATAACTTATTTTCATCACAAAGATAAATTTCGATGTTTAATGGGTTTAGTTTCAATTTTTATCGGCCATCATCGTCCGTTTACCATTACCTGCTATGGTAAAAATAATGCCTTTTTGCTCTTACATTTCTGCGCATCTTATTACGCATGTTGTTTATTTACGTTCGTGCCCATGCTCTATAGAGCATGGGCAAGTGACGTCACACACGGATAATTTCGCATTTACATTTCCAAATCAAAATACTCGTATGCTTAGTATGGAAATTTTCGTTATTTCTGTAATTAGAACGGCTATTTTATAAATTTACAATCGCTTAGTAGGATCTGTAACACTACTTTAGTAGGATCTGTCTAAATTTATCTTCATTGATGGATATATTTAATTTGCTCGAAAATAAGTTATTATCACTTTCGATAAAATATATAAACGAGTTCTTTTAAGAAAATTTGTTGTGTACCTTTCCCTTGTCACTCGCATATGCACTGCAGAACTTGCTAGTAAATGTACACATCTTCAGAACGTCAGCTAGTGACTACGGTAAAAATGAGTAGTGGTGTGCATTTACTTAAAATCACTTAAAAAACACTCTAGCGAACGAAAATTTTAAATATACATGTTGTTACTCAAGTATTCTAAATAGCTTATTTTCAGTATAAAAATCAATTTCAATGTTTCATCATCATCATAACTCGTCGTGCCTAGTGGCACATAAAGCCTTCAGCTTGCGTCGCCACCCTGGTCGATCCTGTGCCGCATTCCTTGCTTCTGACCAGCTCGCCCAACCCATCCAATTTCTGTCCTGCTCCACCAGTCTTCTCCAAGTAAGCTTGGGTCGACCCCGAGATCTTTTTCCTTCAGGCGCCCAAGTAAGTGCTACAGCAGGGAAGTTATGCTGCGGCATTCTCAAGACATGTCCAGTTCATTTCCATCTACGTATTTTTTTTATCTCTATCTCAATTTATTTCTGTCCAGTACTCTTGTAGAGTTCAGTGTCAGTAATAACATACGGCCAAAATACGCCCAAAATTTCCCTCAGACATTTAGTCTGCCAGGCATTTAACTTGTAATTTCGATGTTTAGTGCGTCTGTTTTCAATTTTTATTTGGCTTCTTCATCAATTTACCATTACCTGCTATGGTAAAAATAATGCCTATTTGCCTTTACGTTTCTGCGCATTCCAATACGTTAGCTGTTTAGTTACTTTGCTGCCCATGCGCTATACAAGCAGTTTTGCTGTATTTCTACCTGTGCAATGCTGTAAAGATCTTGTTCAAATATCTACAACTTGCATGATCTGCACAGAAGTTTTCAAATTACAGCCGCAATTTTAAAAATCTCTTCATTTGTGGCACATTAGCGTTGAAATGCGTAGTAAGTTTTCTTGCGTTCTGGCCAGATATTGAGATGTATTTGGAGTGAACCTTCTGTATTTGGAGTGCACCCTATATTACCCTATTTCTGGTCGGAATGCCAGTTCACATCTCTTCCTCTAATTTTTATTTTCTCATATTATGTAATATAGTGTAGAGAAAATATTGTTTTTACGATAATTTTTGAATTCGAGATTTTGATGCTAATATATATTTTAAGACCTCCTGAAGACGTTTTGACTATTTTTGGAGAAATGTCCGTCTGACAGACTGTCTGGTATGTCTGCGGTCGACTTCTTGCGCACACTTTAGCGGCCACAGATATTAATAGATTTTCACGAAACTTTATATTAGACTTTATTATAAAAAAAATCTAGAATTAGATAGAATTTTTTTTAATTCGAGCGAAATTTATTCGAAATTCATATTTTCTTAACATGGCAGCATAAGACAAAATTTGACATAATCAGGTGTAAAAGTGTTTATTTATGACTTATTAATCACGAGACCTAATAGTTCCACTCATTGTTGTGAAAAATAGCCACGATGCAATTTTTTTGTTCGTGACGTCATTAATCCACCTCGGGAAGTAAATTACACGCCCTCAGAGGCGGGGGGGGGGGGGGGGGGGGGGGACACTGTCAAATGTGGTATCAATCGAAATATTTTTTCAAGCCTTTTAAAGTGAAGTGTAATACGATATAATTCTAATCATTTGGACACACCATATCGATTTTTCAAAAATTTTCTTAGAAAATTTGAAAAAAAAAAAAACAGCTACAAAAATGGTATGAGAAAGTCAAGTTGAGCCACACTTCAGTTAATTGAATACATGATAGCGTCCTGTTTGTCGTGGCCCTTATGAATTGAATATATCTGTTATAATCGTAGGATTCTTAGAAAACTCTAAACTTGGTATTTTGAAGATTTCAGCGGCCATTGTTCGTCCCAGGCGGTTTTCAATCATGGAACTTCGACTGACAAATCGATGTTCTACCTATTGAACTACTGACCAGATTTAAAGATCCATGGGCATGTAGTAGTTTTACTAGCCTCGTGGTCCCTGTCCGGAGATATATATTTTGCTGCCTCTCTCTGAGAATATAACCACCTGAGGAAGGCAGTAAAATATAGCTCCCCATGAGAGTAGGGAAAATTGACCAAATGACGATAACTTTGGGTATATGTAAACGGGGTAATAGCAACATTTCATAAATTTATATTTTATTTAATGCATAGAACAACATATGTTTGGATGATTTTTTTGCGGGTGATTGATGAATGCTGATACAGGGTTTTTATTGCCCTGGTCCTCTGATTATTTTCAAGAGGACTAAATCACACGACATTTGTTTCGTTGTATTAGTTTACGTTTGCCACGCGTTTTCCCGTGTTAACAAAATTTTATTATTTATCTATAAACACCATATATACACAAACACAAAAAAAGAGTATTTGCAGAATTAGAGCGGTGCTGTGATCGACGATCGTCATTCGGGCATGAATTCAAACAACACGTTAACCTTTTGCTTACGAGTGGGACATCGTCAATTCTAAACGAAGAACCTCTCAAAAGGACAGGCATTTCACATACCTTATCCCAAACAGTTCGATCCCCCTTTGTAGGCATTGACGTCCATGGACGCCTCTAAAGTGGCTTTCAGGACGATCTTGCTGAAAATACTTGCTAGTATCTTGAATTTAATTAAGCAACTGGTTAAACAACAACAAAAATCTACCTATAAGCTTTTAGTTCAGTACACTATTTATTAAACTTCAGTTAGTTACGTGTTTCAGATAAAACGTTTACGGGACTTGACAACCCGAAAACTAGCCAACTATCCTCGACGTGTTTATTTAACTCACATGCTCAATATTCAAGAGAAGTAGTTCAATCATATTTAGCCCGTACTGGCTCTTTCTTCGTTCTTGATTCGTTAGCATCAGAGTGAGGTAAATCTTTAAAACAATCTCGATATTAGGAAAACAGGAGATGAAAGAATTATTTTCTGGATGACGACACAATCTTAATTCGTAAAGTTGGTTTTCAAAAGTTTAGTGAACTGGATCAATTCCTCTTCCAACTACATTTCTAACAACCCGCGTACTAGTGTAGTACATATCAGCGCCCGTGCTAATGTGTGCTACACTGCGGAACCCGTAGCACGTGCTATGTGTACAATAAGACTGCGTCGGCCCTGCTACTGAGATATATTATTTACTTCTAGAACTGAAGTGAAACCAGCAATATGTATACTGGAAGAAGAAATAACGGGAGGGAGGGGTGAAAGAGAAAGGAAAATCATGAATGGTATAGATGAAATTTTAAACATAAGAAATAAATTTTAAGTAAATAATATAAGGTTTCTCCCGAGACACGGCTAACTCAATCGGTAAAGCGACGATCAGGTTCAGACAGTGCCGCAGCAACCCAGTTTTGCACTTGATGCAAATAAATTTTGACTGCGTCTCTTTTCCTATGTGCTGTATGAATAAGGGCGCCGCAGCGTCTCCAAGTCGATACGGTGCATAGCAACAATGCAGGACAAACGGTGTCACCGTTTGTCCTGCATTGCTGCTGCGCTGGGTTCAGCGGATTTCGAGTCTCCATTCATGTTATTTTATTCCCATTAGTGAGAGACTACAGGTGGAGACGTGCGTTAGTAAAATACATCGCATTTTGTAGAGAAAGTCGTTCGCTGCCCACATCGTTTTCTTTCTCACATAACTATGGATCAATTTCTTTACCTTGCAGAATATTTTAGAGTTAAACTCCCTTGCATGTTCCAATACAAATTTTTGACCAACTGATGGTATTATCAAATCAGTTTTAAGGTGGTGAATCCTGGAGGGAAGAACAGAATTTATTCAAATACTAGATGAATAAATACAATTTTCCACAATATCATTTAATAGTCAATTTTGTCAAGAGATGGCAGCACTAAATTTTTTTCTTCCACATAGGGATTTTTCACATGTATAATTTTGTTCCCACTCTTCCGTTCTAATCCCACTCACTTTTTGAAGAACTTAAAACAGGTAAAAGTTGTACAGCTATTTGTATGCACAAATGCATCAGTAAATAATGTCAGAGATTGATAACAGTCAAGCACTTCTTTGTTTAACATATTCTATATCTATATATATCTGCAATACTACATTTTTTTTTCTATATAACTTAATTTATACTTGCATTTCTTTTAATTTTAAAGAATTTAAGAAAGTTTGAAACTTCTTGTAAATAGCTTAGTTTATTTTCTTCATGACAATTAACACATAGCCACTTTTATTGAGATATGTGGCTACGATATATGAATAAATAAAGAAACTTAGAAAATTTTGGTGCTGCCATCTGTCGATAAAAAGTCAAACTAAGCTTATTTTTTGACCAACTGACCTATAGCTCTTGGCAGTTTGTAAAAGAGCTGAAACGTTTCCGGGATAAGTTTTCTGAACTGAAAAGATAACGAAAGTATTTCTTTTACTGCTTCTTGATTTGCAATTTCTTGTGATGGAGTAAGAAGATACCGGAGTTGAATATTGCTGAATATGCAAATGCATGTGATTCCTGTTTATGGTTTATTGAAAAGCCAACTTATATTTAATGCTCAATAGTAAGTAAACACTTTTTAATTCTATGTGACTTTATTAAATAATTAAAAAATAAAAAACTTTGGTACGTCGTTTTTTTAATATCGTAATATAAAAATCGAAGAGGTTTAAAACGCACGAAAAGTATATATTTTTTTAATTCACGGAAATCCGTCTATTAATCGTATGATTAAAATTTGCTCCAAAGATGATTTTCCGATGAGGGTCAAGCTGGAGACTCTGTGATAATATTTTAATTCGCTAAGGAATCGATTTGTGTGAATATTGACCAAAAAAGTTGTAAATCAGTCTAAAACATAAAATAACTCAATTTGAAATTTATAGAAATAACTCCAAGGTGTACCTATTTGGTTCATGAAGTACCTGTGTACCAAATTTCATAGTCATACGCTGCTAAAGATATAAATACCCGAATCTTACGTAAATGGCCTGTCACATGCAAACTCAAAACGAGCAAATCCCCCAAAATCTGTGATTCAGATTTAAATCCCACAAAGTAAAAACCTGTTGAGCCAATGCTTATGTAATAGACGTGTCTAAGCATTTAAGCACTTATCATTCAGAACAAATCTCTTTAACTGTGGCTGTAAAACGTGTTTTTTAAATTATGTCACCTCAGCTCATACAAAAGTGTCTCACAGACGTTTTAAAGCAGGTATGTCAAATTTAATTTTGTAAAGTGTCAATTTTTCTTTCAAAGTATATCAGCGGGCCGGGATTCAATTAAACACTAATTTTATATAAAGAAATATTTTATTTAAATTTAAAGTATACATAAACATTAAAAGATATTAAGTCATAACGTTAAAAAGCAGCGCATTATTTTCAAGATCCAAATATTTTAAGCCTTTTCAGTTTAATTATGCCATCTATGTTTGGCGTCAAAGCGGTTGTACTGATTTTAAAAGTTGACTGAAGAATCTCATCTGTAAGTCTTGAACGATATTGATAATTTTTCATTGTTGAAAACAGTTGTTCACATGAATATGAACTTCCAAAAATACTTGAAAATACGAGCGGCATGGTTCTTCATGTTGGGGTAGTTGCTATGACTTTTAAAATATTTTGTATAAAATGTTAAAATATCAACTTCATTGAATTTTTCTTTTAAAATAGTATTACATTGCACATCGATTAGTTGCATTTACATATTAGTTGCTGATACTTACGTCAAACTATCAAAGCAGGCATATAGTGCATTATAATATTAAGCTCACTCAATTTGAAAAGAATAAGTACTTGTGACATATTTTAGTGTGTGTTTAATAAGTATCTGTAATCTGCACCTATGTATTCAATGCATAAGAAAACTGTTCATGAAATTCGAATATTACTAATTGAGGTCGGGGGCCGCATCTAAATGCTCAGGGAGCTAGCTCTCCTGGCGCGCGGGCCATACTTTGACATGCCTTTTTTAAAACGAATTTTTCCTGGGAGCTCCTTCATGGGGCCTCTTTTTGTCAATCGATGGGGTTCATCAATCACGTGATATTTCATAGAATACCCGGATGAACGAATCCGGGCTTCTTCGATTGCACCTAATCGCATATTCAACTACAGTGGTAGAAAAAATGTTTAAGGACAAAATATAAATGTATGAAAATGAAGATGTTCAATCAATTGAGGTCAAATTCATATGATTCAAAATCATTAGAATACTTTATCAAATTATAACAAAAGTAACTCATCTTAAAAAAAAAGTGTATCGTACGAAACTTAAAAAAATATAGTATAAAGATAACATCAAGTATGTTCTGTAAACACGTTAATCTATATAAATAAAATTGAAAATATGTCTGTCTGTTTGTCCCGTCATCACGGGAGAACGGCTGAACCGAATTTGATGAAATTTTGTGAATAGCCTTAAAATAGCTCACCCATAAATTTAGCTCAAGTTTCGAGTATCTAAGACCAGGAGTTATCGCGATATTAATGAAAGACGAAACTTTTTCCTAGGAGTTCTACTCTCTAACTCCGTGGTTTATCCAAACGAAAAGCTTGAAAATCGTTTGAAAGTGAATTAAAACTTTATCTCTGAGTTTGGTGGGAGATTTTTTACGCTAAATAGTCACTTTCTGAAAACATGAATTGCTTGAAACATGATTTAAATGGGAAATCTATCTCCATGGTTTATTTTTCACAAGCTTTTACTGAACAATGAAAAGTATAAAGGTTATTTAATTTCGCAGTTTATAAGGAAGATTCTATTTTATATCATGTTGCTCAGAAACGCAATTAAATTAAATCCGTCTGTTAATTTTAATTATTATTTTTTCGATTTGAATAATAAATAAATGGATATAAAAATATATTTTAGAAAAGAACGATTTGATTTTTCTTATAGGATTTTAGATCCATGGAGATGTTTGGAGATGTTAGATCCATGGAGTTAGAAAGTTCCCTATTTTACTTTCCCTGTAATACATGGTAATGTATAGGGAAAGTATTGGAATCATGCCGAAAATCGCAACTCGAGTTTTCGACGGATCTACATTTTTCGAGATATCTAGAATACGAAAAAACTATTTTTAGCGTGATGTCTGTGTGTGTGTGTGTCTGTCTGTCTGTGCAGATTTTGTATTCACTCTAACTAAAAAACTAATTGACCGAATTTCATAAAACTTGGTAGGTACGTCACTTGTGGGCGAATCTGGTGCTGAATAGTTTTGAGTACGATTCGGGATAAAGGAACCCGCCTTTTCTGCGAAATGGCCCGCAAAAGCTTGTATCCACTCTAGCTGAAAAACTAATGGACTGAATTTCACAAAATTTGGTAGATAAGCCGCTTGTGGGTCACCCTAGTGCTGATTAGATTTTGGTACGATTCGGAAAAAAATAACCGGCCTGTTTTTGCAAAGTGGCCCGCAAAAATCGTCAAAATCTAAAATAAAAAAATACGTATGCCAAATATATCCATTAAATGCTTGTTTTATACGTAATTTTTAACGAAAAAAAGAATAAGACCAACCTCATTACACTAGGTCTAGCCGTTCTCGAGATAGTTTAGTTTTGTCGTATGTTCTCTACGCCACCTTTGAAAATAAGTCCAGTTACTGAATGAGAACGAAAATTGAATTAAAAGTGAATTAAATTTAATTAAAATAAATAGAACGTGTATATAAGTCTGCAGGGAAAGTCATGTGCTGCCCACATCAGATTTTTACCTCTATAGTTGGATTCATGGATGGAGTCAGAGAGAAGGAGATAAAACTCCTATGGATTAGACGCTTATAAATGCCATAACGTTTTGAGAATTATATCTAGGTGTCGCTAATGTTAGTAAAGCGCCCTTTGTTTCCAGTTCACACAATGGAGAGGCATAGTATTGAGTAAATGTATTTTTGATTATTTTTAAATTAAGATTCCCTAATTATCAGTATAATTAATCAGTATTTTTTTCACAGTTGTGGAACAGGGTTCAGAAAATAGGAAGATAAAAATAAATTGAAATATAAAATAATTTTGAATAAGTAGAAATATGCCTTATTGATTCAGTTTTAATTTGCATTGAGCGACTAATTTATTTCTACAAAATTGACAGTTTAAATAAATATTTTAAGCCTTTCACCATAGATATATATACAGTGCAGGGGTGCTTATTTTATCCCAGAATTATTGGCCTGAATTATTGATCTGAATTATTGGCTCATATTAACATGAATTATTGGCTCAAGTGATATCGGCATTTTTTTAGCACGAAGTTACGCATGAACTCCTTATCTTTACCTCCATGGTTGGATCATATTAGAGAAAGTTGAACGACCTCATCTGGTTTGTAATATCTCATCTCCATTATTGCAATTTATGCACTTAACTCATCAATGCAATCTAATCTATCATAGAAAATAACTGCAACCATTTATGTTCACTTAACCGATTGTTTACTACATTTATTAAATTAACTATTATTCTCATAAACGATACTATAATTTTACAAATTTACTGATCTGAAGAAATATGTCATTCTTGTCTAGAACTTTTACCGAATACGACAGGCGGAGACTGTGCATGACATTATTAGGTTTCAACGTCCTGCAACTATTTATAGCTATGTCTTGCTTCAGTCTGGGCGCTTACATGAGTCTTATTATCAATTCCAAAGCTCATCTTATTGAAGGCTACAGTTTGAAACCAATCGGTGGAACTTTAAGTGGCTGTAGCATCGCCATGTTCTTATTCCATTGTTTTGGCGCGAAAGCCACTAACGACTGCGGTTACGCCAATACACGCCATCGCTTTGAGAACAAACTGCTTCTAATTGTTCTTGGACACATTATTATGTCTGTATCTCTTTTGTCTGTGTCAATAGTATGTCTGGTGCAAAATTCAAGATTGGAAGAAGCTCTGAGCCACGGACTATTGGGCGCCATGAAACTTTACGCCAGAGACAAAAACAGGAAGCAGGATTTTGATGACTTGCAAATGGAATACAAATGTTGTGGTAGTTCTAATCATACGGATTGGTTTAAAGTGAAATGGATGTCAGAAATCTATCTTCCATCGGAGAATGATAGAAAATTTAGGTAAATGTTCTATGAGGTTTATTTGCATGACGTTAATTAAGGTTTTCCAGTTGTAAACCTTATCACAAGTTCAGCCATTTTGAAGCATTTTGAACAAACGATTTCCCGAAAAAAGCGCAGTGAGTTAATTCTGCGCAGAATTTTTCCATATCTGTCGATTATTGTAGGTATGCAAAATGTGGTTACCCGCAGAAGTGGCATGTCTATTCCAATAGTGACTTTATTTTAAAATTCTTTACATTCTGGCTTAAACTAACTAACGAGAAACTTTGAAATTCTATAAGTAACAAAGCTTTAAATTCGACAAATGCAATGGTATTAACAAGATAATTAGCAGTCGTAGTTTGGACTCCAGAAAATTTTTCTCGGGTGTGGGGGGAATCAAATATATTGTTTTCCATTTCTCCATATATCATTGCTTCGAAATTCAATGGGTTCGTGGGAATTGACCCCTTAAATCCTACCCCCTGGTGACGCCACTTAGCAGTCGAATGTATCAATTTAAGGAGTTCTTGCCAACTTGAAAAAATAATTTAAGAATTTTTATGAAATACACAGGGCTATGCTCAAGCCAGTGTAAACCTAGTGCACAAAGAAGTTTCAGGATGAGTATAAATGCAAGTGTAAAGTAAGAAAAATGGTTTACACTGAAGCCAGTAGTTGCCAAAACGTTATATTCCAACCGAGATTCAAACCACGAATCTCCACATGGCTCCTTCTACTCAAAATTAAAATTTATATGTGCATGACAAAATAAGAATCGTTTATTGTAAGAAAGGAAAAATAGTTTTAGTCAAGTACTCTGGTCTTTGGAAATATGACCACGACTGACAAAAATCTATTTCCGGAGAAATCGGCGATTTATTGAGAATTTTTCAAAGGTTTTTGTGGAACATTAGATTTATTTATATCTCAAGGACTAACTCCGTAACCGAGCCTCCTCGATTGGACTTAATTATGTTAACACCGACATCACTCCGGCCATATAAGCAATTTTCTTGAATTATCTGACATTCCGACCCTTTGGAACAAAGTCAGGCAGGAGGAACCGCCCCCCCCCCCCCCCAAACAATCTATAAAAAAAGCTAAACTATACTATATTTTTAATTGAAATTTTTAGAATATTATATTTTTTTTCTCACTTGACTGAATAATGCGTATTCCCGAGGTTTTCTAACTTTGCGAATTTTAAAATAGTGACTAGATTTTGAAACCCTGGATATGAGGACAAATAATCGTGGTGTCCTCGAAAAATTTTTACCATTCGAGGACGAATTAGCGCAGTGTCCTCAAAAAAAAATCGTCATTTGAGGACATTGGTCCATTTTCAGTTTAAGATCACAAATCATATATTACTTTCCTTATATACATAATGTATAAGGAAAATATTGTGACGGGGTAGAAAATCCGAATTCGATTTTTCGACGGGAGAGCACGTTTCAAGCATCCCTGATCACGAATCGAACATTTTTGAGTTGATGTCTGTGTGTGTGTGAAAGTATGTGTGTGTGTATGTGTATGTGTGTGTGTGTGTGTGTGTGTGTGTGACAGTGAGTCTGTGGAGACGATATCTCACGAACGAATGGAGCGATTCAAATGAAATTTGGTACAAAAATCACAATCCATGAATACTGGAAGCCTGTTGTTTTAAAAAACAATCGAATGTTCAAAGCCCTCCTAAATTTTCGAGTAAAATTTTGAAAAATCATCAAAAAATCAAAACCTTTAATAAAGTTACGCAAATAGACATTTCATATGAAATTTTTCTTAGAAAACGATTGACACAAATTTTAGAACGCTAGCATGAACCGTTGTCGAGATATTGCACATTTTTCAAATAAATTTATCAAAAAGTCCCATAAATTAAGAAAAAATCTTAACTGTTAAGAAACATGTTCACTTTTCATATGTAATATCATGCGATAAATTTGGTGACATCATTCTCGTGGATCTAACTCTTTCCATTCACGAGAAAAGATACTTTGAATAATACTTTTGTATTTGAACGCCAATAGTCATTTATCCGCTGTAAGAATAACTTATTTCTCCGCCCATAATGCTTGGCGAGATTTTGGCGACAAATTTAGCGGAATGTCGCCAACTTGGCGACATTTTCAAATGTTGCCAAATTAACGAAAATCTCGCCAAATGGATAAAAATGACGCTAAATCAATGAAAATGACGACTTATTCAAGAAAAGTCAATATCTTTGAAAGAATATAAGTATCTACTATAAGAATAACATTTTTTTAACTGTAAAGTAGTAAATTCATGGCATTATATAAGGAAAGTCATGCGTTGCCCACATCAGATTTTTTTCGTATTACACATAAAGTTTATAAGGATTATCTCATTTATACTGGTGTGTAATTAAAAGAGTCATTTTCCACAGACTTAGTTATTCCTTAAGACATCATATCAAAACTATTATCGGAAAACATACAAAAAATCAAATCATTAAATATACATTAAACGTTACAAGTAAGTCACGAAAACTTTCAAACTCTAAAAATAGAATAAAATCAATTCGCTCAAACTGCTGTTTTAATCAGAAAATAAAAATACTTTGTTAGTAACAGCGTAGGAAAGTTGTAAAAAAAAATCTTCTTCGTCAGTATAAAGAAAACAGAGCACTTACTACATCAAAGATAAGGGAATAAAGGGGAAAGATAAGGGTTTTTTAATATTTGTTGTCCTCACGGAGTTTGAGGACGGTCGTTAAAATTCAAGGACTGTGCTCACGATTTAAGGACGCTCAAGATTTGAGAATAACTAGAGGACTGGAACAGCTAAAAAGTCCAAATTTATTTAACTTTTCAGCAAATGAAATGTCTTTTGTGGCACATTTCAATATCTTTAAGTTTCAAACTTTATCGGGTTAGGCCGTCTTGGGTACAACGTAGGAATGTACTCGTTTGCGGGGGAATAATTTGACAACCGGGGTAGCTAAAAAAGGCTAAATTTGGTATGTCGTTGCCTTTCATACATCTAAGTTACATACATTTTAATAAATGCATTTTTCATATATTTAAGTTGCATTCAAATAAAAAGGGAGATACTATAAAACACTATGTATTTTGCTTTTACTTGTTTTTCCCCCTCATTCTGATAATGATTGTGATACAACTGGAACTATAGTCAGTGGAATATGAATGCATGACAAACAGGGCCTAATTACCGAAAAGGCACGGTAAGCACATGCTTCCCTTCAAAAGATTCAAAGGGGCCCCCAAATTTCATCCCTGATTTACACTTTTTTAAATACAAGTTATTTATCAATAGTTAGATTTACACCTTTTTTAATGTAAGTTATTTGTCCAATAGTTAGATTTACACTTTTTTTTATTGATATTTGTCAAATAGTAAGTTATTTGTCAAATAGTAAAGCTAAATAGTATCTTGCCCGTACAGGCAAGCACAGAAATATTTTGGTTGTCTGAGCTTAAATTTGTATTGCCCATATATTTTTTTTTTACATTCAAATATTAAACAGTTGACGACTAAAGGTAGGATGTTAGTTAATATTTAAATTAGAACTAATTGCAAAAGTAAACATGGACCACCCCTGATTAAATACTAAAATAGACTATGGTTAGGAATTTTAGTACAGGCAAACAGTTTTAAAAAATCAGTTCGTTGACAGGGCCTGATTAATTCACGGACCTCTGGGACCGCAGCCCTAAGGCCCAAAATTTTAGGGACCCCTAAATATCGTATGTGGTAAATTTTAGGCAGAAATAATTTTTACTTTCTAAGAAAAATTATAGTCATGAAGTAAATCTTCCTAAAATTAAAATATAAAAATAAAATTACTAAATTAATTTATTGAAAATATTTTTTTCCTAAAATTTTAAGAATGTAGGCATTTTGCCTCCCTAACAAAATATGTCAATATTTTTAAATATTATACATTTTTTTTATTCTTAATATATTGCTTTGAAGTAAAAAGTACGGAAGTTTACATGTACAAAAGGGCCTTCGGTGCTACTGTCACAGGTCCTTAAATTTGGTATGTGATATTTGTTTTTGTGTTCAGAGTGTACGGGGGCCCCGAAATACCACCGGACCCTTCTTTGGTTTAATCGAGCCCTGTTTGTTGATGAGAATTATTAGTTGACCAGGGCAATGCGGTAATAGAATTTTTCGAGCACTAATGAATACGTATGGAGAATTTCTTGGGCCATGCTCAAATCAAAAATCTGATGTGGGCAGCACTTGACTTTCCTTATATAGTGCAATGAATTTACTACTTTTACAGTTAAAAAAAATGTTATTCTTATAGTAGATACTTATTCTTTCCAAGATATTGAATTTTCTTCAATTACTCGTCATTTTCATTAATTTAGCGTCATTTTTATCCATTTGGCGAGATTCTCGTCAATTTGGCAACATTTTAAACTGTCGCCAAGTTGGCGACATTACGCTAAATTCGTCTCCAAAATCACACCAAGCGTTATGGACCGAGAAATAAGTCATTCTTACAGCGGATAAATGACTATTGGCGTTCAAATATAAAAGTATTACTCAAAGTATCTTTTCTCGTGAATGGAACGAGTTAGATCGAAGAGAATGATGTCACCCAATTTATCGTATGATATTATATATAAAAAGTGAACATGTTTCTTAACAGTTAATATATTTTTTTAATTTATGGGATTTTTTGATAAATTTATTTGAAAAATGTGCAATATCTCAAGAACGGTTCATGCTAGCGTTCTAAAGTTTATGTCAATTGTTTTTTAGGAAAAATCAATAGGTTTCCAGTGTTTACGGATTGTAATTTTTGTTCCAAATTTCGTTCGAATCGGTCCATTCGTCCCGTCAGTTATCGTCTCCACAGACTCACTGACGCACACACACACATACCTGCACACACACACAGACATAACTTCAAAAATGTTCAATTCGTGATCAGAAATGCTTGAAACGTGCTCTCCCATCGAAAACTCGAATTCGAATTTTCGACCCCATCACAATACTTTCCTTATACATTATTGTATATAAGGAAAGTAAAAAGGGGTCCCCAAATGTGATTGTGCTTGCCTTAAATAGGTTAGTTAATCAGGCCCTGATGAGATAGAAGAATGGAAACTCACTCTCCAAGATGTTTTAATTCTTATTTCGTCGTTTGTTTCAGTCGAGGAGACTATCTCCAATCGGTTCCCTTCAGCTGCTGCAACTCTTCTTCTAGACAGCCTTGCTTCCACAGCCTTGTGCAGTTCGAACGTGGGGCGAACAAGTATCCTCGCCACGGATTCTTCCGGAGGGGTTGCGTGGAGGCGCTCCGGGAGGTGCTCCAGGAGAGTCTGCAAACGACCACCATTTTGGTCCTGGTGCCATTTTTCATGGAAGTCAGTGGTCTTTGAATTATTTCTCGCAAACTATTGTCGAAGCATATAACAGAGCAAATACCACATTCAAGATCTTTTCCCACAGCACACAGAAATCTGTGTAAAAGGGAATTTGTAAAAGCCGGAATTCAGGTTTGATACGGATTTTGATGTGAATAACATCTGTGGTTGAGGTTTTTTTGGCAGAAAAACGGAGCTTTACGAAAATTTTTGACATTTTGGACGCTTATACCCCCCCCCCCCCCAACCTAGCAGATAAACATGTAAAAAAATGTCTTGTTTTGTCAAAAATAGGGATATCGATTATGAATATATAAAAATGATTTCAATATTTTAATATTTTGAACTTTTTAGTCGAAAAAACTTAAAAAGTAGCTCTCCAGGTGAGTATTTTTTAATTTTAATAACTTTTACTCGAAATATATAATAAACTATAAGAAATAAAAATAAATAATAAACGACAAAAATACGTACTAGAAAATTTAGTATTAAAATCTATATTTGTTATTAAAAAAACTCTTGTAGTTTTTGAGTAATTGTCTTTGTCAAGTAGAAGAAAATTGAAAATTTTCCCTTTGAAAGCCCTATAAATGTCTATAACTGGATTTTGGATCGAGCTTTATTTTTTCTAAAAACTTATAAAAGTATATGTCCAAACGAGTTTCTTTCTTTTTTTTTATATTTTCACTCGAGATGTTGTCAAAACTACAAAATATTAATATAAATAGTAAGTGCCAATATGTATGAAAAAATTTAGTTTCTAAATCTACGATTATATTTAAAAAAGTCCTTTTAGTTTTCGAATAATAGTCTTGTCAATTTAAAGAAGTGTGAAAATTTTACTTTGCTCGGGTTTGAAATGCTTACATCTCAGAAACTAAAGGTGATAGCTAAACAAGTAAAAATGTGTGGCTCTTTGAAAGTCCTATAAGTGTGTATTACCAGATTTTCGATCAATTTTTTTTTTTTTTATATTACAAAAGTTGAGTTTTATTTTACAACTAGCAGCGATTGCTCGTCGTTGCTCGGGATTTATCATGCAAAACTGTGATAAAAATTACACCGGAACATATAGAATCTTATACACATATGAATCTTATACATAACATATGAATCTTATACATTGTTACTTTCCTTATATACATAATGTATAAGGAAAGTATTGTGACAGGGTCGAAAATTCGAATTCGAGTTTTCGACGGGAGAGCACGTTTCAAACATCCCTGATCACGAATTGAACATTTTTGAAATGATGTCTGTCTGTGTGTGTGTGTGTGTGTCAGTGAATATGTGGACACGATAACTGATGAACGAATGGACCGATTCGAACGAAATTTGGTATAAAAATTACAATCCGTAAACACTGGAAGTCTATTGTTTTTATACGAAATCGAATGTCCAGAACCCTCCTAAATTTTCGAGTGAAATTTTTAAAAAATCGCCAAAAAATAAAAACCTCTAATAAAGTTGCGCAAATAGACACTTCTTATGTAATTTTTATTAGAAAACGAATGACATAAATTTTAGAACGCTAACATGAACCGTTCTCGAGATATTACACATTTTTCAAAAAAATTATCAAAAAGTCATATAAAATTAAAAAAAAAATATTTCCTTTGAAAAACATGTTCACTTTTCATATGTAATACCATGCGATAAATATGGTGACATCATTCTCGTGGATTTAGCTCGTTTTATTTATGAAAAAAGATACTTTGAGTAATACTTTTGTATTTGAACGTCAATAGTCATTTATCTGCTCTAAGAATAACTTATTTCTCCGTCCATAACGCTTGGCGACGAATCTAGAGGAATGTCGCCAACTTGGCGACATTCTTACATGTTGTCAAATTAACGAAAATCTCGCCAAATGGATGAAAATGACGCTAAATCAATGAAAATGATGACTCATTGAAGAAAATTCAATATCTTGGAAAGAATATAAGTATCTACTATAAGAATAACATTTTTTTTAACTGTAAAAGTAGTAAATTTATAGCATTATATAAGGAAAGTCATGTGTTGCCCACATCAGATTTTTTTTTAGTGTAAGAGTAGTAAATCCATTGCATTATATAAGGAAAGTCATGTGCTGTCCAAATCAGATATTTTTTCACTGTGAAAGATGTAAATTCATTGCATTATGTAAGAAAAAAAATCATTGCATTACATAAGTCATAGCTGCATAAGAAAGAATCTTCCTCATAAAATGCTGATAATTAAATAACCATTTTTTTAACACTTTACAACATAGTTGAAACGTGTTTATGACTTTGTTCATTCTGTCTGTCTGTCTGTCTGTCCGTTAGCACGATAACTGCCGTAAAAATGACTATCAAAATGAAATTTTAGCATGTTGTTCAGACGGTCTGTGGGACCTATAGGAATATAAATGAATAACATCACCCAATTAGTTTTGGATTGAACCCTGGTTAAAAAAATGAAATACATTGAACCTTATGGGACCTAATTATTCAAACATTTTTTAAGCGAATTTAAAATTCACAAATTGCTTCGAAAGTTTTAGGAAATATTCAAATTATCTCATAAAATATATAAAAAAATATTCAGCAAAATATATTCAGTAGTTTTTAAATAACAATTATAATAATAATTAAACCCTTTATACGAGGAGATCACGTGACCATTATAAGAAGAGATCACGTGACCCACTTCAAAATAAAATATGGCATCCACTTTGTGTCGAAATCGTGATTTGTAAAATTATTTTTAATTTATATTTAGTGTCGTATCCGTCCTAAAACCGCTTTATTTTTGCTTAATTTCTGTTCATCTGTATTCTGAAACAGCACAATTACAATATATTTGAGTTTAAATGATCATCCAACTTTGATTATTTCTACAACGAAACCTAATTTTCACTTATGAAGAATGTAAACTGATTAAGTTGTAAGATGAGTTGTATAAGAATTGCTGAGTTTCTTTAACGCAAAATTATTTTGCTCAAGAGTCTGCAATATAGATGATATGAATGAAACATTCGTTGATTTTACATAGAAAACAAGACGATTTAATTGCAGACTTTTTCGATGAAGTTTTATGCATAGAGTTAAATTACTTTTGCCTCCATGGTTTTAAGTTTTTAAGTAGAATAAATTATTGTAGTACTGTGATGAATGAAATAAAAATGTATGAATGAAATATATACTGCTTTTACACAGAGATCCAGGCGATTTGTATTTCGATGACGTCATTTGAATCAAGTTCGTTTTTTTCGATAAAGTTTTAAATTTTCAAATATAATTAATTATTGCAATATTGTGATATATTACCGCTGAATGTATCGCATTTTAGAGATGTTTAAATAAAATTGCATTGAAGTTGGAACGTATTTCATAATCAAAGCTTTATGCATAATTGATCTTTCTTGTGATTTCTTAATAAATTTCGTTGTTGAGTAAGCCTGTAAGAAATAAACCATGGTGATAGTTTCCATTTAAATTTATATTTCAATCCTGCGATTTTCAAAAATGACAAGAAACGAAATTTAAACGAACAATCTAAAACGAAATTTCATTAGTGAAAGACAAACGAAAGTTTTGTGTTTCACTAATATCTCGAGAGTCACTGGTCATAGAAACTCGAAACGTAAACTAAATTTTAAGTGGAGCTATTTCAAGACTACCTACCACATTTCGTCGAATTCGGTTCAGCTGTTCTCCCGTGATGTTGGATCATACATACATACATACTTTTCTTCTTTATATAGATGATGTAAGAAAGAATCTTCCTTATAAATTGCTGATAATTAAATAACCATTTTGATTTTTTAACACTTTACAACAAAGTTGAAAAGTGTTTATGACTTTGTTCATTCTGTTTGTCTGTCTGTCCGTTAGCACGATAACTGCCGTAAAAATTAATTAATCAAAATGAAATTTTAGTATGTTGTTCAGACGGTCTGGAGGACCTATGGGAATATAAATGAATAATATCACCCAATTAGTTTTGGATTGAACCCGGATTGAAAAAATGAAATACATTGAGCCCTATGGGACCTAATTTTTTAAACATTTTTTAAGCGGATTTAAAATCCACAAATTGCTTCGAAAATTTTAGGTAATATTCAAATTGTTCCATAAAATATATAAAAAAAAATTCAGCGAAATATATTCAGTAGTTTTTTAAATAAAAATTAGAATAATAATAACACCTCTTATATGAAACGATCACGTAACCATGATATGAAAAGATCACGTGACCCACTTCAAAATGATATATGGCATCCATCTTGTCTCAAAATCGTGATTTTTAAAGTTCTTAATTCATATTGAGTGTTGTATCCGTCCTAAAACCACTTTATTTTTGCCTAAATTCTGTGCTTCTATATACTGAAACTTGAGTTTAAATGCTTATCCAAATTTGATTATTTCTATAACGAAGCCTATTTTTCACCTATGTTAAAATGTAAACAGCAAAATATGTAGAATGAGTTGTATTAGAATTGCTGTATTTCTTTAACACAAAACCATTTAGTTCATGGAGTCTGCATAGCTGATATGAATGAAATATTCATTGATTTTACAAAGAGCAGGACAATTTTTTTCAATGAAGTTTTACGCATAGAGTTTAATTACTTGTAGCTCCATGGTCTTAATTTTTAAATAAAATAAATTATTATAGTATTGTGATGAATGACATGAATGGGAAATTATTTATGAATGAAATGCTGCTTTTATAGAGAGAGCCAGGCGTGTTATTTTTTCTATGACGTCATTTGAATGAATTTCAGTTGTTTTCGATGAAGTTTTCAAATATAATAAATTATCGTAGTATTATGATAATTCTAAAATTCTTACCGAGGAATGTATCACATTTAGAGATGTTTAAACCAGGCAATTTATATTTCAATGCCGTCATTTGAATGAAGTTCATTTTTTTCGATGAAGTTTTAAGTTTTCAAATATAATAAATTAATGTAGTATTGTGATAAGTTTTAAAATATTACCGAGGAATGCATTGCATTTTAGACATGTTTAAATAAAATTGCATTGTAGTTGGAAAGTGTTTCATAATCAATGCTTTAAGCATGATTGATCTCTCTTGTTAATACTTTTGTTGAGTAAGCCTGTGAAAAATAAATCATGATGATAGAGTTTCCAGTTAAGTTCATATTTCAAACCTGTGATTTTCAAAAGTGACTTATACGTTCAATAAACTCCTACAAAACTTTACAACTACAAAGATTTAATCGACTTTTACGTTAAAATCAACGATTTCGAACCTTTTTCGTTGGGAATCATAGAGTTAGAGAGTAGAACTCCTAGAAAAAAGTTTCGTTTTCCATCAATATCTCGACAAACCCTGGTTTCAGAAACTCGAAACTTGGACTAAATTTATGGGGGCTATTTCAAAGCTACTCACCAAATTTCATTAAATTCGGTTCAGCCGTTCTTCCGTGATAATGATACAAACGAAAGTGTTGTTTTTCACTAATATCTCGAGAACCACTGGTCGTAGAAACTCGAAACATAGACTAAATTTTAAATGGGACTATTTCCAGACAATCCACCAAATTTCGTCAAATTCGGTTCAGTCGTTCTCCCGTGATGTTGGATCATGCATACATACATACATACATACATACATACGTACTGTTCTTCTTTATATACATAGATATGCTATTTACGCAAAACCCTTTCGGCTTACTCGGACTGGAGTCACTGCCGATTTTTTTAGTGTAAGATTTTTTATGTTCCTGTCGCTTTGTAGGAATTATTAATTTAATATTTCTATTTCAAAATATAATGAGTTTCACGGTTTGTGGGTTCAGGTAGGTTTTGCTAAGAGGTCCTGTATAATTTACATTTTGTTATTGGGGTTCTATAGCAAAGTAATAATGTTTTGTTAAGGGATCGTAACAGTAATTATGTTGAGAAGTCGTATAGTAATTAATAATATTTATCATGTGAGGTGCGTAGACCGTGTGTCCGATTTTAGAAGCGCAAGAGTTGCTAGTAGACGAATGGGAGAAAATCATTAACATAATTCCATGCACTGCGTCATACAAGGTAGGATCAAAAAGTTCACAGACTGTGCTGATATCTCCAACTCTGATTGGAGGAAAGGGAAACTATTTTACAGTGGCGTAGAGGCACATGTGACGCGAAATGTGAAAAGAAAGAAGCAGGTCCGCAGTGCAAGGTTTTTCCAGACAATGCGTGTCTTTCTTCATGCGTGTCCAGACAATGCGCGTCTTTCGCGTTAGTCGAAAGCGGAAATGGCGTTTGAAGAACAACGTCCGAATATCAAATTCCGATAGTGTTTGGGGAAATCGCCGACAGAAGCACTGCACCTGCTGCAGATATATTTGCAGTATTATATTTGAAAATGTATCCGGAGTTGCCCGCGTCCTAAATAAGCGTCCCCGCTACTTAAATAAAACAGATACATTTTTGGTTTGCGCAAAATAAACTTTTTGATATGCCCTAAAATTATTTAAAGTCGTAAAAAAAAGTTCTTTAACAAGTTATTTTCTGTAAAAATTGCGAAATTAATTGTTATCGAGTTTTTATTCGATTGAAGTCAAACATTCAAAGTACACTTATATAAAATTGAAACAATTCTGTGTTTTAAAAAAAAAATGACAAATTCAACTTTTAGATTCGCAATTTAAAACTTCGTTATAATACAGCCTTTACAAATTCATTACAGTCCATGTTTAGACAGAAAGCCTCCATTCGCTCGTCCGAAGTGTGAGCACAGAACAGGGGGCAGGGATCCCACTAGATTGTAAGAGTCCGGGTTGCAGAGGGGGACACGGTTCGCTAATATTTTCTTTTGGGAACTGGAAAAAACATGTGAATTCACAAAAAATGAGAAAATCAAATATGAAAAGGGGGGGGGGGGGGGTGGGTGGTAAATGTTTGTAGGACGGGCCCATAATTTTTATGGGTGGCCTTAGACGGAATATCGTTTGCATTCTGCGATGGATAAATAAATTTAGACTAAAAATGTCTTAAAATGGACTGTTTTTGGCTTTAAAAATTCTCAACTTTTAAAATAATTCGAATTTTTTAAAAATCTTGCCGAGCCGTATTTTTAGGGGATCTGAAGTACCCCTGTATCGAATTTCGCCGCTGTTCGAAGCTTCGATCTTCCACCACAGACGCACGCATGCACACACACACACACACACACATACGCAAACACATATTTTATTATGTAAGATTGGTAATATTTTTTTAAAAACCCACACCTCGTAATAATGTGTAACACATTTTTTATTGCTCTCTTCCAGTTCACGATTGCTGTTCAAACTCGGTACTTACAGACATCACTTGACGATTGTAGAAGACGGAAAGATCCTACAGGCGATGGTGTTGGCCATTTATTTGGCACATGCTCCTCTGCAAAAGATTTAGAAGCGGAGAGAAAAATAAGGAAATCGCTGCTACAGCATTCATCGGAAGAAGATTCTATCCTTTTCATAAATGAAAAGACAAAAAGTAACCCTGACTTCGACCGTATTTTCAAAAAGTCGCGAAAGAAGCCAAAAAGGAAAAAAATAAGGCGAATACATTATAATATGTATGTCTCGAATAACCACTTAGATGATGCATTTGTGGAACCTGCTTCAAAGCAAAAGGGAAATAATGAAGGTTTGCAACAAGATAATGAGTTTTATGAGCCGGAAAAAGTGCTCCAAAAATCAAAAGGACCGAAAAGCAAACCTCGTCAAAGAGTGAGACAAGAAGATAGATGCACTGCGAGTAAAACTAGTCATGAAAGGAAAACTCTCAAGAACACCATTGCGGAAAACACTCATCAGATTCCAAGCGGAAACAGGATGCAGAATACGGTGGATACAACCAGTGAAAGTGAAGACGATTGTGCCAAACCGCTAGTGAAACTTCGGCAGAAAAGTGATGAAGAGCATACCACAAATAATGAGGTGACTGAGAAGAAAGAAATGAAGAGGGGTATGAAAGAAAAAGATGCAAAGTTTGCAAAAAGGTTGATCAAAAAGCAAAGCAAGTCAGTAAAATATAAATAAAAACTTAAAAAACAGAATTTTTTTCTTTTACCATATTTATTGCTTAACCCATTCTTCGGTCAAAATTAACCTGAAACTACTGTGAAAACTGTGGCAGACTATTTACTCAGTTTTGTTTTCTTACTGTCATTATGGGCAGTTTGACTGGATGAATAGCATTATCTCTTTCGAATGCCATTTTAATATTTTTTAATTAAAATATGAAAATATGAGTAGAATTTTGAATATTTATTTTAGAAATTTATTGATTTGAATTCAGACCATCAGTTTGATATATTAAAATTTGCTTTTTAATTATTGACTAGCAGCGATTACCCGGCGTTGCTCGGGATTTACCATGAAAAACTACGATAAAAATTACACCCGAACATATAGGCCTGATTGTGATATATTACCGCTGAATGTATCGCATTTTAGAGATGTTTAAGTAAAATTAAAGTTGGAAAGTGTTTCATAATCATTGCTTTATGCATGGTTGATCTTTCTTGTGATTTCTTAATACTTTTCGTTGTTGAGTAAGTCTGTGAGAAATAAACCATGGTGAAAGTTTCCATTTAAATTCATATCTCAAACCTGCGATTTTCAAAAGTGTCTAATACGTTCAATAAACTCCCACAAAACTCAGAGATTTAATTGACTTTCACGTTTTAAACCAACAATATCCAACCGTAGCCCCCGTTACTACGTAGTAACGGGGGCTACGGTTCAACCTTTTTCGTTGTGAATCATGGAGTTAAAGACTAGAACTCCTAGGAAAAAGTGTCGTTTTTCACTAATATCTCGAGAATCACTGGTCGTAGAAACTTGAAACATGGCCTATGTTTTAAGTGGGGCGATTTCAAGACTACCAAGATAAATTTCATGAAATTCTTCATGAAAGGAAAAATTCTGACTTATGCCATTTTTCCGTACCATGTGAAAGGCTGTTTCATCAGTGAAAATAAGGATCATAAACAAATTGACGATAGAAATTGTTTAGATCACAAATACGTTAATATATGTCAAAATTCTTTATCACAAATGCATCTAAATAAAGCATTACACAGACAAAGATCATATAAAGCAGTGGTACTCACTACGCGGTTGGGTATCCTATGTATTATCATCCAGTTTTATCTTTTTCGTAGTCACAAATTTACATTTCTAATTTGATATAGGGTCCCCATTCACAATGTTTAATTTTTAATTAAATTTAACTCGCTCAATTTTAAAGATACAGATATGCGGGGTTTTTTAATGATCTTGTTGCATTAAAAATAAAAATTTTCTGATTGATCAAATTTGTCTAAGGGGGACATATAAAAATTTAAAAAGTGTAACTCTTTTTAAATGGATGGGAGGACTATGTCATTAACGTAGTCTTATTTCCTACCTTACTTTCAACATTCTTACAATTTACATTGCCCACTTATCTCCAACAGGTAAAGAATTAAAGCGCGTTTCAATCTTTTTGGGGCACATTGTATAGTAGTTTTGCTTGCTGCTCTTATATTTAAATCTTGCTGCACTTATATTTAAATCTTGTTGCTCTTTTATTATTTTTTTAATATCTGGGTTTTTTTTTTATAGTAATTTACAACACTTTTCTTTTAAATGGCAACTTTGTTTAGAACGTTACCCTAAGAGTTTTCAAATGAAAATTAACTATGTGGCTCAATTCGACTTTCTCATATCATACCATAATCCATTTTTAAGTAACTCGTGGTGTTGTAGCTTGTGGTTTTTTTACAAGTAAAATCATGAAAAGTCGATATCGTTGATCCAAATGATTACAATTTATAACGTGTTATCCTTCACTTTAAAAGGCTTAGCAAAATCTATCGATTGGCATCATACTTCATAATCTAACCCCCAGGGGGCGTGTAATTTGCCCAATGACGTCATGGACACAAAAATTGTATCGCGACTATTTTTGCCAACAATGATTGGAACTATTAAGTCTCGTGATCATTGAAACTTAAGCAATTCCTTTGTCAAATTTTGTCCTATATGTTAAAAGAAATATAAAATGTTGAATAAATTTTGAACATTTTGCTCGAATTTAAAAAAAAAAATTCTTTCTTCACAGGTCACTGAAGAATAAAACATCCTGGTTCCGTTTGTAAACAAATTTACAAAAAATATTAAATCCCACAAAGCGACAGGGATTATCAAGGAAATTGAACTTAATTTTGCAAAAAATTGAACTTTCATCAATTAGGTGTAATATTCATTAATTTAGAGTCATTTTATTAATTTGGCGACATTTTAAAAATTCGCCAAATTTGTTGCCAAATAGGACGGTTGAACCTACAGATAAACGCTACCAAAACATCATTTAAATACTATCTCCTTTCAAAGTGCAATTAATTTCATCGATTTGGCGTCATTTTTATCAATTTGAAGACATTTTTATCAATTTAGTGATATTTTGATCAATGTTGCGATATCCTATAAAAGTATCCACATTTGTCGCCACGGGCGCGGTAGCCCAGTGGTTACACGCGGGAATTGCACTCGGTAGGCCCGCCACTGCCAAAACTGCCGCCGTGTTCACTCGGAGTACGATCACGTTAAACATGTGGGTCCGTAAGTCCTTCCGAGAGGTTGGTGGTAGGGGAAGAAGGGTACGGTCCCTATGGATGTCTCCCCCACTGGGTTCCTGTTTAAATTTGGTGGCACTTCCCGGCCGTCCAAACAGTTACCTTACACCTTTCTGGTAAGTCGGACGGTCTGGGTTTCAACAACAACAACAACATTTGTCGCCACATATATAGTTAAGTGGTTTTGGGGTATTTCCTTGCTCGGCCTTGGGCTTCTAAGCGGCCTTATGCCATTCGTGGCAGGCGCCAAGGTCTAAGATTATAAGCAAATAAGCCAAGTGGAACGGTTGGACTGACAGAAAAATGTTACCGAAACATCATTACAGTACTAGCCCTTTTCAAAACACAATTTATCTTATCTGTCGTCATTTTTATCGATTTGGCGACATATCCCTTAATTAAACGATATTTTGATAAATTTGACGATATTTTTAAAACTTGCCAAATTTGTCGCCAAATGGGGTAATTCGACTGACAGACAAACGCTACTGAAACATCAATTATCTTCTTTCAAAACACAGTTAATTTCATGGATTTAGCGCCATTTTTATAAATTTCGCGACGTTTAAAAATTCACCAATTTGGTGATCAAATTCGTCTCCAAAATTTTCGCCAAGCATTACACAGGTAGGCTGACGCACAGAGGAATGGGTTATTATTATGGTGGAACGTATTTTTAAATTTCTTTTAATGTGTACCATTTGGGTGAATATGTATTTTATAGTTTTGGAAATTATTGTAATGGGATAATGGATTTAAATGTAGTCCTTGTTTCTGCAATATTAAATTTGTATTAATCATATTTTTATTTACTTTAGCAACCAACCAGTTTTTGCCTTTCTTGGCTTAGCCTAGTTACGCGGACCCCTAGTTGCTGTTCGACCCAGACCGTCCGCCTACCAGAAAGTGTAAGGTGTCTGTTTAGAAAGCCGAGACATTGTCCCCCAATTTAAATCGGAACCCAGGGGAGCGGAACTCACTAGAACCATATACCTTGCTTCTCCACACAACCACCAACCTCTCGGAAGGATTTGCGAACTCACATATTTAACATGTCCATATTGCGAGTGAACACAAGCTGGTCACCTAATTGGGGTTAAATGTACCGTGCCATGTTTTATTATTTAGTTTATATTGTTTATTGAGCATTGTCTGGTCTGGTGCCATTGGTGTTCCCGGCTGCTCATCCGTTGCTTGTCGGGATCGGCGGGTGCGAGTTCCTCTCTTGTGTTAGAAGTCACTTCTTTTCCCGGCCGTAGAAAGAAATCAGCCCTAAGCGAAACAAGCAGGCAACTCGCGCCACTACAGACCGGAAACACAGCGCCACCCACAGGACTTTATTTACCAAAATATACAAGGTAGGATCAAAAAGTTCAGAGACTGTGCTGATATCTCCAACCCTAATTGGAGGAGAGGGAAACTATTTTACCGTGGCGTAGAGGCACATGTGACGCGAGATGTGAAAAGGAAGAAGCAGGTGCTTTTCCAGACAATGCGTGTCAGTGAACTCAGGTGCAATGTTTCTGTCGGCGATTTCCCCAAACGCTGGCAGAATTTGATATTCGCACTTTGTTCTTCAAACATCATTACCGTTTTCGACGAACGCGAACGACTACAGTTTACTGGCACGCATTGTCTGGGAAAACCCTGCACTGCGGACGAACGCGAACGACTACAGTTTACTGGCACGCATTGTCTGGGAAAACCCTGCACTGCGGACCTGCTTCTTCCTTTTCACATCTCACGTCACATGTGCCTCTACTCCACGGTAAAATAGTTCCCCTCTCCTCCAATCAGGGTTGGAGATATCAGCACAGTCTCCGAACTTTTTGATTCTACCTTGTATATAAATGTGCGGCTCACACGGAAGAGGTCAGCAAAGGACCAAACATAAACAGCTCCACAAACAAGGAACAATCGCTACATTCACTCGACATAGAAATCAAAATAAGATACAATTTGAGAAGAAGAACAAAAACATGTGTAAACATTATTGCTGCTAGAGGAGTTACATTTTCAATTTCACAATATACAAATTTGACACTACTATACACAATTATTATTTCACATCTCTACACTTTTAATTTATACGCTTAAAATATACGTTTAAAATAAACGTTTAAATACATAATGCATATCAAATGTATGATTAAAAAAATACCTGTTATTTACAAAATTGTGTATTGTTTTTATATTTATATATTATATACAATATTTACAAAGTATCATTAGTTTCATTATACTTGAATATATATATGATCTCATTATTAATAATACGTTTAAAAATACGCTTAAAATGTACGTTTAAAATATCACACTTATAATACAGGTATTATATGTATATTACCTGTATTATTATGTATATTACCAGGTACCTGTATATATGTATTACCTGTATATATGTATATTACCAGGAACACAAAGGTGACGACTTGACATTAAATCCATGTATGTAGAAAGGGAAGGGACCATTCCCACTAAAGAAGCATATTAGAAAACGATTTGTAACCTGAAGAGAGCAGTTAAACCTCGGACAGAAGGACTGGGCTTCCACCGTACCACGAGTTGCGGAGCACCCCCACACCTCTAATACAATCAGTTGCTCTAAGCCTTATGGCGAGTGGTGCGGTCTGGGTTGCAAAGACATCTGATCTGACCAGGCCGTCCAAATAGACACCTTAAACCTTCGGGTAGGTCGGACAGTCTGGATCGAATGAAAGTTCTCTAGTATGTTCATGCTCCCTTGGATGCTCGCAGGCCTACGGGGGGGGGAGCGCTTTCCCTGTCTAGTTGTGTTGAGTGGCCAGCTGGGCCTCCTTCGTGTTGAGGGGTCCTCTCACGCCCACACACAAATGTGCTTTAAACCTTTGGGTAAGTGGTGTGATTTGGGTCGTAGAGACCTCTAGTTTGAGTAGCGAGAGTCTAAAAGCGTTGAATGGAATAGCTGTTTTTATTGCAGTGAAATGAATTAAAAATTTAAAATTTCTCTATTTTTGACCAATATGTTTAAAGTTTAAAATATGAGTATGCAGGGTGTGAGATTCCTCGGGAGCCATATTGAATCCTCGTGCAGAGGAGAGGGCTGGAAGGCAAGGAAAAGATAAAATGGAGATGTTTTCTCTTGAATGAAGACAGTTGGTTATTTTTATTTTATTTTATTTTTTAGGTCAGCTGTGGACACTGGACGCAGAGTGTTTGTTGCTCTGATGCAAATCATTATTAAACACTTGTAATTTAACCTTTTCCTTACGGCGGTACAACTGTTGTACCACTGAAATTCTCTTGAAACTCTTAATCTTCTTCTGAAAACTTGAAGAATGCCTGCAGCCCTCCCTTCAAGTTTCTCCCGACTGAAGGGGGAGCGAGTTACGAACAAAAGACAAGGTCATTGAAGGTGTTTATTTAGAGGGGTGGAATTTTCAGTTATTTTGCCGTTATGGAGTTGAAAAAATGGATTCTTGGAGGCGTAATGTAAAGGTTAACTGTAAATATATGTATATCTTGTGCTGAAAAATAAAATGTTAAAAAGACAAATGCAGTATTGATAGAAATTGGTGTTTGTGGATGTGGATTCTCCTGGTTATGTGTTAAAAGCGACCCAAAATGCAACGTTTTAACGAAAGCGTCTTACACTTGTAATATGTGAAAATTCTGCAACTAATATAAAAAAGATTGTTATACGTTTTGTACGCAGACAATTAATAGTAGTTACACACAAGACATACGGAGAGAGCCGAGCTGTCGACCGCTTTGACTGACAATAAATATGTATATGTTCTACTATCATGTCCAAAAGTTAAGCACAATTCGCAAAATACGAAACATTCGGTGTTAATATGGATACAATGGTTCACAATCAGTTATGAAGAATCATGGGACAAAGGTAAATCATTGTGTATATGCAAAACAGTTCAATCGACGTCGACATGAGCAAAGCACCGACGCACGTTGGAACGAGTATAAAACGGCCTCGAGCTGCATGGCCAGTTGGGGCAGAATTTCACAATGGCTGTGGTACGGAGCGTTGTTAATAACCAAAAAGGACGAAAGATGTAACAAAGGTGCCAACTGGACATGTTTTTGAAGGGATGAATTATTGGAATGCTGGAATCCGGTCAATCCCAAACCGAAGCTTCTCGAATTCTGAATGTGCCTCAGTGTGTGATCTCGAGATTGTGGCAGAGGTTCCAAACCACTGGAGATGTTACCCGACGACCAGTACCAGGTTGGCCAAGGATAACAACCATTCGGCAAGACGATATTTGGTAACAACTGCGCAACGGCAGAGGAACCGTTCTGCCAGACAACTGGGTTCAGCCCTGACAGACGCCACAAGAGTCACTGTTTCGAGACAAACTTTTTGCAGGAGTCTCGGACACGTTGGTCTCTATTCCAGACGACCAGCGGTTTGCATCCCCCCTGACGCCTGCACAGAAACGCGCGCGTTTACAGTAGAGTTTGGAACATCGGCAGTGGAGTAGAGTGTCATGTTCAGTGATGAGTCCAGGTTTAGCCTGCAAACTGATTCTCGTCGTACCACGATCTGAAGAGAACGTGGAACGCGTTTTCAGCCAGGAAATATCACGAAAAGACATCGCTTTCCGTTTGGAGAAGTCATGGTCTGGGCAGGCATCATGATGGACGACCTCACAGACCTCCACATCTTTGACACGAGGTCGGTTACCGGTCAAAGATACAGAGACGAAGTTCTTGAGCCTTCCGTTCTATTGTTTTGAGGTGCTGTTGGTTCTGATTTCATATTCATGGCTGATAACGCGGCTCCTCACCGTGCGGCCTTGGTCGACAACTTCCTTTAAACTGAAGATATCCAGCACATGCAGTGGCCTGCCAACTCTCCTGATCTCAATCCAGTAGAGCATGTGTGGGATATGCTTGGAAGACATCTTGCAGCCCTTCGCTACCCACCAAGCTCCGTTCCGGGATTGAAAACAGCTCTCTGTGAGGCTTGGAACTCTTTCAGCACACAACTCTGTCGGGAGGAAAAACGCATTATGATATATTAAAAAACATTAACCTAAATATTCTAAGTTCTCAAGGTTCTTAAAACCTAAAAGTCATCTGAAATATATCTGAAATTCTTTTAAAATACACTGAATTCTTAAATAAACTGAAAGGGGACCTATTGACCAATTACTCTAAGTGTACAAATATGTACTCCTGTAAAATATTAAAAATGGCACTTTCCTAAAAATAAAAACATTAAAGTAAAAGAAAGAACACAGATTTTTAAGTTTTCAAAATCTAACGTTTATTAAAATTTAAACTTCATTTTTATAGAATTTTCAAAACATTTTACAACTTTTAAACATCTCATTAACTAAATAAATCAAATTAAACACCTTAAATAATTTAAATAAATTGAATTTATACAAAGGCCGGTCGTTTAGTGGTTAGTACAAACGTTAGAATATTAAAAGTTAACAATGTTAAAACTATTCAATTATTTGTCAAACTTGAATTTAGAATAAAAAGAACATCAGCTAGCCAAACAGAAATTTTAGAACAAAAGTTAAAGAAAAACCTCAGGTTCAGCTGACCTAAAATATACAGGTCAAAAAGGGTCTTATTCTATGCCAACTCAATTAAAAATTAGAATGTAAAAGATATCACCAAGGGTCCAAGAAGAACGGCAGAGATCGGCGGGAGGCAGAATCACCAAACGTGCTGCAGATCCAGGGAAAACCAGAAGAGGAAAATCCATGGCACAGGATCTTATTTCTGTCCAGTAGAAATCTGGAAAAACGATCGTTCCACGAATTCCGACTCCAAGGGAGATTCTTCAAATCAGCCGGACGTCCAGCAATAAAAATCATTTCTCCCAGCTGCTGCACCGGACTACTGACATCAAAATAGAAAACAAAGCATATGTCCGTCTTAAATTACTTCGGAAATGTGAATTCCATTCATCATTAATAGAGCTCTCAGCTTGTCAGGATAAACAAATCTTTAATTGGCCGGTAAGACTTCCTCGGCCGACATCACATAAATCGCGGAACATCTTGGGTCAACATATAACAGACAAGAAATGGAGGGCAGATGTTCCAAACCATTCAGTTATGGAAGATGCAACATTTTCAGAGGCTCGTTAAAAATGATTTTTGTTCTCTGGACGTAGACAAAATACCGGTGCATTCCAAAGGAGAATATTTGAAAAACTGAACAAATTTCGTTCCATTATTCCACGCGCGCGCCGTAGCGCAATTACTACTTGAAAGTATCACATATCAAATTCTAATCAAAAGGGAAGAGCAGAAGAGAAGAGAGGAGAGAGGGCTGAAAAAGAGCGGGAGTTTATTTATATACTGCGAAACATCGCTGCCACAGATTGTAAACAAAATTATCGATGAACGATAAAATAATTAATGACAGACGATTTTAATATTACGGTCAACCAATTAAAAACTCGAAATTTTAAAGAAGAGAATTGGAATTTCAAACAGACGAAAATTAAAAAAGTGAAACGATTTGGAATATACGAATTCGGCAACAATTTAAATATGAACGATTCTGGAATATTTAAAAAGCTGAAAATAGAATAAAACTGAAAAATTTCGATGAATTAACAAATTTTTAACAGAGAGCAATAAATTTGGAATCAAATTAAAGGGAATAAAAAGGGCAATAAATGGAATTGCAAAGTTAGCCAATTTAAATAAATTTAAATTGCTAAAACCTAAAAAGAACGAACTTTCGCCGTTTTTAACACAAAACCTATGGAATAGAACCTATTTGAACAAAGAATATCAAAAACCTAAACAATTGGAAAATGGAGAGTGACTATGTAAATAAGACCCCTGAACACGTTTAGATTAAAAACAAAATTCCTAAAATGATTAAATATCCAAAAATAATAACCCAACAACTCATCTAAATCCTCATCGAAAGTATGAGAATCATTATGCAGCATGCGTGGCTACCCGACACACCGTTCCCACACACCGTATTAAACTGCAGCATCACATTATTTTAATCATTCTGTTTCACTGAGGTTGACACTCGTATTGTGACCCTTTTTCTTTGGATAATAAAAGTCGTTATTATCCTTGTTTTACATTGTTTTCTTCTTCTATAACCCTATTACACCCGCATACCGCGTTTCCTTCCATTCCGATGTAGATTTCCTGAAATTTTCACATAGACAGCAACTATGTTTAACTTTTGGCCATGAGTGTGCGTACACTTTGATAAAGTAGTAATCGGAGAGGAGAAAATGGGAGGAAATATCTTACTAGAAGATTCTAAATGCTGAGTCAGGGAAAATTGACAAAATAGTAAAAAATTTCAAACTGCAGCTGAGAAGTTATGCCAAAGACTTTTTATTAGCAGACTTTGGATATGGAAGTTTACTTTTTACAGCACCCAAGGCAGAGAAAATTACATCACAGAGAGCTACACCATGATAAAAACTTTTGTTATTGAGGTTGTAGGAAACAATTTAGACTACAATAAGAAACGGCGTAAGAGAGAAATGTTTCATAATTTACGACTCTAGAAATAGGCAAGTTATAAACGAGGGGAGGGATTTATATATCATATATCTTTATAATTAGTAATATGTCCATCAATTTTAATTCTGATAAAAATTACAGAATTCGTACTGTAAAATATGTTATAGAAAGAAATATATTTTTATGATTTCTGCCCATGTAACAACTTCTTTGAAAAACAGAAACATATGAATGAATTGAAATTTCACAAAACTGTACTGGGTCGCATAAATCTACCTATTCGTCCTCGCATACCTGGGACTGGGGCGTTACAAGGGGCAACCTGTTCGGTTGTATTGGTCTGATGTGAGCAATCATGTTGCTATCGTCAGCTATGATCTGCCTGTGTAGTGTCCGGATATAATATGTACTGGGCGCTGTGGCTGGAAAAATGATAAGTTGCATTTCTATTCTAGCACCACGCAGCCAGAAAATAAAAGAACGCACGCCTATAATAAAAGAAAATATCTCGTGAATAGCTAAGGATAGTAGAGAAGCGATTTCTGCCCTGTAATTGGTATTTGAATAAAAGCAAGGAAATACATAACTGATCATTCATTGCCTCTTGTGCACCAAGGTTTCATGGTCATTTATACTCTTCAGTAGGGCATGGGTGCTCATAGGAGAGGGTAAAAGGGCACTTGCTTTCCTGGACATCAAGGTCACAAAGTTGTGTATCAAACTTGTCGGTGTTGTACGTCTTATCCTTGAATTTGCCCCACTGATGTCAGTGGGTTTCTCCCCTCCTTCTGAAAACGTTCTATGAATGCTCATGCAGCACGGTGCATGCGACGAAAGGATTAGTGAGTACAAAGTTCCTTATAGCAAGTATTTTTTAATGTTTCTTATAGAAGAATTTATTTCCAACTAGGGTAGGGTAACAGTGGATAGGGTATTATTTTAACCCTGTCCACTGTTATCAAAACTGTAAGTGTTCAGAATTAAAGCCCCTTCTGAGTTTGCCCTATAACAAAACGTTAAAAAATTTTGAGAAAATAGACTCCTAAATAGATAGGCTGGCGCAACAGTGGCCATATTTATTCCCAATCGAAGCAATGACTGTACATGGCAAAATGGGATTTTATTTTCAGGATCTCGAGGAAATCAATCTGGACTTTTTTCTTCAATTATATTGGTTAAATTTTTGGCAGCAGAAGCACCCATTTTAAAGCTATTGTCATTAAAGCTACGATCATTGTCACTCCTCAAATTGTAAGGAATTTAAAATTTCTACTTTGAAGCACCTTTTGTACATGGAATATAACACTGATGAATGAAAACTATCCGTTCTATAGGGCAGGCGCATGGATATAAATAACTCCGCTCCGTCTTGTATTTAGGTGGGTAGAGCCAATTGGACTTAGTATTTCTTGTTTGCGTTTTTATCACATTTTAGAAAGAAAAAAACACCAAAATGTCTTTGAATGATCACAATAATGCGTAAAATTCTTATGTCTTACCATATTATGCTAATTGTTTGGATCTCGTATCAAAAAAGTACTAAAAGTTGAAATTATCTAGTCATAGTGGTCTAGTCATTACCAGATCCATCTATGATTCGTGATAACGAGTAGTTGAGTAATTTAGACTTCTGTCCAAATATAGAATATCCAGATGTGTTTATTTTTTAACAGTAGACTTTACCGCGGATTGCTTAAAAAATTACAAGTCTCTCTTGGCATATCTGTATGTAGAATCAGATCAGATAACTTATATCATTTATGTAATAGATATGCCTGTAATTAGTTAGTTTTAATACAATTATAGCTTATCTAAAATTAATGAATTCAATGAGTTACAATATTCAAATATTATTTAGCTAAAAATTAGCTATTATGTATCAATTTATTAAATATAATTGGTTTGAAGATTGTATGTTGGCAACAGAACTTGGGATAGTTTACAATTTTTTCACTGAAATGCTTATTATTCATGCAATTGATAATGGATTGCATTTCTAATACTCTTCACAGTGTAAAGATATTTTACACATACCATCAGCTTAATTATCGTATTTAAATTAATTGTGTCTAATTTTTTCCTTATCTTTTACAGTTTGCACAAAGTGTTTCTACTTATTAATTATTGATTTTGTTATTTGTTCTAACCGATAACTCCAATACTAGCACTGGACGTAGCCATAAACTTGGTTGGGGGGGGGGGGGGGGACTGATAAAATGTTTCTTTTAAGAATTTGTTAATGTTTCAATTTGCTCTATCAAGTATTTTTTAATGATCTGTTCATCCGACATTTGTACCCATATAATTTACAGTACAGAATTATGTGAAAATTGATAATTATAATAAAAGTTATTGGAACTTGTAATTTATTCTTTTCCTACGCACATAATGTATGAGCAGGGAAAATATTTTGACAGGGTTGAACATTTGAAATCGAGTTTTCAATAGAGCATGGGCACGAGGGTAAATAAACAATCTACGTAGTAGAATGCGCAGAAACGTAAGGGCATTATTTTTACCATAGCATGTAATGGTAAACAGACGACGATGGCAAATAAAAATTAAAATTAAACCCATTAAACATCGAAATTTATCTTTGTGATGAAAATAAGTTATTTAGAATACTTGAATAACGACATACATTTAAAGATTTCATTTGCTAAAGTTCACTTTAAGTGATTTTAAGTGAATGTACACTGCTACTCATTTTTACTTTGGTTACTAACTAGCGTTCTAAAGATGTATAGATTTACTAGCAAATTCTGCAATGTATATGCGAATGTGTAGGGAAAGATATGTAACGTTTTTCTTTAAAAAAAACTCGTGCATATATTTTAATTAAAGTGAATATTTTATTTTCCCGTTCATTAAAAATATCCACCAGACAAGTTAAATTTAGTATAATTAGAGGCTAAACGATTGTAAATTTCTAAAGTAACCGTTTTTAATACAGAAATAATGAAAACTTCCTTACTACTAAGCAAACGAGTATTTTGTTTTGGAAACGTCACGAAACGTAAAGGCAAAATTGTCCGTGTGACGTCACGTGCCCTTGCTCTATGGTAGAATATGTTTTAAAGTATTTTTGAATCACGATAAAAACCGATACCAATACCTTTCTTAAATTGATTCGAGCCGCCATAGCCGTATAAGCAATGCACCATATTAAAATCATTTGAATATGTAAAATTTAAAGTAAAAACTAAGGGGTTTGGGTGGTTCTACCCACTCAAATAAATAGCAGACGACGACGTGACGTCACGTTCTCCTGTCCTATTTATTTATCTCAATGGTTTCCTATGCATGCAACTGCGTTCCAAATGGTGAGAAATGCAACCCAAAACCAGTATAATGTTCGAGAACATTGTGCATCTACTGCTTTGATTTGTTGATGGTCTACGTGAGTTGATAATGTAATTGAGATTACGAATTTTGAGGACGTTTGTCGAAGAGAATAGAATTCATTCTACTTAAGTGTAAATTCATTGTTGATGTGTTGATTATGTGAATTGCGAAATTTCAGGGCTGCGTGTGAGAGTGCTTTTGTAGTCACAGTTTTACTTGGTAAAGAGTGTAATCGAATTGAACTACCATCAGAATGGCATCTACAGGTAATAAAATTTTCCAACAAATGACGGAAAATCAGGTATTTTTTATATCGTTAAAAATAAATTATTAAACCTATGGAGTACTGCGTCGGAAATTGCTTCACGTGATAAGAAAATTTTCTACTTAAATGTTTCTTGTTGTTTTCTTGCTATTTTATTTACTTTGGTTAAAATTTTAATGTATTATAAGGAAATACTGCAAATATAGTGCAGAAATGTGCAATTAAGAAAAAAAAAGTGAGCCATCAGTTTAATGACCTACGATAATTATGGTCAGCAGACTTGCTCGATTAGATTTTCATATATTTAATTTTAATATTGTATCTAATAGTCGTTTATCAAATGCACAGTTTAAAGATTATAATTTTTTGCAAATTTATAATTTACGAGTATCTGTCAAACATTTTGTGATTAAAATGTTTTTAACAGAAAGTTATCAATCATGCAGTAATTTTAATTTAATCTAAAGACTGGTTCCTGAAATTTGCAATATGAATTATTTTATAGATTTTTTTTTTTTCTGAATTTGAGAACCTGTGATACCTAATTGCATTTTTCTTTTAGAATTTACTTTTGCAGTTGCATATATAATTACTACTCTTGACAAAAGCAATTTTGGTACTTTTTAAATATTCCCTTCCATTTTTGTTAATTGCCCATGGCTTCTAGTTTATAAATAAAACAGTAGTTTAGTGTGAGATTTTTGACTGGGGAGGCTAAAAATTTGGACTTACAAGTGAAATGTATATTGGAATTCACATTCTCATAAGTTTTATTTATTGGTAAATAAAATCAAATAATTTTACATTAAAGTGCAAAGAGTGGATGAAATGCACAAGATTTAAAATGTTACCTATGTAAGATGAATACATACAAATATAATATTTTAAATGTTTTTTTATTTCTAAATTAGATGAACTTTTACAATCATTTTATTAAATATGAAGTCATGGTCGTCTATGTGGGAGGTAAAGGTATGTGTGGTGGTGGGGGGGGGGGGGGGGGACACACTCCCTCTTGGACATTCAATGTAACAAAGTTGAGCATCAAGCCTAGTTGATGTTGTATATCATGTGCTTGAGTTTGCTCCCACCCCATCCCCTGGAAAAAACAATTTTGTATATTCATTATTTACAAATACTATACTTTGAAAACTTAAAAATATCTTAACCACAATATGCTAAACATCCACTAGAAAATTATCAGTTGCTTTTGTTTAACAGAGATTCTCCTGTAAAATGATTTTTAAAGGGAAATCAGATTTATTCTTTCTAAAACTCCCAAAAATGCAGACAGATGCTTCACCATATTGTTTCTGTGACTAAGTCTACTTCACAAACTACTTAAGTTTAATAGCAGTCATTATTAGTGTGTTTTTTTGTCTTGATACTATTGTTTAAATTTAGGTGAATGTCATGTTATTCATGTAAAATGCCTCATATATTTTAGTATTACATATGACTTTTTTCTGCAAAGATTAATTAATAGAACCATGTTTGACCCAAAATGGCAGATCCATTTGGGACATTGCCCATTGGATCCATTGGGATCCATTTGGATCCACATTGCCCAAGAAATTTTAATTCATGAAACACCAATCATTGTCTTAAGCTGTGATGTTTATAAAGGGTTGGAAATCAGGGATGAAATAGCCATATCTTTCTTGAAGCTAGCTTATAGTTCTAGCTTATCAGTCAGAGCAAAGTTTGACAGGTTGGCAGTCCTAATACCATTCTTCTTTCAATGCACCATAAAGGCTAGATGATTTCAGCTTCTAGATATGCATTTCAATAGGAAAAATACTTTGAAATGTCTCATTTGAAGTAAATAAAGTGTAATGGTTTTCAAACAAAATACATATATATTCACATATATAGTTATTTTTTAAAATATAATAAATAAAAGTATCTTTGAATTAGATATGAAACAGGGGAGGCTTAACTTCTGAGCATCAATGGAAACTATGCCACTGCAATAAAATGCACCATTAGTAGATTGTGATAGTGCAGTAGGGTATCAACAGAGAGATTTGGGACCTTATAACCCGTCCTATAAGTTTATAAAAGAAATTTGAACCCTAATTCTTGCTTTTGTATACTCAGTTTTATACATTCCTAAAAGTATATGTAAATAATCTATGAACCTCAGTTTATTCAAAGGAGTTAGTTGAGTTAAATTTTTTTTTTTTTTTTTTTTTTTTTGCACACTCAAAGCACAATCTGTTTTGTAAATATTTTCATTGTCTGTAAAAAGGCTTTTCCCATTCAGATTTTATGACTGTTGTTATTACCTTTTTACTGTTGCAAACATAACCGAAAAAATAGCCAGATTTATTTAAAATCCCTATGGAAAAGTACTTTTATTTAGAAAAAAAAAAAAAATCATTTAATTACATATATTTATTATATTTATAGCACATTTTAGTATAGTATCTTTCTATTAATGCATGAAACCCATGTTTGTATGTTTCCCTTAATTTGAAGCCAATAAATAGCCAATTACCTCCAGTTTTTTCTAAAATATAGCATTCAATCTAAGGAGTTGCAGAAAACTTTTGAAAATTCAATAGATTTTGAAATACGTTCAAGAAACCCTTGAAAAATTAACCCTAACATTAAAAATTTCATATCATTTCTCAGACTTTTTTTAACAGAATTTCTAAAACATCTATAGTTTTATTTTCACAGGAAAGGCAGACAAATTCCAAAAATTCGAGAAAAGGGCGACACAGACACCCTTTTTAAAAATCTGGCACCTCAATTTTAGGGCTGCAATCTAAAACTGAAGCTAAGCTTTCCAGGTTTGTTGCTCAAGTGTCAAAAATTAAAAAAAGTCAATATTTTCTAGTTTTTAATTTTGAAATGGTGAAAAGAAAACCTAAAAAAAGTACCCATCTAAAATATCTATCTACTCATGCAGTTTTTGTAATAGGTTCTCCATTTGTCAAATTTCAGTGTATATGTCAAAGGGCCTCTAGAGCCAAAATTTTGAAAAGGCCTTAGTTTTTTCAATACAATTTTGAAGTTAAATTTTTTTTATTTCACTATTCATTTTCAAAATCTAACATTTCATTGTTGCAAATGGTGGTGTTATTTCAAAAGAAATAAATATATTTAAATCATTTAAACAGTAAAATATAATTTTATTATCTTGAGTGCTATGAATCCATGGAGTTAGAGACTTTTACCATAATTTAATTTGTTGAGACTTTTGCTGTCATTGGTGCTTGAGGCGATGGCAGAGCTGGATTGAGACTTTTGGAAGAAATTTGCAATTTGTATTCTGGGATAAAATCAGAAGAGTAGTGGAAAAATAAAAACTAAGCAATTGGTGCAAACTGTGCAATTGGTCAAATTGTGCTATGATTGTTGAATTTGTGATTTCATTTGTATCCATCATAAGGGCATAATTCTAATCATAATTCTCCTCATATTTTTTCATCAGCATTTTAATTTGTCTTAACCCTTATAACTCTGATTAATATGGAATTTTCACTTATTTAAGGTGTATCGCTTCTGCTATGTACATGGATTGCTTGAAATTTGTATTTTTCTTTAGGAGTATCATGCTAGCTGTGCATGCAGGTTTACACCTTAGATAACTGTTAGAACATAAATGTTACAACTTGTTACGCATGGTGTCTCATCAAGTGATGGATCTTTTGTGAGAATTTGTTTATTATTATCGGCAATCAGTTCAGAAAAGTATTGGAAACGTAAAAACTATGTTGTTAACAGAAGATAGCAATTGGTCTAATCATGTTAAGATTGTTAAAATTGCAGACTTTTGTGCCCGTGCAAGAAAGGGGGAGCAGGGATCTTTTTAAAATCTTCATTTTCATCCCTTTTAGAGATACCTGCTCTGATTTTGATGCAATTTTCACATTGTATGTTTTACTCTGCAGTGGACCAACTCGACCTGCTCATGCAAAACTTTGACCTACTTTTGTTGCTTTATGGCTTATGAGCTTGCACAGAATTGAAAAACTAATTTCTATAAAAACTGTTTGCTAGATTTAGTAATTGCTGGCTTGCACATCCCACTAGTAATGATTAAAAGTAACACTTGTCCGGTATCACTGTTGGCCAGAAGTAAACAAATTAAAAGATAAAATTTAACAATGGACATCCCCCATCCAATCAGAGTTGTACTATAATTGTATTAAGGAATAGCATCACAGTCACTGTTTATTAGAAATCAAAACATAAAAAAATAATTTTCAGAGATTGAATTATAGCTAAGTAACATTTCTAAAAAGTTGTCAATTTGGTGATGGACCAAATTTGTCACCTAAATGTTGTGACATCTACATAAGATTGACTTTTCATATTTTTATTAATAAACTAAGGTTTGTAGGATGGCTTCTGTTTGAAACTGTTTTATATATGCATAGATATTATAATTTTGGTATGTAGAGTAAAATAAAATTTGTAATTTTTGTTATTTGGAATTTGATGTGTTGTTGTTGTTGAAACCCAGACCGTCCGACCTACCAGAAAGGTGTAAGGTAACTGTTTGGACGGTCGGGAAGTGCCACCCAATTTAGACCGGAACCCAGTGGGGGAGGCATCCACAGGGACCGTACCCTCCTTCCCCTACCACCAACCTCTCGGAAGGACTTTCGGACCCACATGTTTAACGTGATCGTACTCCGCATGAACACGGCGGCAGTTTTGGCAGTGGCTGGAATCGAACCCGAGCCTACCGAGTGCAACTCCAGCGCGCTAACCAATGGGCTACCGCGCCCCTGGAATTTGATGTGTAAATAAATTGGGATTAACGTTATTCTGAAATTACATAAAGTGAATGCTTTGCATATAATTGATTGGGATAGCATTATAAATAAAAACTACTGTATTCATAATGCATCTCCAGTTACAAAAAAAATGTATATTGTATTCTCAACATTTGAATCTAGAAAATAATCAATCTTGCTTATTCCTAAAAAATAACTGTTTGTCATATTCTTTAACAGTTAACCCATTTGAAAGACTTCTCAAAACTTTAGATGTGGAAGGATCAGTGTACAAATACTATGATCTATTAGCTTTGAATGATGAAAGATATGGTAAATAATCTTTTATGCTTTTGTATAGATGTTATAATTTTGTATATGTTGTCAGCTTCAAGCAAGCCTTTAAATATCTTTTCATGCAATTTAATTTTTTAAAATTATCATTGCTTTTATTTTCACTTCTGTTGATAATTGTATATATGATAATTAAAATCTAAATATTTTTTATGTATCTTTAGCTTTAAGTTTCTTAAACTGGTGCATTATCATCCTCAAGGGAATTGAGTAGTACTTCTGTATTTTGAAGGATCATAAGGGTTGTTATGAAAATTTATTTTATGTATTAAACTGCATTTCTCAATTGGTGAGTCATAAAACCTAAGGGGATTAAAAACTGTTCTAGAGGGTCATGAGGGATGTGGTGCAAATATATTTTACATGTATTCACAATGCATATAGATGTTTAGTGATAAGACCAAATTTTATGAAGGGAATCTCATAGTCTAATTCTTTTTTGTAGGGGATTATGTTAAAAAGCTCAAAAATGATTGCTTACAGAAAGAATAAGAAGATCCATGAATTCTCAGAGAATTTAAATTCAACAAAAAATCTCAATAAAAACTAATATGGAAAATTTGATAATTTTTTACGTAAAATATATTTATTAATTATTAAAATTGAAATTACTCAATTAAATAAAATAATTTACAAAATTATGAGATTCACTCAAAAAATTTGCCAAATTTCTTCTGTAAAATTTCAAAGTTTGAGTATGAAGTATATTCTTAAACTCTGAATTTCTCGGGAGAATTTAATTTCAGCTCATAATCTCATGGAAAACTGAATAAGAAAATGCAAACAAGGGTAAAAATAGTGAGGACCTGGACAAATCCCTATTTTATTTTCATTTTGAAAGATTCTAACTGAATATTCCTACCCTTTTATGCTTGAAGCCAGAATTTTGATTACATGACTGTTTCAAGAAAATATTTAGCAAATATTTCTAGTTATTTTTTTACCAATTTCTGAATTTGAATTTAATCCGCATTACATTCCACCTTTTAAAGGTTCAAAAACTCATTTTTTTTTTAGATGAATTTTAATAAAAGGACATTTTTTGAACATTTAAAAAGAAACCCTATTCTAAAATTTATAATAAAGCTAAAGTTATGGTTAAAACTAGTTCTTTTCACCAGATGACATCATTTAAACATGTACTAAGTAATTTTGTTCTCACGTGTTAAAAAATAGCCTAATTTTTTTTTTATAGCTGTTTTTATTTATATATATATATATGGATAATGTCTACTCGGATTAATAATAACCTTCCTAGCTGTAATTTTAACAGAGCAATTTTTTCTTGCAATGATTCTTTAGGTTGTAGCCTATTAGTTTATTCTTAGGTCATTAAAATTTTATAGTCCCTTAAAAATTATCTTGCATTCAAAAACAATTAATATTACCAAAATTTTTACCCCAAGGCCCTCATACATAAGTTATATTTTGTTATGTGCCAAAAGTTCTTGATTAAGGTTTTTAGCTGGTAGAGGGATTCTCGCATCTCCTAATATTTCAAAACAAAAGAGGCAAGACATGTACTACAGCAAAATTTTTGACTTTAGAATTTTACTTTACTAATGATTTCACATAGGGTTCTTTTGTTTTATTTTAAATAAATATGCTATTTGCCTCATAATGATAGTATGTAACTGGATACATTATTAAATATAATATATAGAACTTTTAAATAGTTTATGTATATTATTTCTTCCACAACATTACTAAAATTTTTATTGATGTTCTAGAAAAATTGCCTTTTTCCATTCGAGTGTTGCTGGAGGCTGCAGTTCGCTGCTGTGATAACTTCCAGGTGAAAGAATGTGACATACAGAATATTTTGGACTGGGAAAATCTGCAACACAAGGAGGAGGGGGTTGAAGTCTCTTTCAATCCAGCTAGAGTAATCCTTCAAGATTTCACGTAAGTATATTGGTGTAAGAATAGAATAGAGTGTAGATATATATATATGTGATGTGGAGGTAGTTTCTAAATTATTAGTTATCTTGTAAATACTTTATGGTCATAAACTTTCTTTATTCAAAGGTTTTTTTTAACCCCAACTTAATTGTCACCAAATTTGGTTACTATTCAAGGTATGTGGAAAAGGATTCATGGCAAATCCAAAGTTTTTCAACAGCAGAGAGGTAATATGGCACTTTTATGGGAGAAAACATAACACCGATAAATCAATTAAAATACAGACATTAAATGGAAAACTTGGTTTATTAATAAGATGAAACACAAGAATTAAATTTTACATGATGATTTCATAAGCAAAGTAAGCTTTGCTTGTTAAAATAATAAAAACATAATATTTTTGCCTGCAAAGGCAAGCTGTATTTTGTGTTTACATTGCTTGCAAACCTGATTAATTCTTGTATTTTATGCCACAATTTTCATTCATTTTTACTCCATGTATTTTATCCATTTTTCAATTTTTTCTACGTATAGGGTGCTGTTCTACCCCTCTCCTATTGGTGGGTATTGTAATGAATTTTACTTGTAGTCATTTTCCTCATTCCTTGATAGCATATACTTGAATAATAGTTCACACTTGTTTAATAGGCCATTCTATCTATAATTTAATTTTTTTTATTTTAAATGCTGATTTTATTCTTAAAGCAAGTTTTCAACATTTTTCATTTTAGTTTTCTTTTTTACTCTGGTTTTTTCATGTTGATGTAATGTTTGGGACTTGTGGTTACAGAAGATGTCTGTAACATAAATGTTTTGATATTAGCTTTCTTGAGCTAAATATGTGTTTCCAACTACTTAGAGACAAGTTTATTAAATAATAAAAATGTGTAAATACTTAATATGCTAACATTCCAAAATACTTTTTTTATTAAAAATGTAAACGAATGTGTAAACGAAAAATGTAATATGAAGCTGCTGATCTGCTTGCCAAGAAGGGAAATAATGTAAACATTAATCAAATACTTATCCCACTGGTATCCTTTAAAAAGTTTGTACATAGAGACATGATAAACACTTATAAAGATAACTTTATGACTAAATTCAGAGGTAAAAAGTGGCTTGATATCCAAGATAATTGGAAAATTTTCAACACTAGACCACATAAAGAAGCGGTTGCCAATTTTCGATTGAAAACTGGACATGATTGTTTGGCAGAACACCTAAATAGAATAGGCGTTCTCCCCACGAACATTTGCCAATATGTAATGTTGGCAGAATGAACTCGGAACATCTTATTGGGTGTCCAGGATTGGATAGAGATGCCCAACACCAGGACAATGTCATTAAACTTTATTTGGATGCTAGGAATCTTATGGAATGATAAAGAATGTCTGCCCCCTCTTCACCGTGTGCTTCCTTGGACTCTTTTCTTTTGCTTTGACTGTGTTCTCTGTATTCCTCTGTTTGCTGCTTTGTTTGTTCTTGTTATTTTCCTTTTGTATTTGATGAGATCTCTATTTGTATGGATTAGATTCCAATAATAAAGCCATATGTTACAAAAAAATGTCAAAATGTGCAAAATATACTAAAAATATTTGATATACAGGGTGTCCAGTGCTATCGGTGGCCAGTGGCTATTTCCTTAACTATTAGTCACAGAGATATACTTCCAATTGCAAAAATGTTTTAAATTTTAAAATCTATTATCTTAGAAACAGTTTAAATCAATAAATGCATTTCTGAAAGAAATACGAAATATAAATTTTTATACAGTCCCTTGGTCCTACCAGTTATATTTAGGAAAACATTCTCATACAATTTCATGCAAAAAAAAAAAAAAAAAAAATCTTATATGACCAAAATTGACCGACTTATAGCTGCTTAAAGTTTGAGTACTTTTTGTGCTGAGAAATAGAGGTTATACACAAAATAATTAGAGAGACAAATATTTCGAGCAATTCCATTATTTTTTGCAGCAATATACATTACACTAAACAATATTAAATTTAATTATTTGTAATACATAAAAATATATCAAAAAATTAAATATTTATCGTCTGCTGAACATTTTATCACAGATATGATACTTCATTTCATCTTATTCAGATACGCTCTACAAATCTGTTATTTTTTAAGTGTTATCTGCCTTTATTATTTTAGATTTAAAGTGCATAATTTTTTATTTTCATCTGCAGGTACATTGTAACTGGTCTCATTACTGGTCTATTACCGTATAAAAATTTTAATTTCATAATTTTTAGAGAAATGCATTTATTGACTTAAACGACTTTTACGTTAATGTGTTACCTTATTTACAAAAAAGATCTTAGAAAGATCCCCCAAAAGATCTTAGTCGAGCCCTGACTATAATACTCTTCTAAACGAATTACTATTCGATAAAAAGCTTTGCTTCATTCTCGACATTGTCAGCAAATGCAATTGAAACATAATACTTTGAATACAGAATTTCAATATTTATACGGTCCTTTAAAGGTTGCCTGAAACAGGACATTTTTATGCGCGGAAAAGCGATTTAAGTCATAAAACTTAATACTTCATAACTCTGTGAATTTAGGTCGTAAAATGATGACTTTTTATTTTTATTTTACATGAAATTGTACGAGGATGATTTTCCTAATTATAACTGGGAAGACCAGGGGATCATATAAAAATTTATATTTCATATTTCTTTCAGAAATGCATTTATTTATTTAAACTGTTTCTACGATAGTAGATTTTAAAATTTAAAACATTTTTGCAATTGGAAGTATATCTTTGTGACTAACGGTTAAGGAAATAACCATTGGCCACCGATAGCACTGGACACCCGGAACATTTTTTCCTAAATTTCATAAAAATCCTATTAATCCTTTCCACTCGTATGTCCCCGTATGGGGGACATCACTCGTTTTACCATCGCGCTCGTATGTCCCCGTACAGGGGACATCGCATCTGTACCGTTGCGTTCGTATGTCGCCATAGAAATAGGAAAAACACAGAAGGAGGAATGATTGCGCAATCGCTTTTTTCCCCCGATTCCTCTCTCTCTGTGCTTTCTCAAGGCCTTTTCATACTGGCTAGTCGCTAGAGCGTTTCCCCGTTGACCACCCGAGACGGTTTTGTGTTATAGTTCTATAGTACGAGGCATGTTTTTTATGTAAGTACCGTTTTGCGATTCCGCCACCGCAGCGCTACGGTCGGCGTTCCGCGCATGCGCGCTGGTTACCTACATCTCTTGTCTACGCACTGACGCCATTACAGTCTGATTCTTCATTGTATACGTTGTTTACTGAGTGTTTAAGATGCCTCCGACAATCGTGAGTCCCGCCGATTGTGAAGTACGGGCTGTTATACGATTTCTTAGTGCTAAAGGCGTAAAACCGATCGATATTCATCGTGAGATCTGTGAAGTTTACGGACAAAACATTATGAGTGATGGAATGGTAAGGAAATGGGTGAGAGCATTTAAAGATGGCCGCACAAATGTGCATGATGAAGAACGGAGTGGGCGTCCTTCGGTCTTTAATGAAGATTTGGTGCAGAAAGTGAAAGAAAAGGTGAGAGAAAACAGACGCTTTACAATTTCATCAATGTGCGACTGGTTTCCTCAATATTCTCGTAGTGTTTTGTATCGCATTGTGACCGAGAACTTGAATTACCGAAAATTGTGTTCACGTTGGGTTCCAAAAATGTTGACGGATTTGCACAAAACCCAACGTTTAGGCAGTGCATTGACTTTCCTTGAGCGGTACCACAATGAAGGTGAAGATTTTTTAGACCAAATTGTTACTGGTGACGAAACATGGGTGGCCTACGTCACACCAGAATCAAAACAACAATCCATGGAATGGCGACATTCATCATCACCCAAAAGAGTGAAGTTTAAGCAAACAATTTCTGCCCGGAAAATCATGTGCACAGTTTTTTAGGACAAAAAAGGAGTATTGCTAGTGGAGTTTCTGCCTCGTAATGAGACAATCAATGCAGCGTCTTATTGTGAGACATTGAACAATCTGCGTCATGCAATCCAGAACAAAAGACGTGGCAAGTTGAGTAAGGGTATCGTTTTGCTGCATGACAATGCCCGTCCACATGTGGCTAATCGGACCAAAGATCTCATCAAATCTTTTAAATGGGAAACTCTAGATCATCCTCCATACAGCCCTGATCTGGCGCCCAGCGACTACCATTTGTTCCTGCACTTGAAGAAACACCTGGGTGGTCAGCGTCTTCAAGACGATAACGAAGTCAAAACAGTTGTGATACAGTGGTTAACAAGTCAGGCGGCAGAATTTTATGAGGAGGGTATTCAAAAACTGGTGCCACGTTATGACAAGTGCCTCAATATTCACGGAAATTATGTAGAAAAGTAGATTAAGGTACAGGCTTTCATGTAGAAATAAAATTATTGCGATATCTTTGCACGTCTTTTTTTAATTCCAAAACGGTACTTACTTAAAAAACATGCCTCGTACTATTACTTTATAATTTCTTATTTTTTGAGTTCTTAATGCCTGAGCGACATTTACAAGGTAACATTGAAAATGAGTTTGAGAACAGTGACGACAAATTTTATATGGACTATTATAATCGAGAATTACGGTGCAATGAAAGTAGTGACGAAGGCAGCAGTGAAGAAGCTGCAGGAAGTGATACGAGTGGTAGTGACATTATAGTTGCCAAAAGAAATCGGGCAATACCTTTGCCCAGTACAAGCAGCAGCGACGACGATGCAATTCACGATGCAAGAGAAGACAATTATGGGCCATGGGTGAATGTTACAATGCAGGATAATGTGCCGCACAGGATAGATTTTACTTCTGGTGATAAAGCTGCAGGACCACAGATTCCTGACAACTGTTCAAACCCCATTGACTTTTTTAAACTTTTTTTTGCGGATGAATTGATGGAAAAAATTGTAGAAGAGACGAATAATTATGCTCGCAATAAAATTAAACAAAAAAGGTTATCAAAGCGATCCACGTGGAATACATGGGTGGATCTTACAGTGGCAGAATTTGAGGCCTTTCTAGGAGTTATTCTAAATATGGGTACAATAACTGTTAGCCATCTGCAGGAATATTGGTCCCAAAACTTCAATGCTAAAATTCCTTTCTTTAGTGCCATATTCAGAAGGGAACGATTCATGCAAATCTTTTGGATGCTTCATTTGCATGAGACAGATCCAAACGATCAAAGTCTTCGGAGTCGGGTGCAAAAGGTCAGCCATTATTTAGATTTTTTGGACAAAAAGTTCAAGGAACATTTTGTTCCGTCAAGGGAAATTTCCGTTGATGAGTCTGTAGTTGGATTCAAAGGCAGAATAAGTTTTTTGACTTATAACCCAAATAAACCAACAAAGTGGGGAATCAGGATATATGTGTTGGCAGATGCTAATATTGGATATATATATTCTATTTTGCCTTACTACGGAAGCTTGATATCAGAAAATGTAGTAAGACCTGACCTTCCTGTAAGTTCACGAGTTGTGCCAAAATTTACTGGAATTTAATCCTGGCAGTAAAGGATACCATATATTTACTGACAGGTATTATACAAGTCTACCACTTGCACGAGAACTTCTGAAAATAAACATGTACTTAACCGGAACTATCCAAATTACCCGGAAATTCATACCCGACTCTATAAAAAGACCGCAGTTTTCCGAGGATAATACATTTGCCTGCAGATCGGGAAACTTACTATTATTGGCCTGGAAAGATAAAAGGGTCGTCACTGCACTTAGTAGTTGGGATGTTTCGGGTACTCAGCCAATAAGCAGAAGAGTCCGTGGAGGAAATTTGCAGGAAGTGAACAAACCCACGGTTGTTATTAACTACAACAAATATATGGGGGGCGTTGACAAATGTATGGGGGGCGTAGTTTCAATAAATTATTTTGACACGTTGAAAAATAAAATATTATGTTTCCACATTCCCATCCTAGGCCAAGGGGTGTATTCAGGGGTTATATTTTTAAATTTTTGATTTAAGGATGGTAAACCTTCTAGTTAAATTGAAACACATTTCCATAAAAAAAATTCATCTTGATCGAACATGAAAAAAAATTCCGAGTTATTTGCTAACTTTCTAAAGCATAATTATGAGTGCAAAGGGTTAAATTTAGAGCAGTAACTAGTGGTCATAATACTTACTCTGCTACTGCGAGTAAATTACTACTAAATTATTTAAATATAATAAATGATAGTTTACGTTTTTCTAGCAATAACTACCTTATTCTAAATAATAGTAAATAATTAAAGAATAAATTAACATCACTAGGTAAACTAATTGGATTTCAAACTTAACTTTTGATTTTAAAGATCTTTTTAATAATATTAAGATCTCTAATCTTTATGTAATAACTTTAGCTCTATACAATGCTTATATTACTAATCAATCTACTACTCATACTATATTTACCAATTTTCCTAAACTTGTTCACTTTGTTCTTTTCAATAATTATATATTTCAAGGTAATAAATTATACTTACAAGTCTCAGGGTTCCACAAGGTGGCTGTAGTAGCAGTATATTAGCTAATTTATACCTTTATCATTATGAAAAATCTTTTACTTCTACAGATTATAAAATTTACAGATATGTTGATGATCTCATTTGTTTGGTTTTTACAGACAATTGTGTCATAGATACAGATTTCTATCCGGATAATTTGGAACTAATTCCATAGCCACTATTAGTAATAACATTAATTTTTTGGATTTAAATCTAATTATTGAACCTACTAATAGGATAGTTACTAATTTATATGATAAAAAAGACTTTTTTATCTTTAACATTAATAAAATATTACCATTTAATTCCTGTAACTCAATTCAATTGTTTAGAAATATTATACTTAATCAACTTTTTAGAATTTATAGATTATCAGATAAAAAATGTCATGCTATGCATATTAATAAGCTAAAAATTACCAGCAAATTATATAAATATCCAGCATATTTAGTAAATGGTATTGTTAAAAAGTTTGGATTGGTTGAATATACTTAAATTCTCTCCTTAGTATCTTATATTAGCCAGACATCCACTTTCTCTTGAATAAGCATTACCATGTATTTACATCTCCTTATAATTTAGCCTCTATGTTTTCTTTTATCTTCTGCCCCCTTATTTACTTTTCTTTTATCTTCTGCCCCCTTATTTACTTTTCTTTTATCTTCTGCCCCTTTATTTACTTTTCTTTTATCTTCTGCCTCCTTATTTTGGCTCTTACTGTTGAATATCACCTTTTATAGCCTTTTCGCATTACTCTTATTTATTTCTCACGATTGGCAACAGCAGTTCTCAACTTTTTATTTTTTGCGATTGGCAACATTGGTCTCTTTATTCAAGGCTCCAATGGATCAAACATATGTAGTGTTTTTTCAGGTATTCTTGTTTCCTATAATTTTTCAATCTTTATGCATGTCATCCAAGTTAACAGTGTTTATAGATATAATCTATCACTGATATCAGAAACATGCATTTTGTGTTCATTTTAATGAAATACTTGGACTTGATAAAGAGTTTTATCGAAATGAACAATTCATTATTAGACCTAGAGCTTGTCCACGTGTAAAGCTTTAATGCTTGGATTTTATTTGATTTTCTATTATCGATTCCTTTCCATTGATGTTTGTTGTTTGTCTTCAGCTTGATGACTAGAGGTGTGCCTTTTATATTCCACTTGATGATTCACTGTTTGATACTTTTTTATTAGTTAGGCATTTTTTTAATGTTAGGGTTTTTTGAGTTGCAACTGCTCTCTATACTATCATTGGATTTTCAAACTATTTTTATTATATATATATATATATATATATATATATATATATATATATATATATATATATATATATATATATATAAATTAGTAAATCCAAAGTTAGAATGTATGTAGTAACTCATAATGCACTATTCCAAAATTTTCTGCAAAATACAAAGAAATTAAGACAAAAAGAGGAAATAATAAAGCGTAATGCAGGTCATAAAGACAAAGACAATCAACAAATTTCAAAAATGAAGAATGCAAATAAGAAAACAAAAAAATCAAGCAAAAAAGCTTGCACATGGAAGAGATTTAGGCTTACGATAAGTTCATTTCGAAAAAATTCTCTTCGGGTCCATATATCCCTTCGAAATGAACACAAAAATGCTTGTTTCTGAAACACAGGATAGATTTTATCTATAAACTTGTGTTATATGGACGACAAGCATATAGATTGGAACAATAAAGGAAACATAAATACTTTGAAATACATTTCATTAGAGCAACCATGACAAGCAAAATATGGCTAGACCAATGTTGCCATATGGAGAAATGAAAAGATGTGATTTGCTGTTGCCAAAGAGAGTAATAAAAACTGTACTGCGTAAAAGCAATAAAAAGAGATATTCAACAGTTAAAGCTTCAAGATAAAAAGATGAAAATATAATTTCAAGAGAATGAATAAGTACGGCTAAAATAAGATAATAAGAGAATTTTAGGCTAATCGAAACTTATTAACTATACCATTTACTAAATATGCAGGATATTTATACATTTTACTGGTAATTTTGAGGTTATTAATGTGCAAAGCATGAAATTTTTTATCTGATAATCTATAAATTCTAAAAAGTTGATTAAGTATAATATTTCTAAACAATTGAATCGAGTTGCAGGAATTAAAAGGTAATAATTTATTAATATTAAATTTAAAAAAATCTTTTCTATCATATAAATTAGTAACTATCCCATGAGCAGGTTCTATAATTAGATTTAAATCCAAATAATAAATATTATTACTAATAGAAGTTTCATTAGGTATTAATTCCAAATTATCCGGATAGAAATCTATATCTATGACATAGTTATCAGTAAATACAAGACAAATCAGATCATCTACATGTCTGTAAATTTTATAATCTGTTGAAGTAAAGAATTTTTCATATTGATATAGGTATAAATTAGCTAACATACTGCTACTACAGCCACCTTGAGGAACACCTGAGATTTGTAAGTACAATTTATTACCTTGAAAGATATAATTATTGAAAAGAACAAAATGGAGAAGCTTAGGAAAATTGGTAAATTTAGTAAGATGAGAATGAGAAGTAATATAAGCATTATATAAAGCTAAAATGACATCATATAGATCAGTGATCTTAATATTATTAAATAGATCTTTAAAATCAAAAGTTTGAAATCCTATTATTTTACCAAGTGTTTTTAATTTATTTTTTAATTCTTTACTGTTATTTAGAATAAGGTAGTTATCACTAGAATCTCGTAAATTACTATTTAGTGCATTTAAATAATTTAGTAATAATTTACTAGCAGTAGTAGAGTATGAATTATGACCACTGGTTACAGTTCTAAATTTAATAGGATTTTTATGAAATTTAGGTATAAGCACAATATATGGAAATGTCAAAAATTTATTATTAATATCTAAATCACTATACATATTGATAATTTTCAATTTGATACTATTAAGAGAGTGTGAATCAATTTTAAATAGACTATTATTTTTTAAATAATCTAGCAGATATTGAATATAGAATTTTTTACAAATAATAGCATAATTATTGGAGGCTTTATCAACATAAGTAACAAAAGATCTATGTAAATTATTAACAGATTGCTTTATATTATCCATATTATATATAGATCCATATTATATATAGATCTATGCATTTTTAATAGATCTCAAAATAGTAAATTTCCACATATTAAATGCCTCTAAAGGCTGAGCATATTTAGAAGCTAATCCATAAATAAATTTATCAAGGTCCAGATTGATTGACTTTAAGACTTGTTTAGAATTATTACATGAAGGTAACCTGAATTTAGTGCCAAATGACATTATAGTTCTTAAAGATTTATCTTTTACAATGGCTAAGTCACCAGTAACTATATGACCCAAGTGTGGATTAATAAATTCAGCATAATTATCAACACTACAAATACATTCACCATCTACATTTGTTGAGGAATCTATGTCGACTGAGAGAGATTTTGAAATTGCATTGTAATTAAAAATGGTTCTTCCAATAGGCTTGTTATATTTAAAAGTTTTAGTAACATTCAAATCCTTTACAGGCAATAGATGATGGAAATGATTAAATAAATTCTTAAAGTTTATGGAATTATAAATAGGATGCTTAAATGATATTACACAATAAGAATTAGAACAGTTATTATTATGAAATTGATTAAGTTTTATTTTTAAATATTTTGATCTAGTAATGAGCAAATCATAGAAAATATGATTAAAATGTTCATTAGAAGATTTAACTTTAAGAAAATAGCATAAACTGTGTTTAATTGTTTTTTCTTAACTGCAAATACCCATGATTTAATAAATTTCCATTGAAATGTGTTATTGAATTGTTGATGCATACTTTTAATCTCCGCTTTAAAATCATGTTGGGAGGAGCTTCCTTTACCGCGTTTAAATCTTTTGAGTTTAGCCAATTTACTATTATGTAAAAGAGGATTAAAAAAAAGGTGATTAAAAATAGAATATTTATTATCTACCAAATTATTCTTAACAATATTACCATTGAGATATAATTGATTTAATCCATATGGAAACAGAGTACATTGTGATTTAATATAGAAGTTTTCAAAGAATAATCTATCAGCAGTATTTGTTTTAATGTCCAAAATATGTATAGTTATATTTTCAAAACCATGATGAGCAAAGTGTGTATATTCGATTTTATTAGAAGTATATATATATATAATATATATATATATATATAATATATATATATATATATATATATATATATATATATATATATATATATATATATATATATATATATATATAATTAAATTGATAGATCAACAATTGAACCTTATTCAATCAATAAAACAAGCAAGATTCTTTTATCATGTTAAGTTCACATTATATAATGTAAAATAAAGCAAAATTAACTGGATATAAATTTTTTCAGAGGTGTACCATGTGTGGCAGATTTTGCAGCCATGAGAGACATCGTGAAGAAACTTGGAGGCAATCCTGAGAAAGTGAATCCACTGTGTCCTGCTGATCTAGTGATTGATCACTCTGTTCAAGTTGACTTTGCTGAAAGGTGCGTAGTATCTATACCTGATATTAATCTGTCAGTTGAAGTGCAGACTTCGTTTTGTTACAATTCAAAGCAAAAATCACCTGTTATTTGAAAGATAGATCTGGTGTCTTTTTTTAACATAGTTCCCGATTAGAAATTGATCGTTGAGTGACTGGGAAATTCTCAGTGCTGCCTACAGAATTTTTAGGTCCTTATGCAGCAAATGTCCTCATACTATCCCCTGTTTTACAAGTTATTGACCTACCTTTATTCGTAAACTGTTTATGCGACCTGGGCCTCTATCTAAGAAATGTGCATGCCCTCCTACTACCTCCTATTTTACAAGTTATTGCCCTCTTTGTTTATGTGGCCCAGGCCCCTATGCAATGCATCCTTTTGACCTGACCTGTCAGTAGACATGGCTATTCTGATATACTAGTGTAGCCAATTTAGTTACATTTATATCTCAGTTGCTAAAAATTTAGTTAAAAATATTTTTAAATTAACTTTCAATCCTTCGTCTTAGTCATTCTCTTTTTACTTCTATTTCAACAAGAACCCTTGCTCCTTTCATTTTATTTCTTTTATTTGACTCTATTATATATTAACTTTCAGTATGATGATATTTTAATAGAGTTAAAAAAAGTAAATGCATGTATGGTTGATGCACAGTTGAGGCTAGCCAACTGGAAAGTTTTGCCTGCCATCTTAATTCTAAAGTATTATTTTTGACTAAGCTTTTGGTAGCTAAGATCTAAATGTAACTAAAAATATCAGCCTATTTAAATTTACTTGAAGCTTCTTTAAAATCATTTTATATGACAATGCTAAATTACTTAAAATTAAATATATTTAAATAGTTCAGTATTAAATAAGCATATTTAAAAAAAATTATCAGGCATGTGTGAATGATGTTGTATGTGAAACATGTGCAGAAATAAATTTTTCTACAACTGTGCTCTACAAAATGATAAATTTCTAGTTTCTTAAGTTCATCCTATTATTTAATCATCTACATCTCCCCTAAGTTTTGTACCCCCCCCCCCCTAAAAAAAACATGGGGCCAATTAGACCCCATTGGATTCAGGATACTTGTACATTGCTTTCATTCGCAACAATGTTAAATGTGAAACTGTATGCTTATGTCTAATTTGCTATTCAATGGGATCTCATTTACAATTGATAAAAACAGATTACATTGAGTGATTGAGAAGAGAAAAAACGTTAATCTGGCAAACATTTTCTTACCATTTTAAGTGTGTTCAGTTTAATACTCAATTACCATTTATGATCATAACATTTTTATTTTTTTATAGTGTGAAAGAATGTGTTAAAATAAAAAAATGTATGTACTTTGATGAATATTGATGTAGAGTTTGTAAGTCTAAGGTATAAAATAAAAGTTATTATATTTGTTGAATATAACAATTGTAAAAATGAATAGATCCATTGTATAAATGTGCAATGTAGATGGTTTAATAATCAAGTACTTTGCTTTCTCTCGAGTACTTCAGGCATGTATAATTTTAATATAGAGCAACAGTGAAGGGCTTTTGATCAGTTTCTTAAAAAAAAGCTTACTTGTAACATGAGTTCTAAGAAAAGTTTTAAAAGCTAATAGTCTAAGAATGTACTGCCAGCATCTTCATTTAAAAGTCAGTAAGTATATTATTCTCAAAAGGGTCTACATTGCACACATTAACTGAATTAAAAAAAAAAAAATCATCTGCTGTTTAAAAATTATTTCGACAGTAAACTGTAAAAATGTTTTACATGGAATGCATACATTAATAAAAGTTAAAATTTACCCGAGAGCCTGTTAAAAATGTGTTAAAATGCAAACACTAGGGTTAACTAAAAAGGGATGGCAATTTTTTTTGTAACATTTGTGCATTTTAAAATGATCATTATTGTAATTACTTCTTAGGAATTTTTTTTTTTTTTTGTAAGATACAGCTTTTCAGTATATGCAGTATGCTTTTAATTAAAACTAATAAGTTTTGTTGTAAATGCATTGATGTTTTGTTACACTTTTTAAATATTTATCAACAAGTTTTGCATTTATTTAAAGCAGGTGTATTTGCAAGTTGTGTATAATTTCCAATTTTATGTGGAAAAATACATTTCATTTGTCTCAACTTCATTATTATTTTTCTATATTGTATATTAGCATGATATATATAAAATGAATAAGTTGTTTCTGTTATATTACATATCAAATGAAAGGGCACTGTTAGTAAATGTGCATGAAATATTTATTTTTTTAAATGTGGTTCGGACTGTTTTTTTTTTTTTATAAATTTTTTGTGAATGTGTATTTGTATAATATTTTGTCTCTGAAGGATGTTTTGATGGGATTTCTGCCAACAATTTCTGCGAATTCTGTTATATGCAAAAACTAACTTTCAGGTTATTTAAAAAAAAATAAAATTACAGAAGTTCATTGTTTAAATAAATCAAGAATAATTTACATCGCCACATCTTTACCATTGAGGTATCAACATAATAATGGACATTATTGCAAAGATAAAATTAAAGTTTGTTTCTTACAGTGACTGCTTAATGATATTTGATTTAAAAGTCAACAAAAGCACCCAGTAGATCCGGTTATTATTTACATATTATTGAAATGTCATAGTATATGTCGAAATCAATGCTTTTTCATCAGCATTTATTATTTTGATATATTTTGAGAAAAATTCTGCCTAATATTTATTAATATTAAAATTTTCGAAAATTTGCATACTCAGATTTTTTACAGTGCACCCTGATGAAATTTCCTTTAGGCTGGCACTTACTAATGGGGAAAGATTTTAAATTGTTGTTTTAAAATATCACAAATAACTATTTTTTGCAATGTAAAATGCTATCCTGCTAATAGAATAACAGAATAATTTAGATGTTGCATGATAATTAGAAAAATTTAGGGGAACTGCTTGATTAAGGTGTTCATGCTGTACAGTAATTTTGCATGGCTGCTATTTGTTTTTTTATCTTTACATAACCATTTGTCCATTGTAACTGCTCTACACCCTTTGGGTGAGCTGGACAGCCTGGATAATAAATCTTTGCATGAATATATGTTGCTTTGTTATATTTTATGTAATTCATTTTTGAATGACTGATCACTCTAAATGTTGCATGCATGCATTTTGGGCTTTACTAATTTAACATTTTCTATAGTAAAATCACAAAATTATTCCAGTTTTATCATTACCTTTGTTGTTTTAACATTTTTGTGTTTGGTTGTTCTGTTTCGAATTATTTTTGTACAAAATTATTTCTACTGATGAATGTTTTTCTTTCATGTAGTATAGTCTAGAGCAAGTATTATTTTCTAAAATATTTCAAATTACACTACTAACTACATATTATATTTCTTGATACTGCAAGTGGCAGCTATGCAGGCTATATATGAAATTGAAAATTTACTACACATACTGGTAGAGCTTTCTTTAAAATATCACTGATACAAGGAGATATCCAATAGGCTTCTACATATCCTTTGCAGGTCGAATGTGTCTTCTTGTGTGTTGTGCTGTATGAAATTTAGATATTTTGTTGCATTTTAAAGTTTTATTTGTTTCATAAGTTTATCCAATTTTCTATTTAGTTTCATAAAAATGTTTTAGTGTTCATTACATAAAAGCTTATTCCTTGCTTTGTGTGTAACAACTTCTTTCTTTGGATGCTGCTTTCATTACACTTGAAACTTTTCTCCCCAATTTACAGCACTCTCCGTGACAGCCCTAACCCAGGTGGTGGTGGCAACCGACTCTCCAGAAATGAGAAATCTCAACCTCTAAAGCAAGAAAATGACTTCTTTTCAACCAGATTTAACTGTTGCTCAAAAAACAATACCGCAGAAAGAACTTTAAGGCCACCGTGTGCATTTAAAAGTGAACAACAATCCAACAGTGAATGCACAAGAATGTGCTGGAAAAACAATAGTTTAGGACCTCCTGGGTTTGCTCCACAGGTTAAAAAAGTACTTCCTAATCCTAATGTTTCACCTCATCCTAACTTACCTCTTCAGTATGGGACATGTCCATTTCATAGGTCAAGATCTATAGGGTTAGTGCCATTTGTTTATTACAGCACTGAAGTATTCATATTATTTTCACTGAATTTACTATATTCAAATCAGACCAGTTCAGGGTGCAATTTGACTAATATCACACTTTGCAATGCATTTTACATCCTTTAAAAAAAGAGATTTAAAAAATCGTATCGCATAATTTTTCAATGTAATTTTTAAAGTTATTCATTTGTAGTAGCTAAAGGTGCAAATATTCATAGCCATCATCAACCACAGGGTGACTAAGTAAATAGGAGTTTAAAATTGTGCTCTTAGTTGCCATTTTACCAGCCACTTTCCACACTTATGCTTGCTGCATATCAAACCACTATCGTGTATAGTGGAATTTACTTTGTGCAGATGAGAGTGGGCTATTGTAGCTCTTTTTTCTTTGTCTCCTTTCTAAAGTTAAGGAAAAAGGATGGCTTTGGTTGGGACAGCATTCATGCTATAGCACATAATTTATGCAATGTTTTTTATATGATGCAAAATATCATCTTCACTATTGGCGACGCAAATTTGTTCTTCTAAAACTGAATATTAAATTCTAACTATAATTCATATGATGCAAATATTGCTTTCCAAAATTTTGCTATTGAACAATGAAAATAGTGTTTTTTAATCATTATTTTCATTTATTGGTAGTGAATTGAAAGGATAAAATTTGTTTATTTTTTTGCCAAAATATTAAGAAAAAAGTGTCTGCTATACAGCACAATTTAAAATAGACCGACTTCTTAGAGGGGAAATTGGAATAGAAGGAGATAGCACTAGATATATTTTCTCTCATAAATTTCATTATGATCGATATTGAAAAAATAATGAAAATCATAGCTTTCTAAAATGCTACACAAAAATAAGAATGTGATAAAAAATATTGCTAAGCCGTTTTCAAAATATTGCTAAACAAATTTCTTTCAAAAATTTTCTCCCTGGATCAGTTTTATTAGTTTTATCAGTTTTATGATGCAAATATTGCTTTCCAAAATTTTGCTATTGAACAATGAAAATAGTGTTTTTTAATCATTATTTTCATTTATTGGTAGTGAATTGAAAGGATAAAATTTGTTTATTTTTTTGCCAAAATATTAAGAAAAAAGTGTCTGCTATACAGCACAATTTAAAATAGACCGACTTCTTAGAGGGGAAATTGGAATAGAAGGAGATAGCACTAGATATATTTTCTCTCATAAATTTCATTATGATCGATATTGAAAAAATAATGAAAATCATAGCTTTCTAAAATGCTACACAAAAATAAGAATGTGATAAAAAATATTGCTAAGCCGTTTTCAAAATATTGCTAAACAAATTTCTTTCAAAAATTTTCTCCCTGGATCAGTTTTATTAAGAAGTTCTATAATCTTTTCGTCATTGATGGTATAATTAAAATATTTACTGAATTTAGACATTTATAGTTGTGTCAATCTAGAGGAATTCTTCATTTCTAGAAACATGAATAGTCAATTAAAATGTTATCCTGTGAAAGATCCTTGGCTATTTTATCAGCATGTCTCCTAAAATTGTAGCATCTTGTTTCAGTGATGAGGTGACTTATTTCATCGCTGTTGAAAATTCTGCACTTTGTGAGGGTTTATATAATAATAAAATATGCTCTAAATATTATGGAATTTCATAAAATTAAAAGCATTTTTATACACAAATGTTGAAGAAAAATTGCTCCATAACTTTAGGACAATAAAATAAAATAATTTATAAAAACTGTTGGTAAAATAATGAATTACTTGAGCATACTTTTCAAATATAGAAAACTCTTTGCTTTTGTTCCTGAACGAACTGGTGCAAAAATAATTGTCATAAAATAAACCTAATTGAATAATGTAAATCAATGGGAATTGAGTTGAATGAATGAATGGGAATTCAGTAACAGCAAATCCACTTGAAGAGTATCTAAGATCGTGCTTCTAAGTAGTCTTGGAAATGTGCTTGTATTGACATTATTGTGAATTGGTACTAAATAAACTTTCTTAATTTAACAGCTATTTGTATATATATATAATAAGCATGCTATGAATTTAAGAGCAAGATTTGTATTTTATCCAAAATTATTTGTAAATTACCTTCAATTAGAAAAGTGTCTGAATATGGCTTATGCATGTATGTTAGAGGTTTGCATGGACTTGGCCCATGGGTTTAAACCCAACCCACCCCACGACTGGTCCAAATTATAAGAATACTATTTGGGGCTGGGCTGGGTTCAGATCAGATTTGAAAAACTTTGGGTCGGGTCGAGCTGGGTTAAAAGCAAATAAAAAAACTAAAAATTGATCAACATTTAAACAAATAGGGAAGTTTTAAATTATGTATGAAACAAAATTCTCAATAAACAGAAGAAAGTCTCCCTATTTTATATTAAGTAGTAAAGTTTTCTCTGTATGGAGAATGCAGAATTGTAAATTAGAACCAGATGCAGGTTAATAATAGTTTCAGATAGGAAATTGAAGACTTATTTATTCGAAGACATTTCAAAGTCAAAATAAAACATTGCTGTTCATAACCTTCATCTGCTGGTTTGAATTGTTGTATGTAATATAATTTGTATTTAATTCCTTAATGGCAAATTATGATCATGATATATGGCAACAGTGTCTTTTTTTGTCAACTTTAGTCAGACTTTTTATGCATTTAAAGAAAAATCATGCCACAAGAAGAAAAAGCAGGTTGGGCTTTGAGTGTTTTCCAGTGAAAAATCGAACTGGTTAAAAATTTTAAAATTAGGACTATGCATATTGCTAATGTATGTCTACATTCTGTACATCTGATTATGTTTTTGCATATCTTTATATCAAGTAACTTTATAGCTATGGTTTCTCGTATCTCAAAATAAATCAACATAGAACTAGAATTACTTGGAAGTATCTTGTCTTGAGTCAGTCTCTTCTGTCAATTTAAATTATGTTTTGTTGGCTATATGAGGTAGTCACTAATTACATTTTGAATCATATTTGCCATAATAGTCTTTTTTGTCATATTTGTTATTCCTGCCATTTTGAGTTATATCATAAGAAGTGTTTTGTTAGCAACATTTGATCAACAGTGGTATACTTTATTTACCTTTGAAAGCAGTATAGAACAACTTATATTTTTGACAAAAGGAGTCATGCTGCAAACCAGATGGATACCCAAATGTATAGCCATTTCCAAATAGGTTTTACAATATTTGTAAAAATCCTCTAAAATGAGGGTAAAAACCAAAGGTATGAAAAAATAGTATCTACTCTTACAAAAATTAAGTGACTTTCTATTTTTTCTTTGAACTGGTGATTACAGATAAATTTACAAAAGCCTCTCAAAGCCTGATTTTTCAAAAAGTTGATAATCTTTTATATAAATTTTTAAAAACACGTAAAAATGATTATTTTAAATAATTTCAAGTATTCTCTGTATCGGTCATTTTAAAACTCACTAACCAAACCCTTTTCAAGGTACGGTCTTAAAAATTTGTCATCATGAGTCCCTCATTCCTTAGCTCTTGAAATATGCAATTATTTTTTCTTTTGTCACTTTATTTGGTAATTTTTTACAGTTAAAAATTTAATAACTTTTATTTCAAAGTGACATAGCACATTCACATATTACATTCACAAATTGAGTTCTTGGCTTTATCTCCCTGTCCTTGGTTGCTCCAATTATGCATAAGGAGTGGATGAGTATCTTTTACATAATTAATTTTAATTCTCCAGAGACTGGGTTTGAAAATATGATCCTTGAGTGCAGAAAGAGCATTGGAAAGGGGATATATTTTTTAATTACGGATATGCAATTTTCACTTGAGGGAGGAAGGTGAGTAGGGAGTAACCCCCATTTTTTAAATTTCGGTTTTTATCTATCTTAGCAACTCTTGCTCAGAGTTTCATGCAATTTTTATAGTAGTTTCTACTTTGCAATGGACCCACTCGATGTGCTTCCTCATGCTGAATTTCAACCTACTTAAACTTCTGTGCCACAGGTGTAGAAATTGCAAAAAACCAATTATAAAACTGATTGCTATATTTAGTGATCACTAGCTGCAGGCACTGCAACTAGTTTTAATTAAATTTTGTTGATTAATCATGCTTTGTTCTGTGTTCTGTATGCTATTAATTGTGTACTAATATTTTTATTCTTGGGTTTTCTTTTCCCTTTTATAATTAACAAATTGTCTTTCATATTAACATAAAACTTAATTTCTAAGCTCATTTGTAGAATGCATTTATAAACTTCTGTGCCACAGGTGTAGAAATTGCAAAAAACCAATTATAAAACTGATTGCTATATTTAGTGATCACTAGCTGCAGGCACTGCAACTAGTTTTAATTAAATTTTGTTGATTGATCATGCTTTGTTCTGTGTTCTGTATGCTATTAATTGTGTACTAATATTTTTATTCTTGGGTTTTCTTTTCCCTTTTATAATTAACAAATTGTCTTTCATATTAACATAAAACTTAATTTCTAAGCTCATTTGTAGAATGCATTTTTTTTTTTAATATTTATAATTCATTCTGTTATAGATTGTTGATTGAATTTGCTCTTTAAAACTGGACCTTTTCATTGAGTCATCTAGTTGAGCAATCACAATAAATAAAACTGTTGCTTATGAGACTAACATTTTAATACTAAACCTCGAAGAAAGTCTAATACTTCTCTTCTGAAAAGGCATAGGACAATTTTTGAAAGAAATAATTATCCTATGGCTTGCTTTTTTTCCAAGGTAGTATTAGTAATTTATATTTAAAGAGCAAATTCAGTCAGTAATACTTGTGTGGCATTGTCAATAAGGTTCTTTTCTTATTATTTTGTGAAGGTACTAAAAGTGTATTTTAATGTTAATTTTCATTCTTTCAAATATAGTTGCTTAAACTATTAATAAAAATTATACAATTTTTTTGAGAGTGAATGATACATTCATCAAACTTCTTTATTTCCTATTGTACAGCATGTAGCATTTGGCTTGCATTAATCACTATTCAATTTTTTAAATTTTCAAGTGATCTAGCATGTAGTATAGCATGGCTAAATGGATGCAGATCTTTATGAAGAACTTTCTTTCTGGATAAATTGCACTGCTTGGTTATATTTTGTTTTCTAGTTGTAGAATAATTGTTTATAGTCCTAGATTTAATTTCTATACTAAATCGTATTTTATTTGTTGATTTAATTTCCCTGCTGACATTATATCTGTAGTATATAGATACAAGATGATTTGAAAGACTTAGAGCATTTGAAATTTTAATTTGAACCGTATATATGCTGTTTTTGCTTTGGAATGCTAAAAATTGTTGAAATTTTGTTTTGAATAAATCATTTATTCATTTAAAAATGGGTTGTATCAAATAATGCTTTTGCATGATTGACATTAATAATTGGCATAGCATAAATAACTGTTAATTGTTATAAAAGATGATGAAATAGCCAGTTGCTATTCCATGATGAAACTATAAGTAAAAATTATAGGCATTTAAAGCAAATAACATGTTTCTAGATTTGTTAGAAAACAGATGTAAAAAGCTGATCCTTTTTACACTTTCAAATAGTTAAAAATAGAAATATCACATGGGGGCAATACATTGTTTTTCCTAGATAGGACAGAATTTTCTTTAAAAAATTATGACAAAAAAAGCAGTCATCCACAGCAAATTGTTATCATTGAATTGAAACAGTATGATTGAAATTTGGTGATTTTGTTGTGTGTCATCATGTACAATTGTTGTAAACAGGAATAACTTGAAGAGGCCACATGCTAGCTGCAAGGAAATGAACTTAATAAATTTTTTATCTAATATTTCAAAAAAAGTCTTCGTAAAGTTTTACGATTTTTTAAATAAATTAGTAAACATGTATTATCTTAAGAATAGTACATGCATTTGTATTTATTTGTTTTATCTGCTTTCGAATGTAAAATTTCACATAAAATGGGATTACTTATTTAGCATAATTGACTTTTTTTTTTTCAAGAAACATATTCTACAAAATGTTTCTTTCACTATACTTGTTTGCAAATCAATTTGTTTAGAAACCAATAGTCATTCTTGTACTCGCTGCAGAGGTCATGTTGAAATTATGTATTATATTTTATACCCAGTCGCCTAGTGTAGCTGACAGTCTTAAGTTCTTGCATTTTATTTCTATTCTAATTTAAAAAATTAATATTTTTTATAAATTTGAAAGGCATTTAAACTTGCAGGAACAATAGCTGTATGAAACCCTAGTGTTTGTCTTTCCTTTTGCTTCAAATTTTCCCATTTTATCCAAAAAAATCTACCGTAAAATGGATGAAAAAAAAATGGTGATTGCAGCAATCCGATGGAGCTACAATGGTTTTGTGTGAATGGCTTGCAAAATAAAATTTCAATGCAGGGCTTTCAAATGGCTACAAATTTCTTGCTTACTGTGTATAGCCAGCTAAAATATCAAAATTAAAATCAACTTTTCAAAATATTAAAATATTGAAATTATAATCGCTATATTTAGGAAGCTAAGAACTCAATCTGAAGTCCAATTACATATACCCATAGAGCTACAAATTATTTCTTTCCTGTTCATAGATAGTACTTTTAGTTTTCGAGATATAAACATTTTACATTCTTCAAAAACTGAAAATTTTCAATCTTCAACTTGACAAGGTGATTACCCGAAAGCTATAAGAAGCTTTGTAAAAATAAATTATTAATCTAGAATCTGGATTTCCTACTGAATATTTTTGTTGCTTTCTGTTAATATCAATTTATTTTTTATAGTTTAGAAGATATTTTGAGTGAAAGTAAACAAAGAGAAGCAAAAATCGTTCATACAAAAACTTTTTAATTTTTTTCGAAAATAGTTCAAAATATTAAAATATGTAAATTATTTTTTGTTCATAAATGATACTTTATTTCTGAAAAGATAAATATAAATTGTTCATATTTTTATCTATTAAGCTTGGAGATATAAGTATCCAAAGTATTTGAATTTTTCTTAATGCTCCAATTTCAATTGAATACCCTTAGAGGTTATTCACGTCAAATTATGTGTATGGAAAAATAGTGATTTTTCTTATTTCAATTGGCATATAAAATGCTAGATTTGAATTTTTCTAGATTTAGTTAATTAGAGAAGAATAAATAGGTCACAGTGAGTTCAAAAATATAAAATTCAATAAATTTTAAAAATTTGATACTATAACTATAAAATTCTTATAAAACAAAATAATTAACACCTGAAATTCCCCCCTGGCTATGTCCTTGGACAATTGTAGTTTGAAATGACTTAAATACTCTCAAACCTTAGCCGAGGGTATATAAACCAATCAATACTCATCATGTATTAATAAATAGCATTGTTAAAAATATTTAATACCTATTTTATATTTCCTCTTATTTTCCCATTTTATAAAAGTAATTATTGTATTTCTCATGGCACAGCTACACAATTTTGCATCACGTGTGCCATGGCAGAACCCTTTGAGAATCACTGACATAGATTAACTATCTGGAATAAACTAGGCAAACTCTGATTGCACATAGTAGAGCACAACATACAATTAGTTTCAGAAAATGAACTTAAAAGTAGCAATATTAAAGTATAATGCAATTGTTTACAAACACATTGATTTCTATTGGTTGCATATGCATTTCTATTAACAATGAAAATTTCCTGTAGAGTTAACATTGCATCACTTATAAACAATTTAAACTTTTTATATTTAATACCTATTTAAAAATATTTATTGCCTATTTTATATTTCCTTTTATTTTTTAATTTTATAAAAGTAATTTTTGTTGTTTTTCTCTTTTGTATCACATGTGCCGTGGCACACCCTTTGAGAATCACTGTCACATATTAACTATCTGGAATAAACGAGGTTTGCAATCTGTAACTCCCATTTACTTTATAATTCACAGAGCATAACAATATTGTACACACTAGAGCACAACATGCAATTAGTATCAGGAAATGAACTTAAAAGTAACAAAATTCATGCTTCATCATGACCTCAATCTCAATATGGTATAATTATGCGCAGTAAATCATCGAAATCAGTCAAAGCAAGTAAGGAGTAATGTGCATCAGGATATTTCACAATTTAAATCGTTGCCATAAGAGCTCCACTGCAATAATATACAGGATATGAATGCTAAAATCTCGAATCGGTTAAAAATATATATATGCAAAACAAAAGTTGTGAATTTGCTAGAAATTTTTTGTCATGCTTATTTATATTTTTAACATTTTTTTTTTTTTACAAATATGAAACCTTGCAAAAAAAAAAAATTAATAAATAAAATTAAAAAAAGATAGTCTCATGATAAAAAGTCACAAATGATGTTTCATACAATTTTAAAGAATCTTTTAACCATTTTGTATTTGATTAGTATCAATGCAAGTATAAACTTGTCATCTCACATTTTATATCACAAATTGTATCTGAATATAGATTCTTTTTAACTAGTGTCTTGTTCTTATGTTGATCTTTCATATTTTCAGTTCTAATGCTTTGGAAAAAAACCTTGACTTAGAATTTGACAGAAATAAGGAAAGATTTGTTTTCTTAAAGGTAATAAATAATCTTATATCTTATTTTACTTAAATTCATTATCATACTTAACAGCTCTTATAATTTAGCTGTACAATATATGAGAAATTCACATTATTTGGCAAAGAATCACATTTTGTCTTTTTATATTAAGCCATAAAAACATGCATAAATTTTACCATATCTATCATATTGTTAATAATTTCATTTTTGTGATATTTGTTGAAATGATTACTATATTTTTATCATATTCTTCCATTTCTTTTAAAACAAACTTTGCTTACTTTCCTGTCTGAAAAAAAAAAGACCACTTTATGAATCTTTATCTCTCCCCACTTTTGTTCATAATCTGAACAGAGAAAAGAGCTTCAATTCAATGTGATGAGGGGAAAATTTAAGGCCATGCATAATAAGGACTGAGGGTTGGTTCACAAACTGGGTTCTCACTGGCTTTTAACGAACTTTAGCAATTTGACTAATTAGCAAGAACTGAAAAAAAAAAAAACTGTAGCCAAATGAAAAAAATCTGATGTGGGCAGCACATGATTTTCATTATAATACAATGAATTTACTATTTTTACAGTAAAAAAAAAAAAAGCTTGTTCTTATAGTAGTTACTTATATTCTTTCCAAGATATTGAATTTTTGTCAATTAGTCACCATTTTCATTGATTTAGCTTCATTTTTATCCATTTGGTGAGATTTTCATTAATTTGGCAACGTTTGAAAAAGTTGCCAAGTTGGCGACATTCCACCATATTCATTGCCAAAATTTCGCCAAGAAGAAATAAGTTATTCTTACAACAGATAAATGACGGCATTCAAATACAAAAATATTATTCAAAGTATCTTTTCTCATGAATGGAACAAGCTAGATTCACGAGAATGATGTCACCAAATTTATCGCATGATATTACATATGAAAAGTGAACATATTTCTTAACAGTTAATATTTTTTTTTAACTTATGGGATTTTTTGATAAATTTATTTGAAAAAGGTGCAATACCTTGAGAATGGTTTATACTAGTTCTAAGTTTGTCAATCATTTTCTAAGGAAAAATTGCATAAGAAATGTCTATTTGCATAACTTTATTAAAGGTTTTGATTTTTTGATGATTTTTTCAAAATTTCACTCGAAAATTTAAGGGGGGTTTAATTATGTTTAAAAGCAATAGGCTTCCAGTGTTCACGGATTGTAATTTTTGTGCCAAATTTCATTCGAATTGCTCCATTCGTTTGTGAGATATCGTCTCAACAGTTTCACTGACACACACACATACATTATCTCAAAAATGTTTGATTCGTGATCAGGGATGCTTGAAACATTCTCTCTCGTCTAAAACTCGAATTCTAATTTCCGACCCCATCACAAGACTTTCCTTATACATTATGCTATGTATATAAGGAAAGTAAAAAAATACGTTAGCAAAACAGATTTGTCATTAAACACAAATTCAGTTATTTTTGTAAAATGTAGCTCAAATAGCTACATCAACATGCCAGCAATTCATTATTTTCAAAGCTGTTTACAGCCCTTTCAAAGTCATTAAGTAACATTATTCTTTCAGAATCTGACACATTATGAAATCTAAATGCTAGATAATAAAGTGTAACCATGTTTATTTATTTATTTAGTTTAAATAAGACTTTTGATTGAAAATATTATAGCAATAGCATGTACATATGGAGTCAGTTGACTTAGCATTTCCATGTGTTATTGTCAGTGTTCAGAAGGAAGGTAAATAAATGAACTATGGTGGAGAAGACGAGTTAAATGAAAAAGAACATATATTTTTGATTGAAAATTGAAATTTAGAGGGGGTCATCAAAATAATAACTATTCATAATTAGGCTTCTCATATTTTGGCGAATATGATTGTTTATTTACCATATTAAACATTTTATCGCAATTTTGCACTATGGTGATCAGTAACCTGAACCCTGTTCACAAATGAGGGGACATAAAAGTACCTAAAATGGCATTTAATAAGCTAAAACAATGTAAGTGTAGGAAGTACAAAATGCTCTGTGTATTGATCCTGCTTTCAATTATACAAATTTGGAGTAATCAAATGACAATAGCTATGTAGAAATAAAGTTCCTAAAATTTTCAGAAATTTGCTATGATACCCGAAATAAAATCTTGTTCTGTTTAAAAGATGAAACTCCTAAAAGTTCCTAAAATATAAAAAATTTGTAAAATACCTAAAAACTTGAAATAAGCTAACAAAGAAGAAAATCTGAAATAAACTGAAAAATGTGCTGTTTTGACCAATATTTCTAATACAAATATGTAATTTACTAAACATGAGAATGAAACTATTAAAATTAGAACACAAATTTAAGTTTTCAAATGACTAACATTTATTTTAAATTAAATTTCCCTTTTGAAAAAACTTTTACACATTTTATCACAACAAAAAATTCAACGTCTTAAATAAACAAATGGCCAAAAGTACAATGGTAGAACAAAATGTTAGAATTATAAAAGTTAAAGAAAACAATATTAATTAATCTAAGATAGCATGGCATGGCATTAAAGAACAATTTATCAAATGAAAATTTAAAATAAAAGGGAACATCATTTAGCCAGAAAGGAAATTTAGAATATTAGAATTTAAAAGTTTAATATATTAGAATGCAAAAATAATTAAAACTGAAATAACCCAATTAAATCTAAATAAGTTAAAATAACCTAGGTTTAAGAGACACACTAAAATGTATAAGTCGATAGGAACATTATTTTTAACAAAATATTTATAATAATGTAAAATAGAACTACTGAAAATTGAAAGAATTAAAATGTGATGTAAAGTCCCGGGAAAGAAAATAAATGTATATCATCTGTACAGGTGCAATCTTCTTTTACTCCAGAAAAGCAATTAGATATATATCTGTCATAAAGCACCAGAATATCGAGTCCAGCTATTTAAAAAGTGGAATATGGTGTCCTAAACCTGCATGAAAAGTGCACTTCAAAACTGCACAAAATACAGCACAAAATAAATTAAACCATCAATAAATAAATCAGCACAAAATAAATTAAACTTTCGCATCATAATGATTTCAGATGAGCTTAAACGAACACCAGTAGACATCTTTTGTAACAAAAGCATAGATGATTTGGTCTTCAATATCAACAACAGTGGACATAAAAATTGAGCCTCAGTCTATCATTTAAAGAACAAATCTTTGGAATAAACTTTTATTTCAAAGCCTTTTGGAATAAACAATTATACAATTGAAGCTGGGGAAACTTTGATAAACATTGCAAACAGTTAGGATCATTATTTTGACAACGAAATAGGTAGGACAGGCTCAAGACAGATCTTTTCCATCGCTGCAGACATAACAATAGATGCATTGTTTACCATATTCGGAATGTAAAGCATTAGCATTCATCTGGATAGAGAAAGGAACATCACATAATCAGAGTATTATTGCAAAATTTAAAGAAAGGTCAGTAATTTTAACCTTCTTTTAAGAGATGGAGAAATAAATAAATCGCTATAAATACATTTAAAAATATTTACATAGATTTAATCAGGGATAAAGCATGTTGTTGTTGAGACCCAGACCGTCCGACCTACCAGAAAGGTGTAAGGTAACTGTTTGGACGGCCGGGAAGTGCCACCCAATTTAGACAGGAACCCAGTGTGGGAGGCATCCACAGGGACCGTACCCTCCTTCTCCTACCACCAACCTCTCAGAAGGACTTACGGACCCACATGTTTAACGTGATCGTGCTCCTCATGAACACGGCAGCAGTTGTGGCAGCGTGCAAATCCAGCACGCAAGGGGAGAAAGCATGTGAACCAGCTTTATATACCCTAAATACTATTGCCAGAAATCGTAAATAAACTTGATAAATGATAAAAAAAAAATTATTACAGACGATTTTAATAATACTATCGTCTAATCAAAACCTCTAAACTTTTAAGAGGAAAACAGCTAATTTAAAAGGCAGACTAAGGTTAAGAAATGAAATAAAATATTTTGGAACATACATATAATATGGCAAAATTTTTAAAATGGACGATCTTGAAACTTTTAAATGGCTGGAAATAGAATTTAAATGAGAAATCATGATAAATTGATGAATTCTAAACTGAAAATAGTAAATTTAGTATTAAATGAAAGGGAATGAAAGGAATTCCAGATTAGCTAATTTAAATAAATTTAAATGACTAAAACCTAAAAAGAACAAACTTTCACAAATTGAAACAAAGTAACTATAGAAGAATATTAAAAACTTAGATAAATGCAAAATAGATAACTAAAATTAAGAAAAGAGTATTTTTATGTATAAATAAACCTCCTGAACCGATTTAGACAAAATAAAATTCCTAAAATTATTAAATATTAGAAGCAACATCTGCAACCCATCATAAGTGTAGGGAGTATAAAATGCTCTGTTCATTGGTCCTACTTTCATTTATGCAAATTTTGGGTAATCAAACAGCTGTAGTTATTTAGCAATTAAGCTCTTAAAATTTTCAGAAATTCGCTATGATACCTGAAATAAAAAAATATTTGTTTTCTTAAAAGTTATAATTTTGTATCTTTTATTATCGTTACTTAAATTTATGCTATATCATATCAGTGATGTGTAATTTTTTAATTGTATCTAGTGGGGAGCAAAGGCATTCAGAAACATGATGATAGTTCCACCTGGATCCGGTATCTGTCATCAAGTGAATTTAGAGTTCCTAGCAAGAGTTGTTTTTAACAATAATGGCTTACTTTATCCTGACAGTCTTGTTGGTGCTGATTCTCACACAACCATGATCAATGGCCTTGGAATTGTTGGATGGGGTAACTATATATGTTTTTTCTTTTGCGATTGCTTTTTGCAGTAGAGCTTTATTCCTTTTCAGTGGGTTTGCATATTTTTTCATTTATCATATTGCTTTTCACAAGTTTGTTATGTTTTATATAAATTAGCAGAAATACCAGGTGCTGCTTAGCTGCCAGGTGGTTAATACATTTTAATTAAATAGAAATCTTTTCAATCTTGCACAATTTTATAACTTCATTATTTAATTTTTCATTTGTATCTGGCATAAAAACTATTTTCTATTTCATTAAATTGTAGTGTTTACAATATATATAGCATTTTTTCTTTTTAATGTTTTCAAGTTTTAAACATGTTTAAAAATATCTTGAATAATGTGAGATAGTTCTGCATACAACCAGTGCTAATCTTTGTCAATTAACTAAATGTTGGGTGTCAACATCTGCGTAATAGAGATATACCCAACCTGACAGATAAAATTGCTGATTCGCAATGAGATTGTATTTCAAAATTCTATTCAATTGTTTTTAAATCTCTAATACAGTTTTCCCCAAATTTTCTTCCGTAGCCTGGTTATTTTTGTACCTAATTTTTATCATTTATACTGGCCTTTTTGTAAAATAAAACAGATTTGAATGTCCATACAGTTTTCATATAATATAATGAAAAAGTATTTATTTTTACAAATATGCAAAGAAATCAAGGATAAACCATATCATTTATTAAAGAAAAGTGTGATGCTGTTTCTTGTTAATTAGAAACTTTAAGTTTGAAGAAATAGATAACTTTATTCTTAGATTCGGTTCGACTGCTAATCAGTTTCTATATTTATGTTTTAGAAAAACTAGTGTTGAAAAGTCTGCTTCACACTCATAGGTTGTGATAAAAGGCATTAGAAATTTTATCGCTTTTTCAACTAAAACTGGGTGCTCCTGACGACAAGACAGTCCAAAATCCATCCGTGGTGTTCTGTTGAAGATGGTGCAGCCACGGACGAAGCATGTCGTTCATCTCGATAATTTGATTTATCTATTCAATAGTCCCAGTTCAATGTTATTACTCATATTTTAAAGTTTTGGGAAAAAACAAATGCCCCAAAATGAAACACTTAGATTTTCAAGAGTTTTTTTAAGCAACCCAGCATTTTGCTTTCGTGTCCCGTTATCATGTTGCGACCCACCAACTGGGAAACACTATTCTAATGCATATACACAATTTCCTGCTGTTTACAGTTTATAGTCTTCATTCTTGCATTTATCTAATTACTTTCATGAAAAAATACGATAAGATAGCCTTATCGCATGTATTATTGTGGATAGACATACAGCTTGTAAATTAAGGAAACCTAACCTGCAACTTTCAAAATAAAAGAAATCCGACCTGCAAAGCATTTAAAGTGCAGGTACCCTACTTGATGGTGGGCTCTCTGCATAATCACTACAACAAACTTCAATTCTTTTCATTATAATTGTTGTTAGGCATTATTTTGTAAATTCATGTAGTTAACTTTTTAAAGAAATTAAAATATGTTTAAAGATATGTAAAATATGTTTTCATACGGATGATATTGCGAAATACTTATGGAACTTGTAGCTATGAAAATTTATTTCTTTTGGTTTCATGGGAACAGCATTCCACATTCATATGTCAGAAAATTTCATTGAGTTTTGTGTATGATTGACATGTTTGTGTCAAATTTTTGTCTAGGTGTTGGTGGTATTGAAGCCGAAGCAGTGATGCTCGGGCAAGCCATCAGTATGGTGCTACCTCAAGTTGTTGGCTATAAATTGGTGGGGAAATTGAGTTCTTTAGTGACATCAACAGATGTTGTTTTAACCATCACCAAGGTATTTGACACATTAATATTTTTGTATTTGTATTTTTCTTTCCCCTACAATACATAATGCATATAAAGAGAAAGCATTGTGATAAAATCAAAAATTGAACTTTTGAATTCTGAGGGATCTACACATTTTGAGTATAAACTGGGGAATTTATTTTTATGTCTATAGTTTGAGTATAATAAATCTCTAACTGTTTAACTCTTAAAAATGGAATTGTATAACCAGTTTAAACACATTTTACAGAATGAAAAATTATTGTTTAGTAACATTTCATTTTTCTTAAACTAAAATAAATAAATAATCATCCACTTAAGCTTATTTCTTTAGAATATCTTAGCAACACTGGATGAAGAAACTTAAAACATTGCTCATTCACAATAAAACAAAGAATAAAAATCTTGCCTAATTTTAAGCAGTTCAGTAAAAAATATGTTTTATTTTCAGAACAGATATGCATACTGTCATTTAATCTGAAATATTTTTAAATGAAAGTTGTTTAATTTAAAATATTTTGTTCTACATACAAAGGTAAACTTTAAAAAACTTATATTTAAAGTTAAATCAAACTTTAATTAAAGTAGTAATTGTAAAATAAAACAGCATGCAATCAATTTGAAACTCATTTCTTTTATCAGTGTTCCACATTTAAATGTGATGGTGTAGCTGAAAATCCAAGCTACATACAGCCACAATATTTGGTACAGGGATTGTTCAGATCATTGCCCCAATACTCTGGAGTGACTTTTTTAAAATTCGATTTAATGTTTGAGTTATTTAATGTTTAAGTGGAATTTTGAGTGATTTTAACAATTTTCAAATTAATCCATTTATAGTGATTAGAAAAATTATCGTAGAGTTTCAATCTTAACACCATTGCAAAGTACAAAAAATGATTTTTTTAAATGGGAACTGAATAGAATCAGTTTTCCAACCTAATTTTCCAAATTTGGCAACTATTTCTTGAAAGATTGTTTCAATGCAAAAGTTCGTATTGTCAGGGTTTGAAGATATAGTCTGTAGCGAAGTGTAAAGGGAATCTGGGGAGACAGTGCCTACATAAACAATCCACTACCAAGTTTTTTTCTATTCATCCACCAAATTTAATAAGTGCAATATATATTATCTGTAATATATAAATAAAGTGAGAGTTACTTGGTAGTGGATTGTTTAAGTAGCCACTGTCTTCCCGAATTTACTTCCTGCTTTGCCACTAGATATAATTAATTTTAAAATTCTGACATTGAGCAAATTACTCATGATTTCATCATATTTTTATATGAGCAAAAGTTTCACCCTCTTTAAGAAAAATTGTCCCTTGTGAGGGTTTTTAAAGGATTCATTTTAAAAAAAGGATTGCCCAATATGTGATACATGACCTATGTGCAGGCCTACTGCACGTTTAGAGCACAATCATTATCAATCTAAATCACATGCTCCAAGGACAGTGTGATTTGTACCGTACTTCAAAATGTAACCGGGCTGGTCGCCAAAAGGGGTTAGTAAAAAATAAAGAGCGATATTATTTTAAGGAGCATATATTACCTTTTGACATATTTCAATTAAATTTACTAATTTTTATGTTCCTGAGTCTGAAAAAAAATCCCAGTTTTAAATATGTGCACTTTTTCTATTTGTATAAAACATCTACCAAAAATTGGCTAACTCCAAAAGACATATATATTGAGTATTTATTCTAGGATCTATAATCTTGAGTTAGACATTTTATAAAATTCCTTTTTGAAAAACATTCCTTTATTTTGAAATATTTATGAAATATTTGGCTAAAAGTCATGCATTCATGTTGTAAAACTGTTTCAGCATCTGAGACAAATTGGTGTAGTTGGAAAATTTGTCGAGTTCTTTGGACCAGGTGTTGCTGAACTATCAATTGCTGATCGAGCTACTATTTCTAACATGTGTCCAGAGTATGGTGCTACTGTTGGTTTCTTTCCTGTTGATGATAAGAGTATACAGTATTTAAGGCAAACAGGTTTGTATAAAGATTTAATTTGTAACTATTTTGAAAACTGTGTGTGTAGCTTTTCATTTACCATTTATATTATGTCTAATTCTTTTTACTGTGTAGGCAAGATCTTGTATATAAATAATATTGGTTTCTAATAATGATAGCAGTGCAACAATACTTGAAAGTCAACAAAAGCATATTTTGATTCAGTTTTATATCTATTAGTGATATTATTTAGAAATCAAATTTATTAGTTGAGTTTCACGAGATCTCATAGTGTATAGAAAATTCATCCTTGGCAGAAATAAAGTTGAGAGGGAGAAAGCTTTATATCAATGACACCAACTTCCTATGTGCTACCATTTTTTTTTTTAGATAAACACCTCCTGTTAACCAATCTGTTGATTGTTACAATCATGGTACTTAGTGGTCATGAAAAGTCAAGAATTTAGGAAAGGATCATGAATTAAACAAATGGTCATGAATTTTTCAAGCCCTGTAACCCAATCATTTAAAATAAATTAAAATTAGTTTAGTTAGATTTCAAAACCAATTCAGCATTTTAAGTCATGTTTTTGACCTTCCCTACATTGTATATTGAAAATAGAATATATTGTGATGGGGTCAAAAATCGAACTCAGGGTTTGATGGACCTATGCATTTTCACCATACTCAAATATGAATCAGTCATTTTTCAATGATGTCTGTGTGCCTGTCTGAGTCTCACCAATCAAATTAAATTTGGTATGCTTATTAATAAATGTCAGACGCCTATTGATATTCAAAGTGAATGAAACGGGGTAAAACCCTAAATTTTTTAACATATATTTTTTTTAATATAGAAAATGTATTGTAAAAAGATAATTTAATTTTAATTTTATCTTTTATTAATATCTTGACAAGCTCTAGGCCTAGAAATTTGAAATACAGATGAGTTTACCTGCAGTCAAGTAAAGAATAACTGTACCAAATTTGAAAAACCCATAAAGAAATTGAATTTGTATATGGAACAAACAGATTTTTAAACTTATTTATTGAAATTCTAAAATTTACCTTTCCTTTCTGCAAACTTTCTGGAGCTACATTTAATGATTTTTACAGCATCTATCAGTTGTAATCTGTTTGTGAATAAGCTGTAGTAATGGTACATCCTAGGAAAAATTGTGTTTACAGTAAAATTAAATGTACAATTCTCATGAAGTTTATTTTAAAATTCTTATACAAATAAATACTAAGATTGATAGCACTGGTAAACAAATTGTTTTATGTTTGAGCCATGTAAATTTATATTATATTATCCCTTTATTCACTGTTCAAAAACTTGACCTGCATATAAGTTTCGAAATTGTTTTGTTTCTGTTGTACTAAAATTTCTTGTAAACAAGATTATACAGTATTCAGGGAGTTCTGAGAATTACACAGTACAAAGTGTACCTGTCATTACTCGGGATTTAAAATGCAAGCTGATAAATTTTACACTGGAACTCACTGAGAATTCCTGAAAATCAAATAATGTTTTAACAATACATTCTCTTATAACAAAAATAAAATTGCCTGGGTGCACACATGGCTATGCCATGACAGTCCATTTTAAATCCCATGCAATGCTGGGTACATTTTCTAATTTTCTAAATTTTAATTGCGCTTTAAAGCATTTAAAAATTTTTTTACACATCGAAAGTAGGAAATATCTGCACTTTTGCTATATTTCAATTGGGTTTTAAAACTTTTAGATTTTAGTGTACTTATGATTTTAATAATAAAATATCAAACCAGAATGTTTATTCATATAACATTTTAAATGTATTAAATATAATTTGCTTTCTATTTATTGTACAATATTACTCAAAAATTCAATTCATATTATTTCTTTTCAGTTGGCATGTAGTATGTTCATTTTTTCCAATATTTCCAATATAACTTCCATAAATGTCAAATTTTATTTTACATAATAGTGTCAATCAAATCAGCATTTTCATGCCATAGTGGACTTACACATGAATGAATATTTTTCTATATTCATTTATGATACTATCTAAAAGAAAATTCGTGTTACCAACAGTAAACAAATATTAGTGCATAATATTTAGCTGAGTATTAGCATGTAGACATTTTACCTATATTTATACTAGCCTAATATTTTGATAAAATTGACTTGCATACTGAAAATGCAATTGCATTATTGGCTAATTTATTAACCAATATTGATAAAATATTGGTTAATAAATTAGCCTAGATATATTTTAATTCCTAGATATATTTTAATGTAAAGCCAACGTTGTGGCTATACTATGCAAACAGTGGCTCAATGTAGAAATGTTTGAATATGTTGAGAAAATGTTTATATGGCAATATTTTGTTTATCAGATATTTTAATTACTAAATTGAATTTTAAATATCCTGCAATTTTTTAAAGTATAATTTGCTGATTTATTTCCAGGTCGTGATGAAAAACACTTAAAGTATGTAAGGTGTTATTTAGAGGCTGTACATATGTATAGAAATTTCAACAACTCTGATCAAGATCCAGTATTTTCCCAGGTAAATACTGTCCAGACTTCTATAGAAATCTAGAATGTTTGCTGGATCTTTTGATGTTTTTTTTCTTAAAACCAAGGCTGGACATCTTTTATTTATTTTGTATCCAGGAGCAGATATTATGTTATCATATTACATTTTAACAACATAGTTTTACTAATCTCTAATTTGTAGTAACTTCAAGGTAAGAAAGAGGGAACAGTCCAATGCTGAGATCTTCTTCAGCACTATTAAATTAGTTGTGAAAACAATCTGTAGGGTTGATCTTTCCCAAAAACTCTTTAAGAGAAATTCACAAAAGATATGTTGGAACATTATTTCATATGTTCCAGGATGGCCAATATCACAGCCAAGAGCAGTGTCAACATTCGGCCACTGCTTAATATCGACCATTGTGCTGATATACATGCCACTGCTTAAGGGTGCCTAATATTTCATTTAGACCCTGATCATATGACATTTTACATACATTTTTAACACTTTACAACAAAGTTGAAAAGTGTTTATGACTTTGTTCATTCTGTCTGTCTGTCTGTCTGTTAGCACGATAACTGCCGTAAAAATGACTTAATCAAAATGAAATTTTAGTTTGTTGTTCAGATTGTCTGTAGAACCTATGGGAATATAAATGAATAATATCACCCAATTAGTTTTGGATTGAACCCGGGTCGAAAAAATGAAATACATTGAGCCCTATGGGACCTAATTTTTCAAACATTTTTTAAGCGGATTTAAAATTCACAAATTGCTTCGAAAATTTTAGGTAATATTCAAATTGTTCCATAAATTATATAAAAAAAAATTCAGCGAAATATATTCAGTAGTTTTTTAAATAAAAATTAAAATAATAATTACACCTCTTATATGAAACGATCACGTGACCATGATATGAAACGATCACATGACCCACTTTAAAATGATATATGGCATCCATCTTGTTTCAAATTCGTAATTTTTTTAAGTTCTTTTTAATTCATATTGAGTGTTGTATCCGTCCTAAAACTACTTTATTTTTGCTTAAATTCTGTGCATCTACATACTGAAACAACGTAATGACAATATATTTGAGTTTAAATGCTCATCTAAATTTGATTATTTCTACAACTAAGCCTATTTTTCACCTATGTAAAATGTAAACAGCAAAATATATAGAATGAGTTGTATTAGAATTCCTGTATTTTTTTAACACAAAATAATTTAGTCCATGGAGTCTGCATGGCTGATATGAATGAAATATTAATTGATTTCAAAAAGAGAAGGACGATTTTTTTCGATGAAGTTTCAAGCATAGAGTTTAATTTTTTGTAGCTCCATGGTCTTAAACAAAATGTTTAAATAAAATAAATTATTATAGTATTGTGATGAATGAAATGAATGGGAGAAAGTTATGAATGAAATCCTGTTTTTATAGAGAGATCCAGGCGTGTTATTTTTTCTATGACGTCATTTGAATTAATTTCAGTTGTTTTCGATGAAGTTTTCAAATATAATAAATTATCGTAGTATTATGATAATTCTAAAACTATTACCGAGGAATGTATAACATTTTAGAGATGTTTAAACCAGGTAATTTATATTTCAATGCCGTCATTTGAAGTTCATTTTTTTCGATGAAGGTTTAAGTTTTCAAATATAATAAATTAATGCAGTATTGTGATAAGTTTCAAAATATTACCGAGGAATGTATTGCATTTTAGACTTGTTTAAATAAAATTGCATTGAAGTTGGAAAGTGTTTCATAATCAATGCTTTAAGCATGATTGATCTTTCTTGTTTAATAATTTGTCATGTTTCTTCATCTTTTATATTTGTCTTTGTAGGTTGTTGAGCTGGATCTTAGTACGGTTGTGTCTTCTGTCAGTGGACCAAAACGCCCCCATGACCGTGTTCCAGTCCAAGAAATGAAGCTGGATTTTGGAGACTGTCTTGTAAATAAGGTAGCTAAATCTGTATATTTAGTCTCAAGTGCTCTTGCAATGCGTTTCAACTCTAAAAAGTATTATTTCACTTTACAATAAATTTGCATTCTCTTGAATCTATCAGATATATGGATGTTATTTCTATAAAGAGAAACTAAATTAAAAAGACCCTTAAAAATGCTAAACTACTCAATAAATTTTTAGCATTTATATTTTATTTTAAGCTAATTCAAAAACTGAAATTTAGCAATGAAATTGTAAAAATTCTATTAGACAATATTTAAACCATTAATATCTGTAATCAGAAAGTAAAATTGCTTTGGGCAAAGGACAAAGAAAAATGAAGCAACTTCATTACTTATGAATTAAATAATGTAGCATGCAACTGTTTTGAGGATACGTGCATACCCTTCATAAGTGCAGCTGTTGTAAAGTAATTTGTACATAATTACATTGCTTAATTTTTCAGTGTCAATAATAACTATATTTTGCATAAAGTTGTTAGATATGAGCAGCTAATCTATGATGTGGGGAGGATATGCAAACCTATATCGTATCTTAAATGTATTAGCATTTCCAGCTGTAATATAGCGATAATGGATTCCCATTATCTCTATAGCAAATATTGCCTGTGTTAATTAATAATATCCATTGACGATTTTATCTAGAAAATTTTTGTTCTGTTCACCTGATCTTTTAATGACTCTGATTCTCTCATACATGAGGTATTAATAAATTATAAGATTAATTTAAAATATATATCAGATGCATGTTTTTTTATCTTTTACTTTCCTTATAATGCATATGCAATATGTTAAAGGAAAGTCAAAATAGGGTAAAAAATCAACTCTAATTTTGATGAGTTTGTATCTTTAATGCATTTCCGAACATGAATCAATCATTTTTTTTTTCTTTTTCTTTGTAATTATGTTATTCCAGTTTATAAACAGAAGAAGCCTATTGAATTTTGACAAGATTAAAAAAAATCATAATAACTCAATTTTTTTTAGATTTTTTATTTGAAAAATTAATAACACTCATGTGAATTAGTCATTTTAACTATGTTTTATTTCAAAATGAATATATTTATATGATTTTAACGTGTACTGTTTTTGAAATAATGCTCATTTGTGTACTAAAATTTTTAAAAATCATGAAATGTTAAACATTCTTACTGTTACTAAAAGAGTTAATGGTTTGAGTACAATGGAACCCCCCCTCTTTTAACTGGTTTAATTGGGACTGAGGATAAGCCGGTTAAAAAAAAACCTGGTTAAACAGGAGGTATTATAAAAATTGTGAAATTCATTACATTTTTTGCCTTTGCTTAATACTGTATAATAAAAATTATGCATTATAGAAGTATTTAAACAAACTCCTAGGCAATTAATTTATCATTAAAAAGTTACATTTAGCAGTCTAATAAGAAAGTTAAAAATAAAAAGTATACATGTAGTACTTTTGTTATAATTAGATTTCAATTTTTTTTTGTTTTGTTTGTACTTTAAGCTGAAATAGTGATTTTTGTTGCAACAACCTGCCAATATGCTATAATGCCAATATGCTCTGCTAATTGCCTCGGAGGTATGCCCAAAAGAAACACTGTGTGTAATCAGAATTAAAGTTGTGCATTAAAATTAAAATAGTGCACGAAAGTCACACCTGCTAGTTTCGGCTTGTGAATTTATTTATTGGTTAAATATTCATTATAACATATTTTGCATCATGATAAATTACAAAAAAATTATTCTATATGCAATAGTTTCGGTGTACGCTGCAGCTGATGGAGCCGAACGCTAATAAAGGGAATGAGTAGGGGGGGGGGGGGTTCCGAGAAAAATTGCCATTATTGCAACGATGTATTGTTGTTCTATTTTAACCTACATATGTACTGTCCATAAATGACTATACTGTAAATATGAAGGGGGGTGGCAAAAATAGCACTCTTAAAGGATACTATACTGCCCAGGCATACTTTCTGTTAATTTTAAAGCTATAGATCGCAAGAATTTCACATTTTTTAAAGTTTTGGTGTGCGGCTGTTTTTCGCGCAGAGAAATTTCAGCAATTCAAAGTTAAATTCGTTTGATTTTCAACTTACCTGCAGATGCAGACAAAATTGGTTAATGCCCCCCCATCCCCGAAAAATGACCGAAATATCGGGATCACGACGATTTAAAAGTTAGAGTAAGTGATCAAAAGGGAGAAACAAAAATATACATTAATTAAAAATTGTCAAAACTCATTGGTAAAACCCCATAAATTAAAGAAAAGTTAGTGGCCAGCCTTCTTAAAAATAAAAAAGGAATAAATAATAGTAAATGCTTCAGCTTGGAAAAGTAAAAAAAAAAAATCAAGATAAAAAAAATTTGAGAAAAGGGCATATTCGAAAATAATCTGTAATTTTGGCAAAAAATTAAACCTGAAATAATCTTGAACAATTAAAATGTTATATGGGGGGGGGAGTGACTTTAAAATTGCCCCAAAAAGTATTTGAATGCTTCATGGTAAATGAATTTATTTATGATGACCTTGAAAACAATTGTAAAACAGCTAGAAAGATGTATAACGTAACAAAAAACATTGGTAAGATTTAAAACAAGGTTAAAAAAAGAGTGATAAATGAAAAATCTAAATTTTGAAATATTATAAGAAATGAAAAAGATGGGAATATTGACAATGACTTACAGAAAATTTAGATTTAGAAAAAAGACCTAAAATAAGTTTTGAAAATTTATTTAATGTCAAAAATGATAAGATAGCAATAATAAATGCATGTTGACAATATTGCTGATAAAAAAATTAAAATATTTCGGGGAATTTGTCTGTTATGAGAAAAAATAAATTTTGTATTCAGTCAATTTCTTAAATTTTCTCTAATTTTTAAAAGTCCTCTGCCCCAACAGCCAAATACTAGATCTAGCGAAAGTAGATCTGTTAAGGGGAGTTTTCCTTGCTAGCAGTGGTACCTCGTACTTAGTTTTTATATTATTATATAAAATAGATAAATTATCTGTATCTGCTTTATATTTTACTTGTGAGCCACATTATACAATGCATCCTTTAACTAAAATTTATAATTGGTCCCTTTCAAAAATATGTACCCTTTTCATACGTAATGTGCCCTTTTTCGGAAGGTAGCACCCTGCCCTTTTGAAATCCTAGAATGAACCCTGCAATTAGTATATAGATATATTAAACAGCAATCACTTCCACTTCAATATAATGAAGAACCACTTACTACTCGTTCATTTCAATAGTGATAGTCTCAATGACAACAGTCAGTCTTTATCAGATAGTATTTTGAGGTCCAAGTCCTCATCAAATTCAAATCACTCTTCCACACGTACTTCTATAATATTACTACAGTCTACCAGCAAATATGTGCAGATTTTAAGAAAAATGCCATTGAAAAGGGCGATTTTTAAGACAGGTAATTTTTATTTTTACAGATCAAATTGAAGCCAGTTTAAGTGGAGAATCTATTAAACACAGGTCAGTTAAGAGGCGGCTGTGTTTTTAAAAACCAAAAATAATTGACACTATTTCGCAGAAGTTATCACAAGTCATTCTATAGATATTAAAAATTTTACTTTCCTCACAGTGTCTCAGGAAATAGATTGTTTGGAGTGAAATTTAGCATGGTTTTTTAATTAATAATTGCAATAAGCCTTTTCTTCTTCTTCTTCTTCTTCTTCGACCCAGACCGTCCAACCTACCAGAAAGGTATAAGGTATCTGTTTGGACAACCAGGAAGTACCAACCTCTTGGAAGAACTTATGGACCCACATGTTTAGCATGATCATACTCCGCGTAAACACAGCAGCAGTTTTGGCAGTGGCTGGAATCGAACCCGGGCCGACTGAGTGCAATTCCAGCACACTAACCGCTGGGCTTTCACTCCCCTGCGATAAGCCTTTTGATTGTTAGCAAGATAATCACAAGAATACTCCAATTTCTGTTACTGGTTACTCACAAAGTCAAAATTTCTTGGTTTGTATTAAAAGACATTTATTTGGTGTATAAGATTTTTGATGTAAATAATGCATATGGTTGGGGTATCCAGCTGAAATCAGAGCATTAATTAAAAAAATATATGAAGCTTTTCATGCTTATATCTATGAACCTAATAGATAAAAATTTAAACAATTTATACTTATTTTGTCAGAGATATGGTATCATTTATGAATATACAAAAATAATTTAAATAAAATAAAAGCTTTTGTCTAAACGAATTTTTACATTGTTTTGCATAATTTCACTCGAAATATGTTCTAAACTGTAAAAAATATAGATATAAACAGTAAGCAACAAAAATGTTCAGTAGGAAATCCAGTTTTTAGATCAGTAATTTGTTTTTACAATTTCATAGTTTTTGAGCGATCATCTTAAAGTTGAAGAAGATTGAAAGTTTCCTGTTTTCAATTTGTTATTCTTATATTTTGAAAACTAAAAGTGCTAGCTATAAACAGTAATTGAATAATAGTCCTTTGAAAGCCCTATAAAGATATATAATAGGATATCACATTAGATTCTTAGTTTTCGAAATAGTGGTTGCAGGAGCGAAGAACTTCAGGGATCCAAGTACGCCCATGCTATCAATTAGAGATTTTAACATAGACATCAAGAAACCTGAAAATGTAAAGTTTTTTTATACAGACTGTTCAACTTAAAATTTGCATCAAATTCTGTAAAATCTATACTACATGCAGTCAAGCTTGTATAGACTTGATATTTGCTCAAAACTTCAAAAGATTAAGGGTTATTTCAACTATGTACCTTACTTTAGTTACCATAAGCTCCTATTATCTGTTGTAAACAAAACAAATGAGACTTAAAACAACTAATAAACTTATTGAACTTTGGAGTTTTATCTACAAGACTTTATTCACATACAACCATTTTGACTCCATCGCTCCATCTAGAGCCAGTGCCGAATTTTAAGTTTTTCCACTGTTTGTAGACTTTTGATTTTCTATGTTTCTATTAAATTATACCACCCTCAATTTTTATATTAATTGTTAGATATTTTCAGCATTAATGTATGTTAATTTTTTCTTTGCATGTACTCATAGGTGGGGTTCAAAGGCTTTGGTCTGCCACAGGAAAAAATTTCCACCACTGTGCCATTTACATTTGATGACAAGCAGTTTTTCCTTCGCCATGGTGCTGTTGTCATTGCTGCCATCACAAGTTGTACAAATACTAGTAATCCATCTGTTATGTTAGGTGCAGGTATGTGTTCTCATTAGTGAATTCAGTTGATTTAGTTTACTATTGTGTGTCATTTGATAGAAATACATTAAAATTTCTAAAGTGGCCTCTTTATGTTCTGACAAAAAATGGTTGTTTAAATGGGTTGTTTTTTTAATAGGGGTGAATTTCGAAAAAGAAGAAATTATGTTATACCTAAGTTATAAATATAATTGAATAAAAATTGTATGTTAAGAGTTTTAGTCTGTACATTAAATTATTATCCTGTAATTTGTTTATAAAACAGAAACATCATTCCTTAGAAACAAGTTTATATTCCATTTAACTTTTCACATGTTCCTTCATAACTTTATTGATTGTCTATATGTGCAGCTTTTATTAATACCATTTAATTCAAAACTTTTAGGTGAGCTAGAATAAAATTATACAGAAGTAAATGTTTTTCTTGATTACAGCCCCATTCTATAAATTTAGAAATACTTGTTCACATTCCATCCCACTTTTTAAAGGTACTAAAAAAATCTTGACAGCAGAAAATGCTGACATACTAAACTTAATCTGTGTCTTGTTTTTAACACACACACACACACATATATATATATATATATATATATACACACAATTTTTTTTGTGCGTAATTTCTTTAATTGGAAGCACTTGCTGATTTTAGTGGCCTTAAAATTATTTATCGCAGAAGTTTATATAAGGATTTCTTGAAATTTCTGATTTGAATTAAATTGTGTTTCTGGATCATCATATGTATACAACTGCATGAATGATATACAAAAAACTATAGGTGACGTTCCTAAAGTTAGGATTATTCATGGACTCGATAACAGGTCAATGTAGATAACAAGGCTATGGGTGCTGTAATCTGCAATAGGAGCATTATCTTAACTTTGGGGCTCCCTTTACTCAGAGCTAGAGTATGAATTTGGCCATTGCAGCCTGAACTAAATTTTGAAAAAGGCTAACCAGTTGGATTGGGTTTGTCGGTTCCTATAGGGGTTTGCAAAATTGTGGCATATAGCAAGTTTTCTGGTTGCATTAAAGGGTATTTAAAAAGTGCTTAATTTTTAAATGAAAAATGTGCAAGAGATGGTGCTTGAATATGGGTAGCTGACCATAGAATATTTACTGTATTTAATAATGAGAACAAGCCCCTCCTCCCCCCCCCCCTTTTTTTTTTGAATAACATAGAATACCTCTTATTTTGTGGTATTTTCTATTCAAAATTGGATATTGACCTATTTCTTTTGAAATCTTAATATATTCAAGTACTTAGTAGCAAAATGGTTTAAAATCTATTGTATATGTCCTATGTAAATAAACTATATTTGATAATTGCCCTATATATTGTTTCATCCTGATTAGAAACACTGCATTATGTAGTTAAAGAAAAATTCAAGTTGGGAAAGAAAATTATGTTGCATTTCTAAAAGTTTCTGAATGCAAGGTTTGAGTGTTTTTGCTTTATTAAAATGAATAATAATTTTTTCTTGATAGGATTGCTGGCCAAGAAAGCTGTTGAGAAAGGTCTTTCTGTTCTTCCCTATATCAAAACAAGTATGTCCCCGGGCAGCGGTGTTGTTACCTATTATCTACAAGAGAGTGGTGTCATAAAGTACTTAAAGCAGCTAGGGTGAGTATTGTTGTTTGAGTGCTTTACACTCGTTGCCTAATTTTTTTATATATACACTTTCACTACCAAAGTCATTTTAAGAAATTTTCTGTTGGTGCCAACTAATTTGTTCTTATATATACTATCATTTTTTTGTACATAATTTAAAGGTATGTGCATAATTCCATTTCTAAAGTATTATTCATTTTTCATTCAGTTATAAATGTTCACATAAATGTTTTTATGCAGCTATTTTGCAAGGATATATATCACAAAATATTACTATGAAACTGAACTGCCTTTACAAAAAATTAGCTCATGTACCAAGCTATTAAATCACACTCATATGTGAATGATGCAGTATATCATAAGCCCATGTCATTCATATACAGGGTGATGGGGAAATGTCTGGCCAAATTTTAAAGGGGGGGGTAGAGGGGAAGAATATAAAAGGATTCCCAGTACAATGCGTGTCTGGAAATGCTGCGTGAAGGTTGCAGAGGGCGCTGTGTAGGGCAGTCGAAACAAGTTGGCGATGCGGGAAGCTGTCATTCCCCACTGTGATTTCATACAGCATGCAGCGCTTCATGAATGCTGAACTAGCAGATATCCATCTGACGTATGGAGCTGTGAATGGAAATGGGAGAGCTACGCAAAGGTTATACAGGGAACGATTTCCCAACAGAGAAATACCGAATCGTCAAACTTTCGAGCGAGTGCTCAGACAGCTTTGCAAAAGCGGGTCCTTCAATGCCAGCAGACATGATGTGGGCAGCCCTTGCTCAGTGAGAACAGTGCGAGTGGAAGAAGATGTCTTACGTGAGGTTGACCACAATCCTTCCACAAGCACGAGAGCTGTTGCCCGTAGACTGGGTGTGAGACAATCACTTGTATGGGAAATTTTGTATGGCTAACGTATGCACCCATACCTTTTACAAAGGGTGCAAGCATTGATAGAGGCAGATTTTCCTCTCCGTGTAAATTTTTCACGATGGTACTTCCAACAGGCTGCTGTACAGCCCGAATTCCCGTCATATGTGTTATTCACGGATGAGGCAACGTTCACTTGAGAGGGTTTGTTTAACAGTCACAATGCTTATGTTTGGGGATATGACAATCTGCATGCTACAAGACCGTCTGCTTACCAGCAGAGCTATAGTGTCAATGCGTGGGCGGGTATGGTGCACGAATACATGATTGGGCCGTACATCCTACCTCATCACTTGGACGGCCCGAAGTTCCTCATCTTCTTGCAACAGGTCTTGCCCGAACTGCTGGCTGTTGTGCCTCAGTGCATCCAGAGACTATCTGGTTCCAGCACGATGGAACGGCGTCACACTTTAGCCTTAATGTCAGGAATTACCTGGATGCTTCTTATCAACATCAGTGGATTGGTCGAGGTGGACCTGTTCCTGACCGCCACGATCGCCAGATCTGTCCTGCTTGGATTTCTTTCTGTGGGGCCACTTGAAAAGCATCATCTATGATACCCCTGTGGATTCCGACGATGATCTTGTCGCCAGATTGGCTGTTGCTGCTGGAGATGTGCAGGACATGGCTGGTGTTTTTGCTAAGGTACGCAGTTCTATGTGGCGGCGATGTGAAGATTGTATTATGGTTGGTGGTCACTCTTTCGAGCATTTGCTGTGACACGTTGATTTAATAAAGGGCTTGTTACATTTGTTTGTGTCTCTTTCCTTTTACCTTTTCACTTTCTTTACTCTCCAGGGCTTTTACGTGGCGTTTCCGGACACGCATTGTACTGCGAATCTTTTGATATTCATCCCCTCTAACCCCCTTTAAAATTTGGCCAAACATTTTCCGATCACCCTGTATGAGTGATGTGGTAGTGGATGTGCTAGCCAGTGTGCTGTGAATAAAGTACTAGTGTGTCATGAAATAATAATGTAAAAAATATTTTTCTAAATAATAAATCACAAGAAACATTTTTCTGTATCATTCTCATGCAAGTAGCACTTTCTGTTCATAAACAGACACGATTTGCAATAGTTTTATACATCAGTACCAACTACTTTAACAAATTTCCCTTATTTTATGGGGTATTAATAAAATATCAATGAATTTTGATGTGAATTTCGAGTGTGAGTATAAATAAAGAACTTTTTAGTGAACAAGGTCATCAAAAGTTTAGAATTTTAATTTTGTGGTATTTGTTTTGAATGCGGGTATATATGAGTGAAAACAGATGTTTTGTAAATTTACCAGAGTGTATTACTCTAAGTATAGAAAATGATATGCTACAAAATAATATTGAAATATCATAAACCTTCTTCACATCAAGGTTGGGATCCCTCAGCAGGGTACTGTCGACATGGAAGTACAGCTTCAGCCCTGCAGGGGCTTGATGCCATTTTGACTTTTCATGACTTTTTTGGAAAAAAGTTTTTGTTTCTTGTTGGGAGTTTTTTTTTTTATTCCATGAATAGGTGTTTCCATGAAATTCTATTTTAGAATCCCCCCCCCCCCCCCCATTCATTCATTTATTAGTTTGAGTTTTAATAAATCATATTTTGGGAGAAAAGAACCAAATTATTTCAGATAGATGCTCTACCTTTTTGTAATAAATTTGATTTCATTAGCCCACTTAATAGTCAATAATCCACTTTTTCAAAAGGATGTTTATGTACTTTGGGGAGATTTTTTTTTACCATGAAGGGGTGTGTTTCATGTGAGATTTTAATACTTTTTATGGAAATATGTATCAACATGATTATGCAACAATTATATAGTACTCATTGCAAATTGTACTTTAATATCAAGCACCATTTATTTAAGGGGCTATAGCACCAATTATAATTTATTTTTGTTTTGTTTTCCTCAACTTTAAGATGACTTTACAGAGAAAAAAATAATATAGCTTTCTTGGGAACTGAGCTACAGACCCCATGAAATCGTAGTTTGTCAAGTATAATATACATTTGCCAGTTACAAATTTGGGCATGATGACTTGATAAGGCAGAACACTGAAAATTATTTTTCTATTGCGATCAAAATATTATTTTTCCATGAGGACTTTTTTATTTATTTACATTGATAAAAGTATTTGTTTGCACTGATACCAGTAAAAATATAGTTTTTGCTGATTTTTTTTTTTTTTAGTGATAAGACCTAGTTGATTAGTAATTCAACCAACCTCGTGCATTCCGTAAACGGTGTTTCAAAAATTATAATTTTAAGTCAGGTTTATCCCATAACTATTTGCATATTTAAGTATGGAAAAGGTGAACTAATTAAGTCCTTAACTCTTATGTTATGTGCAATCATTAATGCATTTAGATAATTATAATGAGTATAGATACAATGTTTCCAGTGCATATTAATAGACAAATCTAGACAGAGGAAAATTGATTTTTTGATGACATTAGATTGTTCAGAATTCACCGATGTATAAATAAGTCTCTTTTATCCATTTTTAGGTTTGACGTTGTTGGATATGGATGTATGACATGCATAGGAAATAGCGGTCCTCTTCCAGAGTGCATTGTAGAAGCTATTGATATGGTAAAAGCATTTATATTTCCGTATACCAATATTGCATGAGTATTTCTCAGTTAAAAATAGCTTTTATATGTATTTGTTTATAATTTGCTAACATCGGTATCCAGTATTATTCACAATTCACATAATAAGTAAATTTTAAGAGCATTTATAGTCATATTTTTATTCCAGAATTTTCCTCGCTCAATAAAAGATGGAAAGAGGAAATGTTAAGAATCTCTGTTTGCTATTTTAAAAAAATTATTTCTTGCAAATATGTATATATTTAAAAACTAAATCATTCTGGTTTCTATTGATAATAAATTTACAAAACATTTGAGGTTTGATCATACTATGTGAAAATGGAATACTATTTCCAAGTGAAGTGAGTGGTTTAGGATGTCAGTTAATATTCATAATGTCACTATAGCCATGAAAAATGCATAATTTAGAAAATAATTGCATGCATTTATTTTATTTATAATTTTTAATCCAGACTAGGAGGAATTCAATGAAAAAGATTTTCTGTATCCATGCATCATAGTTGACTTTGTATTTGAACTTTATTGCAGAACAAAAGTATTTTATTTAAATTACTTTACAAAACACAGTGTTATTCTTAAATTAATTTTTAACAACTATCTACATAATGTTAATTCTATAGAATTTAAGATATTAAATCCCATGTTATTAAAAACAGAAATCATAACTTTTGATTATCAATTTTAAAGGTTCTTAAAAGTATTAATTTCTATTATGTTCATAAAACAAAGTCTATGATTAATTTATATAATCACAGATTATTAATCAATAGGAAGTAGAAAACCCAGACCACACGACCAACCCATAGGCTAATGGTAGCTTTCTGTGTGGCCGGAATCAATAGGAAGTGTAGTAAATCAAAAGATATGAGAAATATTCAGTTTTTTTACTTTTTTGTGAAGAGATTGTTTTCACTATTTGTTGCAATACTTTATAACTTTCATACTTTGGCATCTATAAATCTAAAGAAGTCCAAAAGAATAAATTTTTTAAAGGCAAAAAATAGCCTCTTTCAGGATAGAGAGACAGAGCAACTTCACCGGCAAGAACAAGAATGTGTCTGTCATATAGCCATATTCTTGCCTTTGTTAGTTTAACATTCTGTCTCTCTTTCCTGAGGAAGAAAGCTGTTATTTGTTTTTGAAACTATTTGATATTTTTAATAAACTTTTTATGCTTTTATTAATGATGTATTTTACAGATTACTTATGTTGGTATATTTAATAAAATATTAACTTGTTTTTATGGTCATAATAATGTATTACATTTTGTGTTGAGTATCTGTAAAGTTGGATTTTTAAAAATATTTTGAAAAAATCCTTTAGAAACTTTTCAGATTCAAGAATCTGAAAAATGTGTAAAGCATGATACACAATTCTGTCTAATTTTGTTTAAAAACAACTTATTTTGTGTAAAGAATTATATCAATGGATCATTCCACAAGATGGCATTTAAAATTTATTGCTGATCCACTTTTAAACATTCTAAAACTTTTTGCATGGGATTGTGTATATATTAGACTATTGAAATTCATTTTTTGTGTTTGAAGATTATTTGGTATTTCATTTTTAAGATTCAAAATGGCCACCATGGCAGAGCAACAAAACGCTTTGACAAAATTTACTTTTTGTCCATAGACATGGGTTGCTGTCATGTACCCTAATAGGGTGAAGACTCTAGAAAAAAAAAATTTTTCGCACTATGTGCTGGTATATAGTAATTGGAATTTCTTAAATATTAAGTTTTTCTAAAATAAGGATTAAAGTTCACGTTTCAGAATTTACTTTGAACCATTTTTGATTTTCTGTCATTCCTAAACAATTTGCCAATGTAATTTAGGGATAATTTATTTGTCCATTTAATGCACTGGGTTAAAAATTACTTTTAAGTTTAAAGTTGGAAATTAATAATAATAATAAAAAAAATAGTAAAAAGTTTGACCTTCAATAAGTCGAAAAGAACTGAATGAAAATTTTTTTAATTTTCACTACAAATGCTAATTTACATTGTGAATATGTGTTTCAAAATCTCCCATGTTTATGAGTCTTTACTTCATTAAGAAGTGTTTGCATGTTAAAAAAAATACATTTAATAGATAAGCATTATTCAATTTTAATATGGCAACATTTAAAATTTTTAATTTTCGTATACATATCTATTGATATTTAATTTAATTATTTTTTTAAAGTATGCTATATCAAAGTTGAATAATGCATATCTGTTTTGCATTAGTGTGTGCCATTCCTTAATGAAGTAAATACCAATGAAATATTTTAAACCACATAGTCATCACATGCATGGGTATTTACAGTGCAAATTATAAAAAAATTCATTCAGTTCCTTTAGTCAAATTTTAATTTTTATTCAAGGTTAAGCTTTGCTGTTATATATATATATATAATAAAATAGTAAATCCAATGGTAGAATGGAAGAAGTAACTCATAATACACTATCTTTAAAAATATTTTTAAGCCTACAGAATACAATGAAATAAAATGAAATTTAACAATAAAGAGGAAATTATAATACATATTGCAGTTCAGAAAGCTAAAGATAATCAACAAATGTCAATGGAGGGAAATCGAGAAAAGGAATACCAAAAAAATCAAGCATTAAAGCTTGCACGTGGAAGAGCTCTAGGCTTAAGAATAGTTCATTTCGATAAAATTCTTTATCAAGTCCTAATATTTTAAACGAAATGAACACAAAAATGCTTGTTTCTGAAACACAAGATTCATTTTATCTATAAGCATGTGTTATTAGGACGACAAGCATAAAGATTAAAAAAATAGAAAGGAAACATAAATACCTTAAAATACACATCAAAAGTACAATCGTAAAGCAAAATCGTTGAGAAAAAAATGACTAGACCAATGTTGCCATTCGATAAAGAGTAAAGAAGAGATTTACGGTTGCCAAAGTGAGTAATAAAAACTGTACTGCATAATGGCAGTAAGTAAAATGTGATATTCTACAGTAAAAGTTGCAAAATAGAAAGATGAAAATATATTGTAATGTAAAAACAAGAGAAAGTAGATGTAAGGCTAAAATAAAATACTAAGGAGAGAATATTAAGAATTTTAGGCTAATCGAAATTTATTAACTATATCATTTACTAAATATGCTTGATATTCATATAATTTACTGGTAATTATGAGGTTATTTATGTGTAAAGCATAAAATTTTTTATCTGATAATCTATAAATTCTAAAAAGTTGATTAAGTATAATATTTCTAAACAATTGAATCAAGTTGCAGGAATTAAAAGGTAATATTTTATTAATATTGAATTTAAAAAAAATCTTTATCATATAAATTAGTAACTATCCCATTAGTAGGCTCTATAATTAGATTTAAATCCAAATAATTAATATTTTTACTAATAGAAGTTTCATTAGGTATTAATTCCAAATTATCCGGATAGAAATCTATAGTAAATACTAAACAAATCAGATCATCTACATATCTATAAATTTTATAATCTGTAGAAGTAAAGAATTTATATTTATATATATATATATATATATATATATATATATATATATATATACATATACACAGGGTGTCCCAAAAAGATTGAAACAAACTTTAATTCTTTACCTGTTGGAGATAAGTGGGCAATGTAAATTGCGAAAATGTTGAAAGTAAGGTATTAAATAAGACTACATTAATGAAATAGTCCACCCATTAATTTTAAAAAAATTACACTTTTTTAAATTTTTATACGACCTCCTTAGACAAATTTGGTCAATCAAAAAATTTTATTTTTAATGCAACAAGATCATTAAAAGAACACACATATCTGTATCTTTAAAATCAACTGAATTATGATAAAGGAAAAAACTCTGACTTATGCCACTTTCCCGTACCATGTGAAAGGCTGTTTCATCAGTGAAAATAGGGATCATAAACAAATTGATGATGGAAATTGCTTAGATAAAAAATACATCAATATGTGTCAAAAATTTTTATCACAAATGCATCTAAATAAAGCATTACACAGACAGAGATTAGTGGTACTCACTACGTGGTTGGGTATTCTATGTATTATCATCCAGTTTTATTTTTTTTTTGTAACACGTTACAAATTTACATTTCTAATTTGATATATGGTCCCCATTCTCAATTTTCAATTAAATATGACTCGCTCAATTTTAAAAATACAGATATGCGGGGTTTTTTTAATGATCTTGTTGCATTAAAAATAAAAATTTTCTGATTGACCAAATTTGTCTAAGGGGGTCGTATAAAAATTAAAAACGTGTAACTTTTTGAAAATTACTGGGAGGACTATTTCATTAACTAGTCTGTTAGTCTTACCTTACTTTCAACATTTTTGCAATTTACATTGCCCACTTATCTCCAACAGGTAAAGAATTAAAGCATGTTTCAATCTTTTTGGGACACCCTGTATATACAAGGTAGGATCAAAAAGTTCAGAGACTATGCTGATATCTCCAACCCTGATTGGAGGAGAAGGGAACTATTTTACCGTGGTATAGAGGCACATGTGACTGCTGCAGCAGGTGCAATGTTTCTGTCGGTGGTTTCGCCAAACACTGGCTGAATTTGATATTCGCACGTTCTTCAAATGCCATTTCCGTTTTTGATGAACACAATGACTACCATTCACTGGCACTCATTGTCTGGTAAAATGTTACACTGTAGACCTGTTTCTTCCTTTTCACATCTTGCGTCACATGTGCCTCTACGCCACGGTAAAATGGTTCCCCCTCTCCTCCAATCAGGGTTGGAGATATCAGCACAGTCTCCGAACTTTTTAATCCTACCTTATATATATATATATATATGTTACCGTTAAAGTATGAAATCCGTTATTTCATAGAATGCCTAGTTATTCCATGAAATAACTGATCGTGTCCGTTAAAGTGTAAAACTCTCTTGTATTTCATGGTTTAACTAGTTATTTCATAGAATAGCGATCTGCAGCCCGTTAAAGTGTAAAATAATCTATATCATATATCTCGCTTTCTAGTATAAGGTACATTTACGTTTCGGTTAACAATATGGAAAGTAGTTAAAAAAACGTTAATTTTGAATTCAAATAAAAATAATTTTTGAAGGACGGCAAAAATACCAAAGCATAAAACAACAAGAATACTTTTTCGCCATACTCTCAAAATGTCAACGACAAATACATTTACCTTCCACCCCTACTGCATTTATGAACTATTCCAGGCCATAGGGAGAGAATTTGTTTAGCGTGTTGACGCCAGTTCATTCCGGTTAATTGATTGCTTGCATGTACAGTGCCGGCTGCTGTTCGTCAAATACTGTTCTCATGTATCAGGTATTGAGATACATTTATTTTTTTAAGTTTTATAATTTAGTCATTTGTTATTACGTTAATTTAGTTTGCTTACGTTAAAGTGCAATTATTTTTAAGACCTTAAATTGCCTTGAACCATGAATTCTTTAAGTGATAACGAAAAAAAAGCTGCAATGAAAGAAAAGTTTGAATCTTTACTAAATAAGCGTGATGTGAAAGAGAACAGTTCTTTGCTCACCCGTGAAAAATTATTAAGTTTGATAGCTGATGTAAAGAAATCTAAAACATCAGATAAAAAAGTGCCACGTGATTATTGGTTACTTCAACATTACGATGTCCTTGAAGTTCAAGGAGTAGAAAAATTAATAGTCCCAGTAACAAATGCAACACCAGATGTAATGTTTTATTGCTCAAGTGATTCTTTGTTTGACATTTTGTACGAAACTCATTTATCTATTGGGCACGGTGGTAGAGACCGAATGATAAAAGAACTTAATCGTCGTTACGAAAATATTACGCAAAATGATATTAAGATTTTCCTGAATTTTTGTGAATCTTGTCAACAAAAACGCAAAGCGGGCAGAAAAGGTGTTGTTAAGCCCATGATTTTTTCACATATGAATTCAAGATGTCAGGTTGACCTCATAGATTTTCAATCACAACCTGATGGAAACTATAAATTTATTTTAGTTTATCAGGATCACCTTACAAAGTTTGTGGTTTTAAGACCTCTTCAAACAACGAGAGCAGAAGAAATTGCAGGACAGTTGCTTGATATATTCCTGTTGTTTGGAGCCCCATGTATATTGCAGTCGGACAATGGAAGAGAATTTTGTAACAAACTTATTGATGACTTAAAAGTAACTTGGCCAGAGCTTAAGATCGTGCATGGCAAACCAAGACATAGCCAAAGCCAAGGCAGTGTTGAGAGAGCCAATCAGGACATAGAAAATATGTTGACGACTTGGATGCAAGACAACCAGTCAACTTCGTGGAGTAACGGGTTAAAATTTATCCAGTTTATGAAGAACAGAGCGTTCCATTCTGGTATTAAAGATCCCCCTACGAGGCTATGTTTGGTTGCGCAGCTAGAGTTGGACTGTCAACAACTGCCATTCCAAAGGAAGCACTTAATTCATTGGCCGACGAAGATCAATTACAAAATACTTTGACTGCAATGAATGTTTCTTCTCAACCTGATAATGAAAAAGTAGTTGAACAAACAGTATTAAATAATCCCATTACGAAAGTGTTGTCTGTTTAAAAGAATGCAGTGAAGATATAGTTTGCTTCAAATGTATGGAGCCTGTCCATATATCATGTTCGGAAGATTATGTTTCAGAAGATGAAGTTGAGCAGAAAATCTGCAAATTGTGTTTTAATGAACTTAATGTTCAAAGAGAAAGAGAAAAGTCTAAAAAATGTTTAGAAATTCAAGCGAAAAAGATGAAATTAATGTCGGATAAATCTCATTGTGAAGCCACTGTGGGGTTTACCGTCCGTATCCCAGTGCCTGAAGTTGACAGAGGAAAAGGTGATGCCAAATCTATTTTAGCTATCATCATAAAAATAACCGAAGAAGGATTTTTCCAATTGGGCACAAGAAACGGCCGCATAAAACAATTATATTCCCGATCCCAGTTCAGTGTCTGCGAACAAAAATTAATTAAAATCGAAGAAGTACCGGATGTAGAAATATCGCTCCGGTCGGTTGCTACAGCTCAAAGTTTAGGTACTGGTCAGGGATTTAAAAAATGTTCGTGTAAAACCCAGTGTGTCAACAAAAAATGTTTTTGTTTTAGAAATAATGTTCTTTGTAATTCCAAGTGTCATTTTAGTAATCCTTGTTGTAACAAATGATTTTATGGTACGTTTCCATAAATACCATTTATACGCTGCATAAATTAGATAAATTGCTTCTTTTTCATTTTAATTGTCTATCATTAGTTTATTTATAGAATACCTAGTTATTTCATTTTAGATAAATTGTTTATTTTACACTTTAACTGTCTCTCATTAGTTAATTAATAGAATACCTAGTTATTTCATAGAATAACTAGTTAAAGTGTCAAATTATTAACATATTGCACACTTTAACGGACACGATCAGTTATTTCATGGAATAACTAGGTATTCTATGAAATAACTGCATTATATACTTTAACGGTAACATATATAAAGGCCAACAAAAAACTTGAGCAAAAAAATTTAGAAATAATTTAAGGCTGTCTAGGCAGTTTTTGATGGATAATATAACCCTCAAATTGTATTGGTTGATAATTTCATCCTGTTGTAATGTGGTACAAATGCTATCATGTTAGATGTTGAATTTGACACCTTTTTATTTGTTGTAAGATGAAATTTACTAAAATATCTTGATTTTTGACAGAATTTATATATATAGGTGTATGTTTGCACCTTGTTTCTTGTAATTTCCATTTGTTGATGTTTTTTTTTTTTAGCACTAATGTGCATAATGAATATTTTACTCTTGCAGGGTGAGCTAGTTGCCTGTGGTGTGTTGTCTGGCAACAGAAATTTTGAAGGCAGAATCCATCCTCATACAAGAGCCAATTATCTTGCTTCCCCACTCCTTGTTGTGGCTTATGCATTGGCTGGCACAGTTGACATTGATTTTGAAACTGAACCCATAGGTAAATTGATCTTTTTCTCAGTCATTTACAAAGCTGTGAATATTTGTGTACTGTATGACTGCACAATGGTTTGCTTATTAAGGTGTTTATATACACTATAGGTATATTTTAATTATGATGCGGTAAGGAAAATAATTTGCAAACATAACAGACATTATATAAACAGCAATAATAAAAAGTTTTAAAATATTTTCCCCCCTATAATTGGGTTAAAAATAACGATGTATAAAAATTGGTTAATTTTATCTAAAATATTTTATCATGTGGAGTGGAGATACTTGTAAATAATGCAACAAATAAATTTTTAAGCTTTATAGGGCACATTTTAGTTTGAAGTATGTAATAAACTGTCAATTAAATAATGTTTAAAAATATTATAGTAGTTTGGTTGAAGTACAAAGAAATGCACAATTTTTTTTTAGTTTTTTATCCTATTTTCTTTTATATCCAAGTTCACTGAAATACTTTATTTAATGTCACAATAGTATCCTTAGCTCATTATATCAGCAAAATTTTAGAGAATATCAATTATCAATATGACATTTTATAACATTCTTTGACAATTTTAGCAGTTACGAGTAGGGTTGTCTAGTTTAAATTGTTTTTGCAAACTTGGTTACGAGTGTTTTCATAAATCACTTAGTTTTGAAAAACAATGCAAAGGAAAAATCAATAACGATTAATTTATTGCTTTAAAGGGTTTGTACAATGTATGGAAACTACAAAGAACTCAGGTAATGTGTAATGTATTTTTAAAATCTGGTAAAAAATGGGAAAATTTTGATATTTAGATTCATTATGTTGTATAAATTTATATTCCTCCATTGACACATTCAGGAATGATTAGCCAATCACAATTCATTAAAAATTGGACTGATTGGCTAGTAAAAAATTAACAAGTAAAATTGTATATTAGTAGCATGCTTTTATTATAAATAATAATGCATTGTATTATTTTGGGAAACATTTCTTTTGCCATGCATTTTTTCAAAATTATATTGTGTACAGGCTATATACAGAAACTTTGAGCACACACATTATTTAAAAATTAAATATCTGGAAAAGAAACTTTTAGATTATTTTTTTAAATTAATTATGAGCCATATTACTGTTAGCTTCATGTTTTTTATCACTCCTAAATAATCATGCTCTATAATTCTTGAACATCAACATTTCCATGTGATTTTGCACACAATCAATAATAAACTGGTTTACAACTTAAAATACAGTGTAAATTAAGATAAATAAGTATATGTACATTTTGGAAATCAACTTGATTTCCTTCATCAGTGCAAAAAGTCTGGGCCTAAACACCAGTGGCGGCTCGTGAGTGACATGTAGAGGGAGGCGCTGATCTATGTATTTATGCCTATATATTAGTAATATATATAATTAAATTTTTATTTTACTTGTATTATATATACCTGAGATTAACCATTAAGTGAAAATGTTCTCTATAGCAAAAATGATAAGATGGACTGAAATATATATATATATATATATATATATATATGTATTAAAAATATAAACGACGGATGTATTAAGTAAAATAACGTACCTCCCATCTGCTCGCTTGTTCATAAAGATCCTGGACACATGAAACGTATCCTTCCTAGTGGAAAAACATTACATAGTCCTAATTTACATTAAAGTAAAATTGTGGGGGCTAGTTAAACTAAAAGTTATGCCCAGGGAGTTGACTAAAAATATATGCATATTCTGATGATACGTACTGATGGTTCAGAGACTATAGCCACTAGTAAAATCAAAATCGGTGGATTAGGAGGCGAGATGGAAAATTTGGGGGGGGGGGGGGAACCAAAATAAGAGTTACGCTCAGGGATTTGCCACGTGAAAGTTATCCATGTGACATGTACAAATGGTGGATAGACTATAGCCACACGCCGAACCAAAATCGTTCAATTAGGAGCAGATATGTAAAATTGTGAGGACTAGTTAAACTGAAAGCTATATCCAGGGGTTGACACAAAAATATGTGTATCCAAGTGAAATGTACAAATTATGCTCAGACTATATAGTCACCAGCAGAGTCAAAAACGCTCAATTAGGAACTGAGATGTAAAATTGTGGGGGCTAGTTAAACTAAAATTTACGCTCAGGGAGTTGACACAAAAAACGCATGTATATTATATATCCATCAAATATGTGTATCAAACTGAGACGTACGGATGGTGCAGATACAACCATCAGCATAAGCAAATTCATTCAATTAGGAGGTGAGATGGGAAATTTGGGGAGGGGGGCTAATTGAAGTAAAAGTTATTCTCAGAGAGCTGTCACAACAAAGATGCATAACCAGATGACTTGTACAAATGGTGCAGAAACTATAGCCACTAGCAAAACTAAATTCGTTCAATTAAGAAAATTGCTCTCTAAAAATGTATAATTATGGGGCTAGTTAAACTAAAAGTTACGCTCAGGGGTCTGATACAAAATATGTATATTCAGATGACACGTACAGAGGATGCAGAGACTATAACCATCGTTAAAATCAAAATCGCTAAATTAGAAGCCGAGATAAGAAATTTAGGGGTACCTCAAGTAAAATTTACGCCCAGGGGGTATCTGAGCAATATAGTTGCCAACCTGGGATCAAAATTTCGAGGGAAACGATGCAGATAAAAGGAACACGATGAAAATTTAATATTAAATTTTTTTACTAAATATTTAAAGTGTGTTTAATTTTTAGGTATTTTTTATGTTAAATAGCTGAAAAAGTAAGACAGCTGGGTAGGTCAAGTGACCCCTCAAACTAAATATGCGAAACAACATATTTCTGAAGCGTCACTAAAAATAGCCTATCGATCACGGGTATGCCAAAAATGGGAAACTCCAGACATTTAAAGAATTAATTTGAAGTCAAACATATTGGAATTCGTCACCAGCAGATCAACCAGAGCACAGAACTGCCACAAATTAGAAATAACCCCCTTCTCATAGGACAGAACCACACTACATCAGAAATGACGAAATGCGAAACCACTTGAATAAGTAAGACAGCTGGGAGGGTCAATTGATCCCTCAAAGTGAGTGTCCTAAAAAACATATTTTATTCACGATGGCCAGAAACCCTTAAAATATCATAAATACCCCCCATCCCTTCCCATCACCACACACGTACACTTAATCCACTCATTTGTTCAAATGTTTATTTGAACTTCCAAATTTATTAAACAGACGAGAAAGAGAACGAACGCATTCTGAAATGTAAAAAATTGAGGCCAAATTAGCGAAACTGAGCCAATTTGAGAAGTCCCTCTTCATGTTTTCCTACTCTTCTATTTCTCTTTGGCTAGCTCCGTGCCCAGAACGCGACACAATCTACTGTTTAATTCTGCACTGTCTGTTTTTTTTCACGCCAAATTTCTAATATTGTTCCTATACCGTTCGTTTACTCTCGAAATGCCGACGTTAGGGACGCGGCTTTATAAAATATCCCTGTATTTTCCCCTTATGTGTTGAAAATTGTATGCAGTACAGTTTTCGCGATTCTGCTTTCTCTGAAGGAAACTTTAGTGCTGCCATCTAGTGACATATTTTATAACTTATTTTTAATAATTCTCGATTTAATTGAACAAAAATTTAGATTTTTTCAATAGAAATTGTAATAAATCTGTATAACTAAAAAAATAATTTGGGGTGTTTACTCAATGGTGTTGCGCGTACTCGCGACGCCCCTTATCGGCCGCGACTGCTAAACACCCAGATAAGCACAATGCAATGTTGGTCAAACTGAAATGGCTAAATGATATCACAATATAGTGGCATAAAAGAAGAATAAAACAATAAAAATAGGAAACAAGAAAATGTGAACATGAGATGCAAACAAGGAAAAATAAATAAAAGGCAGAGAATATGAATTCAAAGAAACAAAAAAATAGGCGTGGTATTTTAGTTTAATTAGTATATTACTTTCCTTAGTACATTGACCTATAAGGTCTTAGTTCATTTCAAAATTCCACTTTTGTTTTCAAATAATTCTCAAGCATCTATTCATACACATTTATTTTACTTGGTCTATTTTTTTTTTTTTAATTATTTCAGGGAAAGGGCATGGAGGGCAAAATGTTTATTTGCGAGATATTTGGCCCTCACGTGATGAAATTCAGGTAATGAAATTCATTTTTTAGTTATAATAGGAATAGTTTTATGTTGTATTTTGATATGTATTCTCACTAGCATTTTTCTTTAATCATTTAGGAAGTAGAAACTAAACATGTTCTTCCTGCAATGTTTAGAGAAGTCTATTCGAAGATACAGGTTAGGTTTTGAATTGCTCTTTTCTTTCTGATTATGTTCATTGATTGAAAAACTAAGAAATCTAAATATGGTACTTAATAGGGGTGTTCCAATGCCGATTATTGGTTTTGCTGATATCTGTATTTTCCCAAAAAACCAATATTTGAGAACCGATAGATACGATATTTTTTTTCTTCTGTTTTTATGTTTTTCATCATTGAAAAAATGATTTTTCTGTAACTGCCTTTCTTCCTGAAACAGAACAATATGCAGAAAAACAATAAAATACAGAAATATCTCACTCGTCTAAAAGGTAAGCACTAAAAGCCAGGGATAACTCTATTGGATCCTGTACATCTGCATGAAAAGGAAACGCTAAAGTCAAAAATCATTCAACACTACATTCTAATGTTTATAGTCGATGGTCCCACCATATTGTTATTTATTTATCTTTAGAATTGTATGGAGATCTTTAACTCTTGATACCTAAAGGAAATCCCTTTTTGAAACTGGGCGAGTCAGTCACAAATAAGCCACAATAGGGACTTAAACAAAATCATTTTTAGTCAGATTTCTAGTATAGATATTGTACTTTGTGTTTCCAGTTGAAAACTGAGTTGTCAGATTGGACAACATTCTGCTAATTGAACTACTTTTGAACACTTATTGCAACTTTTTAAAGCATAAAATAGCTAAAATACTATAAAATAAATAAAATAACCATGAGATGTACCTTTCTGGGTCCTGCCGAATCTGTGTACCAAATTTCATGACCGTACGATGCTTGGAGTTCCTGCTATTTTTCATGTGTGCCTGAAAATGTTTATCCACTTCTAAAAAGAGCAATTTGATACCCAGGTGATTCAACGCTGCCACAACTGCCACCGTGTTCGTGGCGGAGTACGATCACATTAAACATGTGGGTCCATAAGTCCTTCCGAGAGGTTGGTGGTAGGGGAAAGAGGGTATGGTCCCTGTGGATGCCTGCCTCCCCCACTGGGTTCTGGTCTAAATTGGGTGGCACTTCCCGGCCGTCCAAACAGTTACCTTACACCTTTCTGGTAGGTTGGATGGTCTGGGTCTCAACAACAACCCAGGTGATTCAAGCGATGTACTGGCCAGAGAATTCCAAAACTTCGAAATTAATCTATAGGAAGATTGGAGGGGGATTATTCTCCATATCGGGTTCATATTTGATTAAATCTCACTATTGCAATGGATATGATTAACCATTGTTGTACGAGAGTTAAAATAGAGTTCAGTATTCAGCCTTGTCATCCTACTATTTTCTTTACTTACTTATTTTATCTGCCACTTTTCCCGTAAAATTCGCTTTGCACTAGCCAAATCAAATGTAGAAAAGAAAAGAAAGAAAAATATCTCCTATAATCTATCCTGAAAAAAAAAAATAAAGTAGAAAGAGAGATGGAAAGATCATAAATTGTGCACTCCCCCATCTGCCCGATAAATTGTTCCCTTTCTTTACAAAAATTTTGTTCAATTATTCTTTGTTTCGTGTTGATTTGGGCTAAAATGTTCTGAAAATTTGGATGGTTTAGGAATTTTTGTTCTAAATCCAATCTTTCCAAATATAATTAGGACTAAAATTTTTTGACGTTCCTCATTTGCGAATACCCTGTTTTCACTAAGTGTTTACGTTGAGTCATAGTCAAAATGAAACAAAACAGAGCGAGAGCAAGTTGGCGATTATGATGTCTGTGATTAACGATTTCATTTTGCATTTGTAGTAATTAATGTTTGGATCAAGGAGGTTAAGTGTGGGATTAATATATTTTTTACCTCAATGTAAAACTTATTTCCTAGTTATTATTTTTACTTTCTCATACAAAAGAATATAGTATAGAGATGGTATTGCTTTCACAAAACTTTTCAATTTCTAGATTTTTATGCCAATAGAAATTTTAGCACTTTTCTGAACATGTTTTAACTATTTTTAACATGATGCTCATCTCTGTCTGTGATTTATGTCTTGTGTATACGACAGCTGTCACAAATATTAATGAATTATCACAAAACTTTATATTCGACTTTCTTAATGAAAAATCTAGAACTTGATAGATTTTTTAAAATTTAAGCAAAAACTTTCTTGTTTGTTACAACATTAGTGCTTCTCGGGTGTGGAGGGGATATCCCCTCCCTAGATAGCTCATGTGATACAGCATCAGCTGGTAAAGTGGCATGTAAACAGATAGGTGGTTCATAATTTGTATCTGTGCCGAAACAGATTATTTTCTTTAAAAAAATTCCTTAAATACTTCAGTTTATAATAACCGATGTTTCAAATAGTATAGTATACCTCACAGTTTGCTACAGTATGTTTGTTTAATTGCATAACTACAGCATTTTATTTGGATTGAATTAAAGACAGGTTCACGACCAGTGCCGCCTGCAAAATTTTCGGGCTCCCTATGCAGTTAGTACATCCTCTACTACTCCCTTTTTTAGAAGTTATTGGCTTGGGGCCCCAAGTCTCCTGTATCCGTATGCAAAGCATTCATTTACCACTACCTGTTGGTGGCCTTACTCATGACGAGTTTGCTTTTGGTTTATTCATAAGTTGAGGATAGCTTTTATTTTCTGTTTTCTGCCTCCTCAGCAATTTTTCATTGAACTATTGCGTAACTACGGTGAAAGACAATAATTTTCAGAAAGGTTGCCGTGAAAAAGTTTTCTGCTATAAATGATTTTTTGCAAAAGTGTAGCGAAGATTATTAAGTGATGTTTACTATAATTCGCCAGAATGGATATAACTAGCAATGCACAAAAGCGTTTCATTAGAAGTACGTTCGATAGAAAAGTTTTGATTTATGGTATGATTTTGTTTTTTAATTTGTGTATTTCTATGCTCTTATATCGATGATTACAATCCGAAATTTTGTATTTCATACAATTTTTTCATATTCTCTATAGAACAATTCTTTCACTCTGTTCAGATTAATAAAAATTATTTATTATTTCACGGTCATTCTTTTACTATGATTTTCAGAAAAGCATATAAAATATTTATTAAGATGTGTATTATAAATGATTTCGTTTTTAATATTTGCAAAGTTGTCTAGTTAATTATGGCTGAAATAAGTTTTATGCGTAATTTTTTAGCAATTATAAATTTGTTATACATTATAATATTGGTATCTGATAATATCAGTTTTTTGGTAATCCAATAGTATTGGTTATTCGTTATCGGATAATTTTTGGTTTTGTGACATCCCTAGTATTTAAGTTGGTGTGAAATTTAAATGTATTAACTCCTTGTTGGATTCACTTGTCTGTTGCATTTGTTTGGCAGAAAAAAGCTTAATGTTAAATTTTCTAATTCCTAATTCTGTTATAGATGCATAATGGAATATATATATATATATATATATATATCCAAAATTTGATGTTCCATGGAAAAGTATTGTTGCATGTAGAAGAAAAAAAGAACAACAAATGTAGGTCATCATTATCCAAAATTTCAATAATATGTGACATGTTTCAATGTGAAGAGGTTGGTTTTAAATCTGAAACCTAATTGGTTTTACTAATAGATGATCATGATGAAAAGGTACACAAAGCTGTCAGGTCCTTTAATTGTCCACAATTTTATATTGACTTCCAAGACACTAAATAAAACATTTATCAAAGTGCTTGTGTTACTAAACTCTGCTTCATTAAATTTCATGTAACCTATTTATATATTGTATCATAATTGTCAATTAGGCTAATATTATTTATTCTGCATCAATTATTTATTATGAAAACATTTGAATTTGCAATTTTTTTCGGCTAAAAATATTAGGGTAATATAATTTTAATCTTAATTTCTAGCTATTAGATTATACCTAAAAGCACATAAAACACATGATTTGTGCATAATTTTAATAATAATAAGTAAAATAAAGTGCCCTCTTCTATTATTTGTATTTTTTAAATGTTTGGGAAATGTATTCAAAACAATGTCCTTCCAAATTAGGACTTTCAGCTGCTCTGGTAGTTGAGTTATTCCCCAAAAATAAGTAATCAAAAGAGTTAAAATATACTGTAAAAGTCAGCAACATGCTAAATTTAGACTTTCCAGCTGTTTCTATTTTTAAGTTATTTTTTAAAAAATGAGTAAGAAGTACATGGTTTGCCTAAGATGGACTAGCCTGACGAGGTTCAAAATGCAAAGAATTAACATATACACCATGAAAGGCAATGACATACTAATTTTGTATTTTCTAGTTGCTTCAGTTCTCGAGTTATTTTTAAAAAACTGGTAGGTACATTCCAATGGTGGATCCAAGACAAGCTAGCCTGATGAAGTTCAAAATCTAAAAAAAATAAAATGCACCACAGAAGACAATGACATACCAAATTACATGATTAATGGAACTTGATTAGTTAAGGCCTCAAAGATTTCAGTAACACTGACAAACACCTGATCAAGTTAAATAAATGGTTGTAAATATAAATATAAATTCTTAATTTGAGCACACTGTTCAATTATCTGTTACTTTAGTTAGTTTATATATTTTACCATTTTCATCTCTTTACAGTTTGGAAATCAACGTTGGAACTCATTGTTTGCTCCTGAAAGTAATTTGTACCCTTGGGATTCAAAATCTACTTATATAAAGCCCCCTCCATTTTTCAATGATATGGTAAGATTAAAAATTTATAACCATTTTTGCTTTTTACTAATGTAAATTATTTAATAATTAACAAGTACCTGTGAAAAATAACAGGAAAATTTTTATTCACTGAAAGTTAATAAATATAAAATATTTTTAAGTTTGATTTTTTTTTTCTCCGATATCTTATTTTTAGTGTTATTTACTTTAGTAAAGCTATTCAAACTTATCCCATTAAATTGGTTTTGATATTCTCTTCCTGAAATGACCGGAGAATAATATGGAAGTACTAAGTGTCAGTTTGACTTAATTGTATGCTTACTGAGAATCTTCTTTGAATACATGGAATTTGTACTCTGGTTTAAGATTTAATTGATCAGTTAAAAGTTATAAAATAAGACAAAAATATCGTGTATAAAGTGTTATTGCAAAAGGTATTTTAAATTTTTACTTTGTTGAAAGTTAATAATATAAACAAACCCAAATTGTCAAACATGTGCATATGCTTTTTACCATTCTGCAAATAAATTATTAGATTCATAGTATGAACCATTTATGCAAATAAATAGATTCCATATTTTTTAGACAAATATGATTCTCAGTTTAAAACTGTTATAAGATAAATTGTAATTTTATTTTAAACATTTTTGTAATTGAAAATATAACTGATTCAGGAAATAAAGGCCATTCCAGAACTTTACGGGACACTATGTATATTAGTTCTAAATGTATCACAGCATTTGAGCCTTTATTAAATAATATAATTTCAAGTGTGAATAATTTATGCACGCTATTATCGTTTGTGGAATGGCAACAAGCATATTATCGTCCGGCCGTCCAAATAGTTGCTCGAGTCCAATGGATGAGTCGGACGGTCTGGGTCTTCAACAAGCATATTATCATCAAACAACATAATTTCGATTGTAAGTAATTTACGTACATTATTATTGTTTACCAAATGTCAATAAATATAGGCACATGTTCAAAGATTTGGGTTTATTTACATTATTCGCTTTTCATAAAGTAAGAATTTAACTACATTATTTTAAAATACCTTTTTGCAATAATAACATTATACACAATATTTCTTTCTTATTTTATAACTTTCAGCTGATTAGCAAAATGTTTAACCAGAGCAAAAATTCCATATATTTACCAAAGATTCTCTGTAAGCATACAGTTAGGCCTAACTGACACATAGTGCTTCTGCCATTATTCCTTGATCACTTGAGGAAGAGAATATCAAAATCGATTTAATGAGATAATTGAATAATTTTACTATAAATAGTACTATTTAAAATTTGAGCTAAAAATATTCTTTTTGAAGATATCTTTAATATAAAAAAAATCAAACTTAAAGATATTTATTAACTTTCAGTGAATAAAATTTTTCACATGAGTTTTCACAGGCACTAGTCATTACATAAATTACAATTAACAATGTAGTTCAGAATGTAAATAGAATCTATGGATTTAAATTAAAATGTATGTAATAAAAACATGACTACACATTGCTTATTTTTTTTTCTTTGCAGACCACTTCCCTTCCTGTAATTGAGGACATTCAGGATGCTCGAGTTTTGCTGCTCCTGGGAGATTCTGTCACAACAGACCACATATCACCTGCTGGTAGCATATCTCGTAACAGTCCTGCTGCTCGCTACTTAGGTGGCCATGGGTATGTACCCTAACCTCTACAAAGTAGCCATTTTAAATCATGTTTATTTTAGTAGGAAATTAGCACATGATTAATGTTATATTCATTGTAAATTTTGCATAATAAAAGAAGATGCCTGTGTTTCTGTATATGTGCATTTATTCATTTATGTATGTATATCTGTAGAGAGAGATCTAAGCATCATGGACATGAAATTTGGTACATAGTACATAAGGACCCAGGAAGGTGCAGCTCAATGTTATTTATTTATTTTTTTAAATTGAATGAGATTTTAGTTATTTTATGTTTTAGTGTTTTCACATAAATCAGTTCTTTAGCAACCAAAAATATTATCACAGTTTTTCCATCTTGACACCATCATAAAGATCGAAGAACACTTTTTATTGATGTTTGAACTGAATTTATAGGATAATTCTTTCATATTTATTTATTTATTTTTAATATACATTGAAATTTGCATGTTTTAGGTTATTTGTTATATATTCTATAGTTTTGCCAAAAGTTTAGCATATATTGTGATTCTAATAAAAAGATTTTTTGATTTCATTAGTAAGTTTTATTTTGGTGAGTCATTAAGTGATCAAATTAAGTAATTGTAAAGCTACAAAAACAGTTTCTGTGGAAGTCCCCACGTTCAACTTTTACCAGGGAATTTTACTGTGTATGCCTACCTAGAAAGGTTTAAGCCAAGCCTTATCTCTTCTCATTGTTTCTTTTATTAACACTTTACAACATAGTTGAAAAGTGTTTATGACTTTGTTCATTCTGTCTGTCTGTCCATTAGCACGATAACTCTCGTAAAAATGATTTTATCAAAATGAAATTTTAGTGTGTTGTTCAGATGGTCTGTGGGACTTATGGGAATATAAATGAATAATATCACCCAATTAGTTTTAGATTGAACCCGGGTTGAAAAAATGAAATACATTGAACCCTATGAGACCTAATTTTTCAAAAAAAATTTTAAGTGAATTTAAAATTCACAAATTGCTTCGAATGTTTTAGGAAATATTCAAATTACCCCATAAAATATATAAAAAAAATTTCAGCAAAATATATTCAGTAGTTTTTTAAATAAAAATTAAAATAACAATTACACCCTTTATATGAAGAGATCATGTGACCCACCTTAAAATAAAATATTGCATCCATCTTGTGTCAAAATCATGATTTTTAATGTTTTTTTTAATTCATATATAGTGTTGTATCCATCCTAAAACCGCTTTATTTTTGCTTAAATTCTGTGCATCTACATACTGAAACAATTCAATTACAATATATTTAAGTTTAAATGATCATCAAACTTTGATTATTTCTACAACGAAGCCTAACTTTCACTTATGGAGAATGTAAACACCAAAAAGTGTAGAATGAGTTGTATAAGAATTTCTTTAACGCAACATTATTTAGCTCATGGAGTCTGCAATATAGCTGATATGAATGAAACATTCATTGATTTTACGCAGAGAACCAGATGATTTTTTCAATGAAGTTTTAAGCATGGAGTTAGATTACTTGTACCTCCATGGTTTTAAGTTTTTAAATTAAATAAATTATTAAAGTATTGTGATGAATGAAAGGAATGGAAAACTATTTATCAATGAGATGCTGCTTTTATAGAGAAAGTCAGGCAATTTATATTTCAATGACATCATTTAAATAAAGTTCAATTGTTTTTGATGAAGTTTTCAAATACAATACATTATTGTAGTATCATGATAATTATAAAAATATTACCGAGGAATGTATTGCATTTTAGAGATTTTTATATAAAATTGCATTAAAGTTGGAAAGTGTTTCATGATTGATCTTTCTTGTTTATTTATTTATTTATTTATTTATTTTTTTTATTGTATGGAGTGTACAATTTCGTTATGTTAAAATTTTGTGAAGCGGTGCTCTTTATGCTTAATCTAAGGATGCCGCAGTTTGTGATGATTTGGATTGAAACTGATTTGGCAATTTGGAAAGTTAGTGATATTATTTAACTAGTGGGTGCTTGTTTAGGACTCGAACAACTCTAATTCATTTTAGTATTACTATATATTATAAATATTACTGTTGCATCTAATTATTAATATGGATAGTGTTGCAGTTTAAGACTATTTTCAAGTTATTTTTAGTAATATATAACTTTTTCTTCTAGACTTACACCGCGCGAGTTCAATTCCTATGGTGCTCGAAGAGGAAACGATGAAGTAATGGCTCGAGGAACATTTGCCAACATTCGTCTTCGTAATAAATTTCTTAGCAAAGCTGCACCTAAAACTATTCATCATGAGAGTTCTACTGAAGTAAGTTTTATAATGATTTTTAATAGTATGATTTACTTTTCTATACTAATTTTCTTCAAGTTTTGTTATAAATTTTTTTATTTTCTATCTAAATTTTTTGAAAAATCTGCTATGATCCCTGCTATAATGTAGTATTGTATTTTTGTAATGTGCAGATGGATGTGTTTGATGCGGCTGAGAAGTACCGCAGTGAAGGTCGACAATTGGTCATCATTGCTGGCAAAGATTATGGCTGTGGATCTTCTCGAGACTGGGCTGCTAAGGGACCTTACCTCTTGGTTGGTTGGATTTCAGTTTTATTTGGTTGCAGAAATGTATAAAAATGTATTTTAAGTTTATTTATGAGAATATAAGCATAATATATCATTAATTCAGGAATCAATTTTAATTTATTGCAGATCATAAGAGAGTTCCTATGGTCGTGACTTAAATTATAAATTATTCAAAAATGTACATTACTGAAAAACCCTATGAACGGTTTTAATTATTTTTTGTACATAATTGTATCTCTGAGGATTAAGGTCATGGCAAAGCCTAAATGTTAGAAGTTTGAATCCATAAAAAATTGTGATCGATTAAAAGTGATGCATTGTTTAGTGTAGGGGAAATTTCCTTTGCATAAAAATAAAAATTCATGCACTTCCATTAGTAAGGGGCTCCTTAAAAGTACTTATTTTCTGCCATTGAATAATAATAGGAAACATAAATCTTTATTAAAAAAAATCACTTATTTATATGTAAATGTAGTTAAATATTGTGCTTTTTAAAATAAGCTATATGGTGAAGTTCAATTTGGTTTTATATTTGAATGTGGGTTAAAGATTTTACGCTTTTCTATAAATGTATGGTGGGTTAACCTAAAACTCTTAAAAGCTTTATATTTTTGTTTTAGAAAAATATAGAATTGCAGTATTCTGTATTCTTAATCCACTTGCAATTAATATTAATAATTCCATTTCAGTTGTACTAAAGATTCAATTTTGTAAATTCTTAAAGAATAGCTTTTACTTTATTAAGATTCTTTAGGGTTGATGTTATTGCAACTTTTATAAATGGCTTCTAAAAGTATCAGTTGTGTGATAACTACGTATAGTTTTAGGAATTTACTTTTGCAGTTGTAAAATTTAATAGGAAGTTTGAGTTTTGTAACTCCTAACCAGTATTGAATTTATTTAGTGGAACACTACAGAAGTCGTTCACACTTCATGGAAACAATTTTGTATTTATGTTTCTCGTTAGTATTTTGAGATAAAGATTCAGGGTTCGTGCACACTTCGAAAATCGGGAATTTACACGGAATTTGGAAGTGGATTAATTTGTCAGGGAAATTGCAGAAATCGATTTTTTGTTCAAAATTCTGGAAAAATCAGGGAATTTTCAACTTACTGACCTGCTCACAGAGATGCCGATTACTACGGATTCTCCATAGTTTCTACGGGAAACTTCCTCATACTGCAGATTACAGAATTTGCATAGTATCCTATGGAAAATTGTCTTCTGTGAAGGCCAATGTAAATTTACGGCTGCATGTATGATAATGTTAATCAAATCAACATAACAATGGGGATTTAAGGCCGCATGTTCGTTAATGCCAATCAAATTAACATAACAATGGGGATTTATAGCTGCATGAGCATTAATGCCAATCAAATTAATGTGACAATGGGGATTTACAGCCACATGCATGGTAAGGCCAAGCAAATTAACGTGACAATGGGGATGAACAGCCCCATGCATGGTAGGGCCAATCAATCACTGTGACAATGACGATTTACTGTTGCGTGGAATGTAAAAGATCAGGGTTTTTTTTCATGAAAGTAATAAATAGATGTTAAATTTCACATAAATTGCTGAATGGTTAATTTTATAATTATTTGCCCATAAACAGTGTAATTGCACAATTCAGTTTGTGTTCTTGTGAATCGCCGAGAGTCGATTAGTATCTTTTTCCATCTATCTCCATCTTCTAAATATTGCATATTATATTGACTAAACTAGCTTATTTTTATATTCTGATTAATTATTAAGATTATTTTTTTAATTATTTTTGCATAAATAGCACGATTATGCAATTCACTTTATGTTCCCATGAATCACCGAAAATCCATTATTATCTTTTCCATCCATCCCCATCTTCTAAATATTGCATATTAGATTGACTAAACTAGCTTTTTTTCATATTTTGACTATTATTAAGGATTTATTTTTTAATTATTTTTGCATATGTTTACCGAGAGTCCATTAGTATCTTTTCCCATCCATCTTCTAAATGTTGCATATTAGATTGACTAGACTACCTTATTTTTATATTCTGGTTACTTATTAACGTTCATTTTTTATTTTTGCATAATACATATTTTCAGATTTTGAAAAATGGGTATGAACCTATAGAAGGGATATTTTCCAAGAAGTGGTATTGAAATAATGATTTAGGCAAATTAAACATCAACCATTTTGACAAGAATATCTTAAAATTGATATATTTATATCTATAAATACATTGCTAGTCCAGATTTTCAAGGATATACTGTATATACAGATAAAATTGTATACAAATAAAGAAAATTTTGAGTTATTTTAAATGTTCTTTTTTCTCACTGTCATGTGTTCATGGTAAATATCAGTTAAATCTAAAATTATTTTTTGAAATTGCCATTAAAACAGTAGTACGCAGTACCTGGAATTTTGTTGGAGACAACAGGAAAAACCTGGAAAACTCAGGGAATTTCATTTTGAAAAATGGACATGAACCCTGAAGATTTGGCATTTTCAATATAATCGCCTGCTACTGTTTTGTTTTGATTGAAATGTAGAATAAAAGATTTATTTTGAAAATGGCTCCTGAAATTGGTAGATGGTTCGAAGATTATGCAAATGCACTTTCCGAGGGAAAATATTTGTATCAACAAATTGTAAAGTGGTGTGAAAATTGAGGTTATTGCATTTCAAGGAAAGGTATTTTTAATATATTAAATTTGAAAAGGGAAAAGCATCTAGCTGAAAGTAAAACTGAAAAAATGACAACAAAATCGCATCCTATAAGACTGTTCAAATGCGGGTAAATATTAAGAAAGTGAAGTCTGATCCTAAAGGAAAATCCACTGACTCAAAGATCCATTGTATCGAAACTGAGAATGTCTTCTGGCACTGTAAGTAAAATCATTCATAAGGATTTGAAGTTAAAAAAGATGTTTAAATCTAAAATTCATCTGCTTTTGCCAAAGCATATTGCAGAAAGAAAAACAAATTGTAGAAAATTATATGAAAAACACCTAGCTGCTGATAAATGGAAATTTGTGGTAACACGATGAAGAATGGGTGTATTTAAGTGACTGTAATAAAAGAGCAATTTTCTATTGCTCAACTGACGAAAATGATTGTACGAAATGACTTTGTCAATGTACAGAAAAGTTCCCAAAGGGATTCATGATAGTTACAGGATTTTGTTACAATGGTAAATTAAAACTCAAAAAAGTCTCAAGTAAAGCTAAAATTAATTCACTCTACTATTAGCAAAATATTTTAGAACCAATTTTTAAAGAAGAAATTCCAGCTTTATATGAAAAGAACATCAATGAAGTTGAGTTTTATATGGACAAAGTCTCTAGTTACACGTCTAAGTCAACTGTCACATATTTAGCAAAGAAACAGGAATAAAATGTATCCCATTTAATGAAATACCTGTAAAATCACCTGGCCTGATGCTTTTCCTCTGAACTTTTGCGCTTTCGGTTTGTTAAAACGAGCCCTAGGAAAACGACCCAAGAAGGGTGGGATAAAATTGACATAATGATGCTAAGAAAAAGTTTACTTTCATGGAAATTTCGAGCTAGAGCTATAGTCAAGAATCAAGGCTGTCAGATAGAAGCAAATCATCGCAAGAAATATTCCTTTATGCATAAAAATTATCAAAATCGTTTCCATAAAGTTCAAACGACCTTCTGTATGGGGGCTTGGATAATATATTCAAAATTTTCCTTTCATAGTCTACATACTATTACCTTTCATACGATACATACCATTATCTTTGATACTCAACTAGCATCAGTGGACTAGTTTTTGTCTTAGCAGCTAATAGGCATTACTATAGTTGTTATAAACTACAAATTTATAAATTTTTAGTGACACACCAATGTTGGTTGCTGCACTTAGAATAATAGTCCAAATTTTGAATATTTCTTATCTGTGAGTTTTGTGATTATAAACTTGGCCTTGCAGCCTTAAATTCAGTGGTCTATAAATTTAATGACAACTACTAAGTAAGGCTGAAATTGGTCAGCACATAAGTTTTCAAAATTGTGGCTTAGAGAACATTCTCCACATATATTAGTATCCTCGTCACAATTTTTGTATTAGACAATCTTGTCTGTTTTTGAAGGTTGCTTGGTTAAATTCTACTACAACAGAGACTTACTTTCACAAAACAACATATACATTTAAAAACTTAGCTTTTATATACAAACATAGGACACTTAAAAATTATACACAAACTTAAATCATAAGAACATAAGCCTCTGGCTAAGAATAACACATGGCGTGGCATATTTACTAATCAGCTGGATGCGTGTGTACATTCACAAAAAGAAAAGGCAGAGCTAGATGAGGACAAAACTTGTAATTAAATATCTTCACATGCCTGACGTCACTAAGCAAGTGATTTGCCAATGACAACAAGCACAAGTGATACATTATGCAAATCTGAAAACAAATTATTATGTATATTAAATAAAGTTTGAAAGTTTAAATAAAGTTTGAAAATGTGTGAAAGTTAAAAGTAGAGACCAATGTATTTGAGTCACCACAGATGAAACTTGCTTCATGCGAGTGAAATAATGGCTTTTTGGTTCTAATGGTTTCTAACAAAAGCGAAAGTCCATCAGTGGTAGTTGTTGCTGCACTGCTAACATAATTCCAACAAATCATTTAATTTCAATATTGCCTCTGTATTTTGTACATTTTAACTAAGATGTGTTATGTAACCAAAAACTGTTGTAATCTAAAAGTCTATCTTTTTTTAAGCATTTCTTAAATTAAAACCATGGGTCTGTGACCCATCATTGTTCAAAAGATATTTAGCTGCATGTGCAGATGTTTGTATCCACTATTGCTCAAAAACTATTTGAGGGATTTTCATTAAATTTGGTAAGATTAATCTGGAGTTGATTAAATTTTGGTGGAAATTAAATATAACCCTTTATTTTAAAATGATCCTGAAAATATCAGAACTAAAGAAAGGAGTAATGTAGTAAACAATATGAATTAAATATTGTATATGTATTTTTACACAAAGCAATTGAAAAATTATCGTACTAGAATAAATTTTTCTTTAATGAAACAGAACCAAATACATCAAGGTTCCCAAGTATTTTGTTGCCCACATATTTTTACTTTTAAACACCTTGCAATCATATTCAACATTAAATTCATTTAATTCTGCAGGGAGTTCGTGCTGTTATTGCTGAGAGCTTTGAACGCATTCACCGTAGTAACCTTGTCGGTATGGGCCTCATTCCATTGCAATTTCTTCCTGGCCAGAATGCTGAAACCCTCAAATTGACTGGATTTGAGAAGTTTTCCATTCAAATTCCTAACAACCTTGTACCTGGGCAAAAGACTACTGTGCAGGTAGAGTATGATTATTATTATTTTTTTTTCCTTCAGAATTAAGTTATAGTTTTTACTCTCTCATTCTATAGAGGGCATATTATTTTCCTGGAAACTTTTGAATTTGAAATTATGACTGTCAAATGCATGTTTTATAAAATCGCTGAATGTGATTCGACAACTTTTAGAATTATAATGTATTCATCATATGAATGTTCTTTTTGCATATGCCCAATTACCTTATTTACGTAACACTTGGGTTCTTTTTTTGTGAAATTTTACATTTTTATTTTCTTATTAACATTGAAATTATGACAACGAGACTACCCCTTTTTTTTAAAGATATCAGTTTTATAAATGTTTGAGATGTAGATCAAGTTTTCAATATTTCATCTAATTTGTCACCAAGGGCAAATAAGAGTGAATGTTTTTCTTATATAGCATCTCTATATTAAACAACATAATGACATAGAGGAAACATGCAGACCAATAACAGAGCTAGAATCGGGAAGATATGTTGACATGGTCCTGTTATGAAATGCATAACATGTGTGTATTAATTAATATCTTTCTAAATTTAATATTCGGCGAATTCTAATTTACTTTCAATTCTAAAACTTGTTCTTAAAATATTATTCCAAATTGATAACGCACCAATTCTGTATTTTGACTTCTTAATGTTTTCCCGCCTGTTTCGGTAAACCTTGGTGTTGAAATACAATCCCGCCCTTTTTACGTGTACCGCAGATTCGCATTTCATATTGAAATGCATTGAGACTACTTTCTGTTCCGTCATGAGCATGCGCAATCATACTAAGACGCTTCAGCGAGGATATTGTGATTAGTTCAGTTGGCGATGTAACTTCTTAGCAGTAGGTCACGTTTAGTCCGCGAGGCTTGAAATGGAACGTTTGTTTTAAAATAATATAAATGATATTGAATTTTAGAAAATTATAGATTTAGAAAATTATATGTTAACGGTAATTTTGAAGAGAGTATGTGGTAAATTCTAATTTCAATTCTCATTATGTTAAATGAATGTCATCAAGTATATGGAAAGTTCATGCTCACTTTCCGAGCATTATTGTGATAACTTTGAAGTCATGGAATCTTGTATAAATTATATGGAATATGAAAATCTCATTTAATAAAGAAGAATTAATTGCTTGAATGTCGTCTTTCATCAGTCCTACTGACATGCCACTTATCCATCGTTATCTCCAGATGGGATCATTCCATTCCTATCACTCCTGTTCCAACTTCAACTGATTGGAATTATCCAGAGTCCCAAAGTGACTCTCGTCATCACAAATGCCTTCCCACCTTTCCTAATGTGCTAAGTCTTCACACATCGATTCCGGTAACGACTGCCTGCATCACTTGTGCTTCTCGCTTTACCTTAGTGGTCAAATATATGCTATCGGAAGCATATAATGTACTGATACATGATCCAGCCAGATCGGTACATATGATGCCCTGACCAGTGGCACAGTACATGTGGTACCGGAACAGTCCCATGACTTTGAGTTTTATAAGGAATAGTAATTTTTATCACTTTCCTTTCAAAAACATTGAGGAATCCGTATTTAGGCCTGTACTTTGAACTTGGCTCCTCTTTCTCCAAGCACTTATACCACTGTCTTCTTGATTTAGCACTTATAACTTTAAGTACCTCTTATATCACTTTGTTAAAAGTTTTAAGGCCAAGTATGATTGATAAGATGAATTTATAACCCTTCTCTCTATGGCTTGGGTCTTGAGAGGGAGTTTTTATGCGTTCCCTGATGCTAATTAGATTTTGATGATAATCTAAAAAAGGCTTGTTATTCGAAAAATTTAAATTAAATAAAAAATAAAAGTTTAATTATATATAGTAAATGCTTGTTTTAAGTGTACATTTTAAGTGGAAAAACTAAATACAGCATTTCTTCAGTGTTAAAATAAACAGTTATCAAGATGTCACCATTTTTAAAATTTTGGCGAAGTGTCATTCGAAGAGTTTCCAAATGAATAATAAAATAAATGGAAACTGTTAATTTGATATAAATTTTTATTATGTTTATTTTGTGGAATTTTGTGCAATAAAATGAAGATAAATCATTTTGGAAGGTAACTAGATGCTTTCTAAAAACTGAATTCATAATTTTTAATGTTAATGACTTTAATGCTGTTTAAACCCCAGAGTGCTTAAAAAGTTTATTTTCTTATTGATGTAACACTAAGTGCATTTCCAAAATTACAACCAAAGTATAAAAAATTAGCTTGTAGGTAAGAATGATTGTTGGGTTCCAGGGTTGCAAACTAACAAAATATTTTTTCTCCTCTGCTGTATGGTCCAGTATTTTACATTTCTTGATTTTGTTTGTTTCCAATTTCTTCCAGTATTATAAAAGAAACTTTTTTCACTTGGAAGAAATCCAATACTGGTTCCTGTACTGATTATAGATATACCATATGTGGCAATCAGAGCCCTCCTACAAAATCACAGGCGTTTTTTTGTGTATTGTTTTATTTTATATTAGTTTACAATTATATACATAACTGCCTGATTTATATTGCTTAGTGAATGTTAGTAATTTTTCTTATAGATGTTAATTGTTAAGTTAGACAAAATATAGTTAATTTTCCTATAATAATTTTATATGTAATTATTAACAAAAGTGCCAAATTTAAATATACAATTCAGTGCTAAAAACATTTGTTTAATATAAAATTCAGTGCTAGAAACATTTGTTTAATATACAATTCAGTGCTAGAAACATATGATACTTTATCTATTAAAGAAGTACAGTCATTGTATCATGTATTAGTTCTGCGTTGTCCACATCCTATTTTCTTTCTTTTGTAGCTGGATGATGGTCGACAGTTTGAGGTGATTGTCCGGTTTGACACTGAAGTTGAGCTCACGTACTTCCGCCATGGAGGTATCCTACAATACATGGTTCGCCAAATGCTGAAAGCCACATAAGATCTTCCACGCAACTATACATATGGACCTAATATATAGTTTTTAATTCCATATAGCTGAAGAGGTGCGGGGGCAAAAAAGAAAAACAATATGCTCAAGAATGTATTTTATTATGATTAAATGTGTTCATTCACATTTATTTCAAATTATCAAAGTATTTTTGCGTTGTTACTTTACAAATACTCAAAAATATTTAAAAGAAATTGCTGCTTATTTCATTTGAGTCAACTCAGCTGATTGAAGAGTCATTGGTAATTACAGTAGAAACTTGATTATTTGGATGAATCAGGATCAAATGAGCTAACTAAATGGAAATTTTATTATCCTAGGAAATGAAACAGTTATCTATAATGTACTTAATAATAACAGATACCATAGAATTTGGTAATCCCCCTCCTCCTTTTAAGGGAAAATATAGAAGGATGTTATCTGATTTAAATAAAAAGTGGGAGATAAAAAATAGAAGGGGTTACAATAAAAATTTTGGAGATAAAAAAAAGTTATAGTTTCTTATTTTTGGATTAAGTACTGGTGTTCTGAGTATCATTCATTCAGTAAAACCTCCTAACAATGGTCATCAATTAAACTTTAGAAATAAACCACCATTACACAGGGAAACAAATGCGATATATATATATATATATATATATATAGGAGCAATTAACTTTTGGATTAATAAACTTGTTATAACAATCTGCTTAGTTACAACAATGTTTCTAGAAAGTTTTGTTTAATCAAATGACTGCGAGCTACATTTAACATGAATTTCTGTATATATTTTAAGGCCCATCAGAGCTACTGTGTGTTTTTTATATTTCAGTTGGTTGCCTTTGCAACCAACCTTCATCGGTTGTTTTCATCAGTCATTTAACATAAACATTTGAAAATATTTCATCTCTGAAAATGCTCATCCATTTTAATATACTCATGCAGATTTATATCACTGAATCTCAATGCTTGGATAATTTTATTCAATGCTTCTTCCTCTAGAAGAATTTCATATTTTACTTTAACTGGAATAGAGTGTGGTTTGCTGATAATGCTATCAAGGGGAGTAATGTAGTGAACCTTAAGTCTATCAAAAAACATATATTCAATTGTAGCTTTTCTCTTTAATGATTTGGAATGTGTAGTAAACTGTGGTCATTATTCAATGTGACCATTCCTCAGAGGTATTAATGTAGTCTTTATGAGAAGATTTCATTCTGAGTAAGCAGTCGTTATTTTAAGGTGACCGTTATGAGAGGTTTTGCTGTACAATTTTTGCTTTCTATAAACTTTAAGCTAAAAATAAATTAACCCCAGAAACCAACTTCATTTTCTGTGTTGCAATACTTGCGAAATGGGGGAAAGTGATATTAAATGAGAGAAAAACCTTTTATATATATTTTTATGCTTTTGGAATAAAGTTGCACAAACTGAATAATCCGATAATGAAGACATAGATAGAAAATTGATGAGTGCTGAATCACGAATCTTGAAAACTGAGAACAAAAAAAAAGGGGAGTAATTTTTGGAGTCTAAAAGGTCACCAATTTTTTTATAGGAATATTATCTGATTTCTATTGTAGTTTTTATATGCAGAAAAACACAAAATAACATCAGCAGTATCCTGATAATCCAAAGAATTAACTGCAGCAGAATTCTGAAAACTCTGAATAAATGAAACCATAAGACATTAAATGCAGAAAATTAAAGATTAAATTGATAAATTAAATAATATGTATGCACACATTAATTACAAAATATATGTTGGCTTAATTAAAAATATTCCATTAATTTAATTCAGAAATCGATTTAAGATTTAAATAAATGGCAATTCATTATAATATGAAGCAAAGTTTACTATAATATAGTAAAGTAAAATGTATTACGTGATATACTGTGAAATTTATTATTATTCAATATGAAAAAGAATTGACTCATTAGCATCTATTTATTATTGATATTTTCTGTAGTTGAGCAGATGATTCTGATGCTTTAAACATTTAGGTCCAAACTGCTAGATTTTTTTATTTCTTATTTAACATTAAATGAAATACTAATGTAGGGGGCTATGATGAAACTTGTTACTTTTTAACTTACTGACTGAATTGAGTTATGAAATTCAAAATGTAATAAATGTATGATAAATGTAATTGTTGTGAGAATGATATGCCTGTCTGCATTCATTTTAAAATGGAAATCAAACTTTTAAAATAAATATATATCCAGAAACAAATTATGCTTGATTTTAAAATGAATTATAATAGAGCATGTTAAGTAAAGTGCTTGTATAATTTAGTAACTTATTTTAATTTTTGTGTAAACAGAGTATTGCAACAGATGTCTTTTTCTTTAATTTCTAAAATATATATTTTAGATGAATTATAAAAGTATGTTTTGTAATAGAATTTTACTTGCTTAGAAATTTTGATTTTTTTATATGACTTAAGCAGCATAGAAATTGTTTTATAATAGGATGTGTTGATTATTGATCTTTACAGTCAATGCACTATTATTTCTGAAAGATGTAAAAATTAAATAAATTATGTTTTTGTACATCTGCTGCTTTCTTTAAATTGTTATTCAACTTTGAAAAAAAAAATATCAGTATTTTGAAACATTGACATTCTGTGAACTGCTGTTATAGATGATACATCAGCATGTGAAAGTTGTCTGTCATCTGCATAGGCCAGGATGGTTTAAAAGTTCCTCCTGTTGTCATCAGAATAGTTTAATAATGCATGGAAACCATACATACTAACCTTATTTTGCAAAGTTCAAGCTACTGTTTTTAATAGTTTTTTTTTATCAATGTTCTACCAGAGCCACTACCACTGAAACATGTGGTGGTTGGAAAAGGCCAAGTTCCTGACTAGATAGAGTAGGAACTCAACTTCTTCCAAGTCTTATAGATTTTACCCGATTTGGAGATGTGACTTGAGGCATTCCACATGTAGCGAAGCCTGCTTTTGATTAACTAGAACTGGATAGCATTGGTATCAAATATCATGGAACCGAGGCAGTTGTTTGGCATCTATGTTTCTGTTAACAGCATGATCATCTGGCACATGTTCTTCGTGTGCTGCACCCTCAAAATTGCACCTAATAGACAATATCATTTTTCTCTTAAACCAGCGTCTTTGCATCTGTCTAGAAAACTTTTATCTCCAGACTTGAAATGCTGGAGCCATTTTTGGCACTGTTCCCTCATTTTCAACTGCACGAATTTCTCTCAGTGCTACATCCTTGTTTGGTCCTTTTTTTCCAATAATGGTATACAATCTCCATTTCTGATTAACATAATTGGGCTACATGAACATTGCCAACTTGGCAATATTTCACCCTAGATTAATGAACATATCATTAAAATTGGAAAAATTATGAATGTTAACAAAAATGACATCAAATTGATGAATTATTAAAATATTTTAATATGTGTACTATACAGGGTGTCCCAAAAAGATTGAAATACTCTTTAATTCTTTACCTGTTGGAAATAAGTGGGCAATGTAAATTGCAAAAATGTTGAAAGTAAGGTAGGAAATAAAACTACGTTAATGAAATAGTCCTCCCATAAGTCAGATTTTTTCCTTTATCATAATTCAGTTGATTTTAAAGATACAGATATGCAGTTTTTTTTAATGATCTTGTTGTATTATAAATTAAAAAAATTTCTGATTGATCCAATTTGTTTAAGGGGATCGTATAAAAATTTAAAAAGTGTAATTTTTTGAAAATGAATGGGAAGACTATTTCATTAATGTAGTCTTATTTCCTACCTTACTTTCAACATTTTTGCAATTTACATTGCCCACTTATCTCCAACAGGTAAAGAATTAGAGTGTTTCAATCTTTTTGGGGACACCCTGTATTGCTTAATGCAAATAATTTTCAATTTAGAGTTGTATGAAATATGAATTAATCGTGTACATTAAAATAGTTTTACTTGTTATCCGGGAAAGAGCCAAATATACAATTCAACATTAAAAACGTGCTGTAGATCATATACATTATTTATTCATTACATTATATAGGGAAAGTCATGTATTGACCGCATCAGATTTTTCTTTATTTAAGAGAATCGCATTTATAGGACTCTTATACCATTTTCGAGATAGTGCAAGGTTTTGATCTAAAATGAAAAATTTCAAAAAGAAATTAAATATGATCTTTATTATCAGACTGAGTAGATTTTTTATAAGTTCTTCTCCTTAGAAATACATAGAAACTAAGTAAGGAATAATTACAGACTGTTTTCAGGATAATAGGAATTTTGCTCACCAAAGGAGTGTAAAATCTCTCAAAAGGATCAAGGAATTTCCATGAAATTAGGTATACTTATTTTAATCGGTAATAATAAACCTATTTGTTTTCAGCAAGATAGATGCCAAAAGAAAACTATAATTTTTATTGTCTCATACTGCAGACATTTCTTCATTTGTAAAGAAAGTCACATGTTAGATGTGTTAGATTTTTGTTTAAACTGAACTCTTTCTGTAGAGCAAATAATGATAGTAAAGTTGTTGGCCAGCTTTAAATTTTCTATGTTAGATGTGTTAAGTGAAACAAAAAGTGAACTATTTAAAAACACAGACTAAGTGTTAAGGTAAAAACATTTTGTCTGATTTTAAAATATAAATATAATTTTGCTCACTTTGATTATCCTGGTTGTTCAGAACTAATAGCTCAATGAAACGATATTGTTCAAAATATTTTGGCATATTAAGTGATTTTTTGGAGCTTTGTATTCACATTGTTGATTGACTACTGAATATGATAATCAATCATCTAATAATAGAAGGCGTTCAAAGGTTTGGAAATATAGTCTCGGTGCAACCACAGAACAATTGATCAAAGGTAAATGAATTATACTATTGATAAAAAGTGTCAAAACAAGCTGAAGAGAATATTTATCTTTTTTAAATTATTGTGAATGTTTACAGAAACCATCATATTACAAGTTTTTGACAAGAAAGAAACAAAAACTGTGTAAAAATGTTTTGTCAAAAATATATACATTTTAGGACCTGGGGGAAAATACAGGGTGAGTTTAAAGTTGTGCACATCAAAGTTCATTTCACTGCTGGAAGTTGATGAATGTTACTGCTGGCTCCAGCAGGATGGTGCGACTTGTCACATATCAAACAGCACTATCCATCTTTTAACTGATTTTTTTAGTGAGCACATAATTTTCTGGGGATTGTGGCCTCCTTGCTGCCCCGGTTTAATCATCCCCCTTATTTCTTCCTATGGGGGTATCTGAAAAATGCGGTTTACGTAAATAATCCACACACGATTGTTGAGCTGAAAATGAACATCACAATAGCCATTTCAACATCAATACTGCCATGTTCCGCAGTCTCGTGAAATCTGGTAAAATGAACACGCTTTTGCATTCGCGAAACAGGACGTCATTTCCAACACATTGTAACACCTAAAGTTTGTCTGCTAAAAATAAAAGGTAACATTTCAACTGATCTCTGTAATACTTTACTTAAATTTAAATTCTCATACTGGTACTTTTACGGGCAGTTAAACTTTAATGTGAGTGATTTTAAACTTACCCTGTACTTTTATGGACCCCTAAAAACCCAAAATAATAACTTTCTAAGAACCCTGAGTCTATAACAGGTATGTCAAAGATGTGGTCCGGACAATTTAGATGCAGCCAGCGACCTTATTTAGTAATACTCAAATTTCATGAATAATTTTTCTATACATTAAACACATAGGTACAGATTACAGATACCTATTGAACATGCACCTGTGTTACATGTACATATTCTTTTTACATTGAGTAAGCCTATAATAATATTATAATGCAATATGCCTGTTTTGATAGTTTGACGTAAGAATCCCGTAAAGAATGATGTAAGAATCATTTGCATAACTCTTAAAATGACATTTGCATGCCGAATTTCATGGCTGTGAGTCAATTTTTTATTTGAGTGCATATACACATATATATATTTTGGTAACAGTGTACACATTTTTTTGCGTCAGTACTATTGTATTTTACTCATTTAAATAAGTTTTAATTGTGCGCGATTTATAAATTTATATACAAGATTTTAATTTATTCAAAGTATATTTTTTGTTTTATTACTGACAATATTTACAAAATAAAGAGATATGTAGAGATCCAAAAGAAAGTAGTTTCATTATATGTAAATTATGCATAATAGGTAAAGAATTGTAGCAGCGTAAAAAACTGTGCAAATGTAGAATGCAGACGATCCTAATGGACATGCATAGATTTCCTTCTTCAGTGAGGATAGGCCTAGAGGTGAATATCAAGTAAGAGCTAAGCCATTTTTCTAAGCATGGTTTATCTCTCGCTTTTATTCACCTTTTGGCTTATTCTCACTGAAGAAGGAAATTTAAGTATTTCCAAAATGATAATCTACATTCTATATTTATTTAAGCAGTATTTTATGTTATGTTTTAATTATTAATTGCTTGCCGCGCAAAGTCACACGGTTGGGTTCTATATATAATAGCATTTACAAATTGTTTCCTTTTACTTTCCCTACAATACATGGTAATGTATAGGGAAAGTGTTGGATTCGTGTCGAAAATCGCAAGTTGAGTTTTCAGCGAATCTACCCGTTTTGAGATCTGTAAAACTCGAAAAAACTATTTTTAGAATGACGGGTATGACTGTGTGTAATGTATGTGTCCACTCTAACTCAAAACTAATTGACCAAATTTCATAAAACTTTATAAGTCACTTGTGAGTGGCATTGGTGCTGAATAGATAGATTTTGGTACGAATCAGGATAAAAGAACATGCCTTTTTCTTTGCGAAATGGTCCGCAAAATTCTCATATATTCACTAGCTGAAAAACTAATTTACCAAATTTCACAAAATTTGGTAGATAAGTAAATCACTTGTAGGTTACTTTGGTGCTGATTAGATTTTGGTACAATTCGAAAAAAAAAAAACCTGCCTTTTTTACGAAATGGCCCGCTAAAATCGTCAAAATCTAAAATTAAAAAAAAAATTACGTATGCTCAAATGTATGAATTAAATGCTTGTTTTATTTTTAATTTTTGACGATGAAAAGAATAAGCTCAACCTCATGACTCTAGGACTAACCGTTTTCGAGATATCTTAGCTTTTTGCAATTTTTACTCCGCCTTTGAAAATATGTGCAGTTACCAAATGAAATCGAGAATTGAATTAAAAATGCAAATTCAGTGTAATTTCAAATAATTGTCTTATTTTGGGGGATTAAACTCAATTGTTAAAGCAATAAAGAGAAAATGGATTTGAGTCGGTAGGGAAAGTCATGTGCTGCCCACATCAGAATTTTTACTTTCCTGCAATACACAGTATTGTTTTGACAATAAAACAAAACTAATGTTATACCCAAGCCATAGATAAAATTAAATAAGAATGTGTTCACAAAAATAGATTTTCAAGGTTGTACTGTATATGCAGATAAAATTGTATACAAATATAGAAAATTTTGAATTATTTTGAATGTTTTTTTTTTTCCTCACTGTTATGTATTCATGGTAAATATCAGTTAAATCTAAAATTATTTTTTGAAATTGGAGTTAAAATAGTAGTACATAGTACCTGGAATTTTGATGAAGACAGCAGGGAAAACTCGGGGGATTTCATTTTGAAAAATGGACATGAACCCTGGTACTAAAATATAAGCAAATAGTTTTTTCGTGTTCTAGATGTTCCAAACCGTGTAGATCTGTCGAAACCTCGAGCTTCGATTTCCGACACGATTCTAATATTTTTCCTATACATAAGGTGCGGTTATTGAGGGGAGTCGCAGGGACGAACGGCACCATTGAGTAAACACCCCAAGTTATTTTTTTAGTTACACAGATTTATTACAATTTTTATTGAAAAAAATCTGAATTTTTGGTTCAATTAAATCGAGAATTATTGAAAAGTATTGGAAAATGTCACTAGATAGCAGCACTACAACTTTCCTTGGAGAAAGAGGATGCTAAGAAGGCTGTAGTGCATAGAATTTTCAAGGGGAAAATGCAGGGATATTTGTTAAGTCGCATCCCTTTTATCGGCTTATCCTAAGAGAACGAATGGTATGGGAACAAACAATATTAGATATTTAGCGTGCCTGAAATAAAAACAGCCATTGCAGTTTTAGATTTGATATGTGTTGCGTTTTAAAAGCTGCTTTCGCCAAAGGGAAATAGAAGAGTAGTAAAACATGAAGACGGACTTCTCAATTGGCTCTGATCTCTAATTTAGCTTCATTTTTCTACATTTAAGAATGTGTATGTTCTCTCTCTCTTCTTTTTTTATGAATAAATTTGGAAGTTTAAATAAACATTTGAAAACAAATTACTCTTTTTTGTAATTTTGATTTCTTTTATTAAATCTATTGACCTAGTTCTTTCAGTTTTAGTTCATGGCAAAATCGTATTAGATTTAGAAAATTGAAATCTAAAAAATCTTCGATAGATGTTTTTTTTTTTTTCTTTTACTAAATGAGTTGAATAAGTGGGGGTTATTTATGATATTTTAGGGGTTTCTGTCCATTGTGAGTGAAATGGGACACTCAGTTTGAGGAGCCTCTTGACCTACCCTGCTGTCTTATTTTTCAGCTATTTAACATTGAAAAATACCTAAAAATTAAAGAATGCGGCAGCAAAGACATCTATCAAAGATGCCACACGAGCCAAACCCGAATTATAAGAACAGAGAAGGAGCTAGCTTTTGCTCAGTGATTATAATGTCGGTCTACGAAGCATCAGGTCCCTGGTTCGGGACCACGGCGACGCACAATCGCCACAATGATGACTGGACGTTTGAAAGACGCAACCTTCTCCAACGACTTCGCCTCTCAGCACGAGATGGCAGCACCACAGGAGTCAGAAGCCTTGACACTCCCTTCCTGGTTGACCACGACTGTCCGTCACGCCGAGGCAACACGCCTCCCGGCCATGACGTCACGCCGAGGCGACACGCCTCTCGGCCTCCTCATCAGCGAGGGGAGTGTGCGGCAGCAAAGACATCTATCAAAGATGCCTCACGAGCAAAACCCGAATTATAAGAACAGAGGAAGAGCTAGCTTTTGCTCAGTGATTATAATGTCGGTCTGCAATGCATCAGGTCCCTGGTTCGGGACCACGGCGACGCACAATCGCCACAATGATGACTGGACGTTTGAAAGACGCAACCTTCTCCAACGACTTCGCCTCTCAGCACGAGATGGCAGCATCACAGGAGTCAGAAGCCTTGACACTCCCTTCCTGGTTGACCACGACTGTCCGTCACGCCGAGGCAACACGCCTCCCGGCCATGACGTCACGCCGAGGCGACACGCCTCTCGGCCTCCTCATCAGCGAGGGGAGTGTGCGGCAGCAAAGACATCTATCAAAGATGCCTCACGAGCAAAACCCGAATTATAAGAACAGAGGAAGAGCTAGCTTTTGCTCAGTGATTATAATGTCGGTCTACGAAGCATCAGGTCCCTGGTTCGGGACCACGGCGACGCTCAATCGCCACAAGAATATCTAAATATTTATTAAAAAGCTTTAAAATTAAATTTCCAACATGATCCTTTTATTTGATGTTATTTTTTTGGAAATCCCCCCGCAGGCGATTATATCGCTCACATACCCCATGGGCGAATATACATATTTTGTGTCAACCCCTTGGGCGTAACTTTTAACTTAACTAGCCCCCATAATTTTACATCGCGTTTCCTAATTGAGCGATTTTGGTTCTGCTAGTGACTATAGTCCCTGAACCATTTTTACATACCACCTGGATATGTACGTTTAACGTGACAAATCCCTGAGCGTAACTTTTACTTCAGTAAGCCCCCTCCCCCCCAATTTTCTATCTCGCCTTCCATTTCACCGATTTTGATTTTACTAGCAGTTATAGTCTCTGTACGTAACTTTTAGTTTAACTAGCCCCCACAATTTTACTTTAAAGTAAATTAGAACTATGTAATGTTTTCACCAGGAGGGTGCGTCCATATGTGTGCAGGAATGTTATGAACGAGCGAGCAAGTGGGAGGTATGTTATTTTACTTACCTTAATAATACACCCGTCTCTATACACAACACATATGTATATATATATATATATATATATATATACATATACTATATATATATATATATATATATATATATATCTTCAGAAACACAGATATATTTTGTGTTCATTTTGATTAAATACTTGGACCCGACGAAGAGTTTTTTCGAAATGAACAATTCAATTATTTTGGCCTAATCCTTATCTACGTGTATAGCATTAATGCTTTTGGAATTTATTTGTATTTCTGTTATCGATTCCATAACTTTGATATTTGTTGATTATCTTTAGCTAGATGACTCTAAATTTGCATTTTTTTCCATTTGCTTGATGATTCGTTATTTAAATACATAGATGAGCGCCTCCCTCTACATGTCGCTCACGAGCCGCCACTGCTATTCATTACCATGTATTGCAGGGAAAGTAATAAGGTGTTAAATATATCGTTAGCGACTGCGGCTTCACTAGTTCACATGAACATAATATGTATTTCCAAGACTATTTTTTTTCTTTTAATAAAACACTTCCCCTTTTTAAATCACATGCCACTTCAAACGAAACCTTTCAGTGACAGTAAGAACAAAACAGCCAAATTACTCAAAATCCGTTCCTCCCATTCCGAGTGGGGTAAAAGAGTCGTGGGCAATTTGCACAAGTGTGGGGGGGGGGGGGGGGGGAACAAATTAAGACCCAGTCTCTTCACTTCAGTTCATGGTTGATGGGTCCGTTATTTAAAGGAAGGATGGTAAAACCAAAGGGAGCGGAAGGGAATAATCTGTGTTATTCTCAACCGCCCCCACCAGGAAGTTCGATATGTGGAAAGGGGGGGTGGGGGTGGGAGGTCCATTATTCAGATGGGCAAGAATCTTTCTTCGGATGGGAGACGTGTCCATCTCTTTGCCTAGTTTGTTATATTTTGGGGATTTTTCCCAAATCAAAACTAAGATGATCTGCATGTAGCTGGGAAGAAAAGGGGTGTTATAGGGGACTGTACTGACTGACTAATAAATTGAACCTGCGTGACCTTACTGAGAAGCACGGTATTTCTGATTATAAAAAAACTAAAATGGTTCCAATTTATTGCACAAGATATAATATTCTTACAACGTATCCCCTGGAATCGTGGGTGTACGCTCAGGATACAGAAATGAGTTCAAATTTCTGTGTAACTAACACGTTTAATTACAAGCACAGCGTAAACACGAACAATATACAGTAAAACAGCACTTAAATCCACTCCACATCCACAAGCATCTCCACTCATTTCACAAAACATTGACGTATCTTATTTAACAAAACAGCAAGCTACTATTTTCAAAACATTGACGAATATCACAGTTCAATGTAGCGTATCACGTCAACTGCCATCCAAATGAGTGATGACTCCTTTTTATAGCCTCTCGCTGTAGAAACTTCTAGAAATATCTCATACTCGTAGAATATTCGTTATTTCGAGGTGCTTTTCGAATCTTCGGAAAGTCACCAAGTTGGCGATAAATCGCCAAATCTCGCAACCTCGTTTCGGACTTCAGCATATGGCAAATCCTAGATTTACGTCATAGGACAGGATACCTGTACATGTGCTTTCTCCGTCTGGTTTTCAAACGAGACTACAATGCGAACATTTTACACCTTCGCAACAATATAAATTCAACCAGTAGGTAAAGTTTCGAAATATTTTGACAGAGGTTATTACAGTAGGGGAGCGACAGCCCAGTGGTTAGCGTGCGGGAGTTGCATTCGGACGGCACGGGTTCGATTTCCGGCTCTGAAAAAACTGCCGCCGTGTCCACGCGGAGTACGATCACGTTAAACATGTGGGTCCGTAAGTCCTTCCGAGAGGTTGGTGGTAGGGAAAGGAAGGTACGGTCTCTATGGATGCCTCCCCCCTGGGTTCCGGACAAAATTGGATGGCACTTCCCGGTCGTCCAAACAGATACTTTATACCGTTTTGGTAGGTCGGACGGTCTGGGTCGAAGAAGAAGAGGTTATTACAGTAAACCTTCTTTAACGGACACTCCTCAATAATGGATACCTCCAGTTAACGGATAGTTTTGAAATGACCAATTTCTAAATATATATATTTTTGAATACTGTGATATTATGTTCTTGTTTTGGCAACACTAACTTTAGGTACTTGAAGAATGGCAACACTACTATGTTTGATGTTCCAACTACTAGCGTGCGATACTGCTTTGCCATTTTGTCATGCATCATTCTAGTTGATTAAAGCTTTCTTTAAGTCTAACTCGTTTTCTAATGATCATTTCTATTACAATTTAATCAACTAGATTTCTTGGATCTAAATTCACATGAGATGGAACGACTTCTCAAGCCAGAGAGATTCGACGTGGATCCAACGTGCGTAGGAGCTGAAGCAAAATGGAAACATTGGAAACGGACATTTTCAAATTTCCTGGGCGAAGTTCAGCATTTGACTGAGGAAAATAAGCTTCATCTCTTGTGTAATTACGTGTCGGCGGGTGTTTATCAGCATATCAACGAAGCAGAAAACTACAATACGGCTATTACTGCCCTGGATTCTATTTACGTTACTAAACGAAACGAAATATTCGCCAGACACTGCGTGGCTTCGAGAACTCAACAATCGGGAGAGTCTGTGAGTGAATATCTACAGATACTTAAACAAATGAGCAAAGATTGTAATTTCAAATCTGTTACGGCTGAACAATACAAAAATGAGTATATTAGAGACGCATTCATCCGGGGTTTAAGGAGCACTCGAATTCGAGAACGCCTGTTGGAGAACACTACAATTACGTTGGATAATGCATTCGACCAGGCTAGGGCATTAGAACTGGCAGAACATCACTCCGCTTCATATTCTGCAAATTCGAATTCGGTACCTGTGGCTGCTATGGAGCAGAAAGACGAAAAACCCGAGGAGACTCACGCAACTGCAGCTATACCAGCCCGCACCGGAAAATGCTTTTTTTTGTGGGAATGACCGCCATGTTCGAAACGTCTGCCCGGCCAAGGATGCACTATGTAGAGGGTGTGGAAAGAAAGGTCATTACCAGAGAGTTTGCAAGTCTAGACTGTCGCGCCCCCCGAACAATTCTACGGCATCAGTTCATACTTTAGCATCAGCATCAATTATCCCCAGTTGTCTCCAAAAATCTATTACTAAAGTGGATATAAATGGAATAGAGCTAAATGCTCTGATCGATACTGGCAGCTCACTCAGTTTTCTAAACCAATCTCTGGTAAAAAAGTGTCGAATACTAGTGAAGCCATACTTCGGTAGAATAACTATGGCTAACTCTTCCTTAAGCTCGGACATTACTGGCTGTTCCATGATAACGGTAAAATTACAAACTCATTCATATACAAACGTAGAGGTGTTAATCATGAAAAACCTCTGTGCAGATTTTCTGATCGGCCATGACTTACTAAAAAATCATTCTTCAGTTGAGATTGATTTCAACGGTGACAGACCACCCCTGAAAATCTGCTCATTGGCAATTGCTCAAGTCCCCTCTGTCTCACTGCTTGCTAACTTAACCCCTGACTGTAGACCAGTGATCACGAAGTCAAGGCGTCAAACGGAAGAAGATAGACTATTTATAGCTGCGAACGTAAACAGACTACTAGAAGAAGGTGTAATCGAACCCAGTAATTCACCTTGGCGTGCACAAGCATTTGTCGTGAAAGGAGAACACCACAAGCCCAGAATGGTTGTCGATTATTCACAGACAATTAATAGATTCACGATGCTTGATGCTTATCCTCTTCCCAGAATTGAAGAATTAATTTCACAAGTGTCTAAATATGAAATATTTAGTACTATTGATCTCAAAAGTGCCTATCATCAGGTACCCATATTAGAATCTGAAAAACATTACACAGCTTTTGAAGCTGAAGGTAAACTGTACCATTTTCTACGTGTCCCTTTCGGTGTGACTAATGGGGTAGCATGCTTCCAGAGAATCATTGATAAAATAATTAAGGATGAAGGTTTAGAAGGCACTTTTCCATATCTTGATGATGTAACGGTATGTGGGAAAAATCAAAGAGAGCATGACTGCAACTTGGAAAAATTCATGATTACTGCTAAGAAATACAACTTAACACTGAATGATGAGAAGTGTGTTTTTTCTACTAAATCGATCAAACTACTAGGATACTTTATCGAGAACAAAACTATAAAACCTGACCCCGACAGACTGGCTCCACTGTTGAACTTACCTATTCCTAAAGACACAGCGTCTCTACAACGTGCGCTGGGCATGTTTGCCCATTATTGTCGTTGGATTCCCACATTCTCTGAGAAGATTCGCCCTCTCTTGGCTAAGGGTCCCTTTCCTCTTCCAGAAGTTGCTGTGAAGGCTTTTGACTCATTAAAGACCGATATAGCTAATGCCTCCTTGTTTGCTATTGAGGACAACATACCCTTTAGAGTGGAAACAGACGCCTCTGAGTTTGCTATAGGGGCTTCCTTGAGTCAAGCTGAACGTCCTGTGGCATTCTTCTCAAGAACTCTGAACGCATCTGAGCAGAAGCATTCCTCGATTGAAAAGGAGGCCTATGCAATTGTTGAATCCCTACGGAATTGGCGACATTACTTAATTGGTAGACATTTTGAAGTTTTTACTGACCAAAGATCAGTCACATTCATGTTTGATCAGTGTCATAACAGTAAAATTAAAAATGAGAAAATCATGCGTTGGAGATTGGAACTTACCTGCTTCAAATTTGATATTATCTACCGACCTGGAAACAGAAATGCAACTGCGGATACTCTATCAAGAATAACGGCGTCTACCATTATAACTCACTTGCAAAACATCTTCTCAATTTTTGGAATGCCGGCTTATATACATTCTGATAGAGGTTCATCTTTTATGTCCCGTGAGTTAAAATCTTTTCTCACTCCACTTGGGATAGCGACTAGCAGGACGACTGCTTACAATCCGCAAGGAAACGGCCAAGTCGAAAGATACAATGGAATCGTATGGAAAACTATCCAGCTGGCACTAAAATCAAAAAACATGGCAATTGAACAGTGGGAAAATGTTTTACAACCTGCCTTACATTCGATTCGCTCCCTACTATGCACCTCCACAAATGCTACACCTCATGAACGAATGTTCTCCCACATTAGAAGATCCTACAATGGTTACTCCATACCTACCTGGCTTACCCATCCAGGTCCAGTGCTAATGAGGAACAACACACGAGCTAATAAGTATGAGCCTATTGTGCAGGAAGTAGAACTCATTGAAGCAAACCCAGACTATGCTTATGTTAGACTCCCAGACGGACGTGAAACCAGTGTCTCTATACGGCACTTAGCTCCAAGAGGGGAAACTCCTTTACCTATCAATGACGACGGAGACAGCTGTAGCAGCCATCTGCCTTCTTCTGATATTCTGAATTCTGAATTGTCTAACGCACATACAAAAACCCCACCGGTGAGTCTCAAAAATATGACAGAAGATGAAGCTCAAGACAGTGTACCACCATATCCTAGCAGTCCAGCCTCCTCATCAGAGAACTTCTGTAAGAATACTGGGGAGAGGTCCCAGGATCCTACTACACTTCGTCCCAGCAGACCGAAACGCCTGCCTTCCTATTTAGCCGACTATGTGATTGACTAACACTATGGGAGGGGTGAATGTGATATTATGTTCTTGTTTTGGCAACACTAACTTTAGGTACTTGAAGAATGGCAACACTACTATGTTTGATGTTCCAACTACTAGCGTGCGATACTGCTTTGCCATTTTGTCATGCATCATTCTAGTTGATTAAAGCTTTCTTTAAGTCTAACTCGTTTTCTAATGATCATTTCTATTACAAATACTTAATTATTTTCCTCGAAATAAAGGGCAATGATTTGCTATATGAATATTAAAAACTCGTATTTCATAGAATGATGATGGTCAAAGATTTTATAGAATTCCCTTTTGTTCACTTATATTATCTATAGAGAAAATATAATATACAAAGCTAACTATAGAAGTAATTTTGTGACCCTAGGAAAATACATATCAAAAAACAGGTTTTGAGTATCAAAAGACAAAAATAAACCCATTTGTATATTTGCTTCAGACATCAAAACGTTAAGTATAACTGAAGAATTGAGTACATCTTAAATAATACAAAGAATTTAAATAGAATGAAACTTGTAATATCTTACCAGTGTTGGCTTGTCTCGAGCATCCGGGGCCCCCGGCTCTAATTTATGCATGTTAAAGACAGTTATTTTTGCTCGCCAGGGGTCTATGAGGACCTGTTTACTGCCGGGGCTCTTAGAGATCCCTTTTCCCTTTATTCCTATATTTTCCTTTATTTTTTAAAAACTTTTTTTTAATATTTGTCCATTTCTTTTGTACTATAATGCTGTCCTTCTTATATCCCAAAACTTAAATTCTTATGCTGCTAAAAATAAATAAAATAAAATAAAATAAAATAAAAGTTCAATAAAATTTCTTTGTTTCATACCTATGATTTGCATATTTTGGTGGAATTATTTTAAAGACAAAAAGTTGTTTCCTTTTCAATTTTTTTTCTACTAATGAATATTTATGTGTGAAGATAGTTAAACACTGCAAATTAAAACGGATTAAGAATATTCCCCCAACGTGGATTTTTGGTCTTTCACATGACTGAAAAACAGGGAATCATTAATTTGCTGTGAAAGTCATTGCAAAATGTAGAGAAAGTCACGTGCCGCCGACATCAGATTTTTTTCGTTTACATTTTGTCCTAAAGATTAAATTCGTTCTCTGAATCTCCAACCCCTTATGAATCCATATATCGCCCCCCTCCCCCTTCAATCCATCCAAAACTTCTAGGACAATACTGTGCAGTTGCTCCCTCCACAGGGTTTTCCTTTATGTCCCATCTCCATATTTGTCATACATCCCCAGACAAAAAGTTGTCTGTTATGAAAAAGGGGGGGGGGGGTCCTCAGTCACTTCCGGGGGATGGATGACGAATTTAATCGCGTAATGGAAGGAACGAAAGTACGGACTATAGAAATTGGAAGAAAGCAGGGAGTCATAACCGTGTTAGTGTGGTCAATTGCGAACTTGAGAAGATATGCGTGAGGAGAGTTGGAATGGAGAAATTGGAAGGAATGGTCATTGTGGTATAGGAATTGTTTGATTCAATTTGAGGAATTTTAAAGGCATGTTCCAGTCGATTGATATAGGATGCATTTAGCAATGATGTAAGCCTTTTGAGAAATGATCTGTGGACAGAATATGGTAATATCAGTAATAAATATAAATTAGGACTTTGTTTTTAAAAATGAATATTTTATCAAATGAAGGCAGTTTTATTTGCCTGATAATATATGGTAATGTATAAGGAAAGTATTGAAATAGAGTCGAAAATTAGAATGCGAGTTTTAGACGGATTTACATGTTTCGGGCAGCACTCTAGAACATGAAACTCATTATTTTCAGCGTGACTTTCTTGCTGTGCGTATATGTCTGTCAGTGCAGCATTAGTTAAGGCTCCTGTATATAAGGCTCATGTATATTTAGGAGCCTTAGCGTTACCTTGATGCTGATTAAATTTCGATATGATTCGTAAAAACAGAACCGGCTTTATTTTCCGTAAAGGTCCATTAAATTACCGAAATCGGAAAAAATATAAGGCTAAATATGCTTAAATGTATCGATTAAATGATTATTTTATACGTAATGTTGGATGATAAAATGAATAAACAGGACTTGAAATACCCGGGTGCGCAGGTACACTGTGCACGTGAAGATAAAATTATGCATCCATAAACAATCGACAACCAATTCATAACCAATCGACACATTAAAACAAAAATTAAATTGAGACTGCAAATTCAATAAAATTCAATCTAATTTCAAATAATTACCCGTATTAATTTGAGCAAATTAAACTGAATTTAATTAATTGTGAAAGAAAGTAAGAGGAAATGAATTGGAGTTTGTAGGGGAAGTCATGTGCTGCCCACATGAGATGTTTGCTTTTCCTACAATACACGGTAATGCATTGGGAAAGTTTTGAAATCGTGGCAAAACTCGAGAGATCTACACGTTTCGAGACCTCTAGAATACGAAGAAACCATTTTCAGTGTGGTTTGTGTGCGTGGAATGTATGTATCCACTCTAACTCGAAATTATTTGATAACATTTTGTAAGTGAGTCCCTTGCGGGATACCTTGGTGCTGAATTGATTTTGGTGCGAATAGGAAAAGAAAAACCTACAATTTTTTTGCGAAATGACCAGCAAAATCGTCAAAATTTGAAACATGAAATTAAATATGCTGAAATGTATTAATTGAATTCTTGTTTTATACCTGCCTTTTAACAGCGAAACGATGAAGACCAACCGCATTACTCTAGGATGTACCATTCTTCAGATATTAAGGTTTTTTTTTTTTTTTTTTAATATTGAGAGACTGGCGATATTTTCCATTGTAGTTAAGAAATTATTCAATGAAATATCTTAAAATTTAGTACGTAATGCCACATATAGATTTCCTTGGTGCTGATTAGATTTTGGTACATTTCTAAAAAAATAGAACTTACCGGTTTTTTATGCGAAATAGCCCGTAAAATCTTCGAAATGCAAAATGAAAGAATATGCTTAAAAGCAATAATGTTTAAATATTCAAAAATATGATTAAAATGCCTGTTTTAGATGTAATTTTAAACGATGAAACAAATGAGACCAACTTTCACTACTATAAAACATATGCAAGCCTGTAACTGAAAGTTTCAGGGGAATCAGATATCCGCAATGGGGAGTATGGTTCCTGATAGTTATGATAATATATATATATATATATATATATATATATATATATATATATATATATATATATATATATAAAATAGTAGCTTTAAAATCCAATGAACGAAAAGTAAGAAGATGCAACACGATAAACCTAACTTTCTGAAACACCCTTTTATATATATATATATATATATATATATATATACATGTGCCATTCCTATTTACTCATTTTTTACATTTGCATATTTGCAAAGCATGCTTAATTTTTTAAATTTGAAAGATAAAGAAATTTAAAATTGAATCTTAAGAAAGAAAGTATTTTAGTATTTATGCGCAAGGCAGCAATAAACACTAATTACAAAATATAATATATAAAATATTAAGGATACAAAAGAATTAAGAGAAAGAAGGCAGTGTAAGGTGCTTACATAATGGCGGTAAGGGGTAGTGACCTTACACCCCAGTTAACAACGTGCACGCCCTTGATGCCGCGCCATTGCACTCCTGGACGCCAGCACCGACTGTTGCCGACCTTCGGAGTGACAATCAAAATTATCACAAGACCATTATAAATGGAGTAGTAAAATAAACTGAAGTATCAATAGGTGGAATGAAATCACTGATTTATCAGCAGTTTAAATACTTCCTCAAGATCTAAATACATCGCTCAAAGCAATGTTGCCATTATTTTCAAAATTCCCAATGTAAGACTTACAAAAAGATTTCAAAAGGAATTTAAAAAGGATTTTTAAAAAGTTTTCAAGAAAGAACATAATAGTGATCCATAATTATAATTTTTTCCGAAGAAATTAATTATATAACTTCTCATATAAGGTATTGGGTGTTTTTGTTTAAAAGCTTCCTTTATAAAAGCTTGATTGGTTTTCAGTCTGATGACGTCACTGTTAACAATACGTTTCGTTCAGTGAATATATATATATATATATTCACTGTAGAATATCATCTTCTATTGTCTTTTCGCATTAATCATACGATTGGCAACACTGGTCTCTTCATTTTGGCCTCCAATGGTTAGTACACTTGCAGTTTTTTATTCCAGGTATTCTTGTTTCCTTTATTATTTTTCTATATTTATGTGTGTAGTCCAAGTTTTTAGAGTTTATACATATTATCTAGCTCTAAAATCAGAAACACACATTTTGTGTTCATTTTGATTTAATACTTGGACCTGACGAAGCGTTTTTTCAAAATGAACAATTCATTTATTTAGGTCTAGCGCTTATTCACGTGTATAGCTTTAATGCTTGGATTTTAATTGTTTTTCAATTATCGATTCCATTCCATTGATATTTGTTGATTATCTTTAGCTTGATAACTAGCAATTTGCATTTTTTTTCCATTTGATTGGGGATTCTCTATTTAATACTTCTTTTTATTATGTAGGCATTTTTTAAAGTTAGGATTTTTTAGTTGCAACTTCTCTCTATTTTATCATTGGAATTTCAAACTATTATATATATATATATATATATATATATATAATAATAGAAGTTTGAAAATCCAATGAACGAAAAGTAAGAAGATGTAACACGATAAACCTAACTTTTTAAAAACACCCACAGAATAAAATATAATACAGCAAATCATCAATCAAATGGATTAAAAATACAAAACACTAGCTATCAAGTTACAGAAAATCAACCAAATTAAAAGGTATGGAAACAAAAAAAGAAAAACTTAAACTAAATTCAACTATCTAACTGGCGTACAAAACAAATGTAAAAATCAATTAATCCCCAAGCATATGGAAAAAATAAAAAAATTAATATCGAATCAACAAGTCAATGAAAAATATAATACAAAGGTAAGGAATCGAAATAAGTATAACAAACGAAATCAAGCACAAACGCCTTACACGTGGACAAGGCTCTAAGCCTAAATCATGAATTGTTAACCTCTACAAAAATCTAATCATGTCCAAGTTTTTTGTAGAAGCAAACACAAAAATGTATGTTTCTGAAGAAATAGATAGATTAAATCTATGAACTATTTCTACTTGGACGACATACATAAAGATGGAATAAAAAAGAAAAAATGAATACCTGGAAAAAGCACAGCGTGTGTACAGACGATTCATTACAGGGATCGAGGGAACACTGATAGAAGAGACCAGTGTTGCCATTCGTAAAGAAAAAATAAAAAACCATTTACTGTTGCCATTCATAAGAATTGAAAAACTGTGAAGCGAAATGTAAAGAAAAAGTATTAATATACAAAAAGAGCTACTAAAAAGAGGGGCAAATAAAGGTAATGCTGAAGCGGGAAGTGAATGGGGAAAAAAAAAAAAAAAAAAAAAAAATGGAGATGACTGGCTAATATAAGATACTATGAATAGAATTATATGATACTATGGAAAGAATTATAAAAATCCAGCTATTTTAAATTTTTTAACAATACTATTTACTAAATAAGTGGGATATTTATATAAATTACTAGTAATTTTGAGATTATTGATATGCATAGCATGAAATTTTTTATCAGATAATCTATAAATTCTAAAAAGCTGATTGAGTATAATATTTCTAAACAATTGAATCGAGTTACAGGAATTAAAAGGTAATATTTTATTAATATTAAAATTATAAAAGTCTTTTTTATCATATAAATTTGTAACAATTATATATATATATATATATATATATATATATATATATATATATAAATTAAAAGATTTTAATATATATATATATATATATATATATATATATATAAATTAAAAGATTTTAATCGAAAACTATGCATAAACTACAGTATGTACAAAAAAACCCATCTCTAGCATATCTGTTACAAATGAGTAACTATAGACCAAGGCTAAGGATAAAGATAGAAGGTAACATATCACTACAATGGAAAGGGGGATGAGAAGAGAATATTAGGATACAAAAATCACAATTAAGAAGTATATATGAAAATAAATAAAAATAAAAAAGAAAACACGGCAAAAATGAGAAAAGGCAATAATAATTAGCTCAGGATAAAAGATTAAGACATAGAGAACAACAATTGAAACTACACAAAAAATGGCGGTTAGTTCGAAATTGCATTCTCATCAGGACAGCCATACAATTCGAATTAAAACCGATAGAATAGCCAGTTTCTGACAATGGCGATAGTATTTAACTATAGACACCATTGGAACTGTCTACGGGTTAGTGGAAGGAGAAAAAATAAACCAATTGAATTACAAATCAGAAAAATAATACTTCCTCGAACAGAAATATTAACTCACAAGCATTGCTACCACGTGTAGGTTGAACAAGCGACTGAGCATTTCACCTCACTTCGTCAATGCGAGTGAGCACCGGAATGAATACATTTGAACGATACATAACCCTCACAGCAAAGATCGTCACATGTGTGACAGTTAGGTTGTAGTCACGTGACACCTGGGTCACAATGTGACATCATATTTGTGACTTCTATGCGACGTTACGTATTAGTAACTTTGTAAATTCATTGTGACTATATTCTGTGACGTTTCCACAATTTAATTAACACGTAACAATGTGACGACATTACAATGGCAATTACAATGTGACGTCACAAACGACCATGAAAATGACCAAAATGACTTCGCTGTGACCGCAATATGACATTGCCGAGACGTACTGCGACGTCCTGTGACGTCCCAAAGTCACAATGTGACGTAAAGATTGCGTCACTGTGAAAATAAATGCTGTTAGGGAATATGTATGGAGTCTTTCAAAAATAGTAATCAGTATAGGACTCAGGACAAGTGGAAAATAGTCATTCGAATATAGTAAACAGTATTAGACTCAGGCTAAGTGGTAAGTTAGGTGATAGGAATGGGTGAATTCTCAAAAACGAGTTATCCAATCAAAGATAAATAATGCATGTGTAAAATAATTACGTGGTATATTTGAAATTATTAATAATATTATTTATAAATACTTCCGGATATTGGTAATTTTGACAAATGCGTTTAAGATTATTGATGTGGAGAAAGTGAAACCGAGGATCAGAAAGTCGATGTATTCGAAAAAGCTGGTTTAAAATGATGTTTCTAAACAATTGAATAGAATTTCAAGATTGATATGATAGCAGCTTTATGAAGTTGTAAGAATCTTTTTTATCATATAGATTGGTGATTACATGATTATTGAGGGTATCTAAATATATATATATATATATATATAGCGGCACCAGGCTTTCACAATTGGGAGTGCTTATGCGAAGCATATAGTATAGTTTAAACGTGACAAATAGTTTACTTGTGGAACTTTAATTCATTATATTTTGCCCAATGATTTCTGCATGATATAGCCATGGTCTTAATTCGTAAAAAAATACTGAATAAAAAGAATTTTGAAAATTATGAACACGCTAGCACAGATGTCAATGGAATATTGACGATGTTTTGCCAAACACGATACGAAACTAACGTCTCTGTATCCTTCCGCTATGGGTGAGAGCTCACTACAGATTCTTTATTGCAACTTTGCGCATGTGCAGTCATTTGGAACTGGATCTAGCCAGAAACCCTAAAAATATCTGATCTCAGATTTGTAAATCCGTAAATAAAATAACGACTTAAAAAAGAGACAGAAACTGAAAATTGTTAGAATAAAGGGCAGTTGTTAAGTAAAAAGGAGTATTTGAGCAATTTGTAATGGGGGTGCTGAAGTATCCCTATATATATGTATATATATATATATATATATATATATATATATATATAAAAATATATATATATATATATATATATGTATGTATATATATATATATATATATATATATATATATATGTATATATATATATATATATATATATATATATATATATATATATAAATAAATACATATATAAAAATATAAATTAGTAAACCCAATGTTAGAATGTAAAAAGTAACTCATAATACACTATTCCAAAATTTTCTACAAAATCCAAAGAAATAAAAGAAATTAAGACATAAAGAGGAATACACACACACATATATATATATATATATATATATATAAAAATTGAAGGATTTTAATCGAAAATTATGCATAAACTACTGTATGTACAAAAAAACCCATCTCTAGCATATCTGTTACAAATGAGTAACTATAGGCCAAGACTAAGGATAAAGATAGAAGGTAACATATCACTACAATGGAAAGGGGTATGAGAAGAATAATAGGATTCAAAAATCACAATTAAAAGTATATAAAAGTAAATAAAAATAAAACTCGGCAAAAATGAGAATAGGCAATAATAATCAGCTCAAGATAAGAGATTAAGAATAGAGAACAATCTATATATATATATATATATATATATATATATATATATATATATATATATATATATATATATATATATATATATATATATATATATATATATATATATATATATATATATATATATATATATATATATATATATATATATATATATATACAGTGGCTCCCAAAAGTGTTCGTACACTTTAAAAATTTGTAGAAAAAGCGCTGCCGCCTGGAATTGAATTCGAATATAAAGTTAAATATTTTATCATATCAACTACATGTGATTATAAAACCTAACATTTTTTTTTAAATATTGTCTCATTTTTTTTTTTTTTATAAAAATGAAAATGCAAAGAGGCAGAGAAAGAGCAAGTCACAAAAGTGATCGTATACCGAAACATTTTCGGATAAATCTATATAAATAAAATTTAAAATCTGTCTGTCTGTCTGTTTGTCCCGCCATCATGGGAGAACGGCTGAGCCGAATTTGATGAAATTTTGTAGGCAGCCTGGAAATAGTTCCATTTAAAATTTAGTCCATGTCTCGAGTTCCTACGATTAGTGATTCTCGAGATAATAGTGGAAAACGAAACTTTCGTTTGTGTCATCATCACGGGAGAACTGCTGAACCGAATTTAATGAAATTTTATGGGTAGCCTTGAAACAGCCCCCTTAAATTTAGTCCAAGTTTCGAGTTTCTAAGACTAGGGGTTGTCGAGATATTAATTGAAAACGAAACTTTTTCCTAGGAGTTCTACTCTCAAACTCCCTGGTTCCTCTAAACGAAAAGGTTGAAAACCGTTTGTTTAACACATAAAAATAAATTAACATTTTATTTGAGTTTGGTGGCAGATTTTTGTGTTAAATAGTCACTTTCTGAGATCATGAATTGCTTGAAAACATGAATTTAGATTGAAAATATATCACCATGGTTTTTTTTTTCTTTTTCACAAGCTTTTACTCAACGATGAAAGTTTTAAAAAATCAAAATGGTTAATTAATTTTTAGAATTGTATGAGGTTATATCATGTTGCTCGGCACCGCAATTAAATTAAATATCTTTGTTAATGTTTATTATTATTTTTTCGATTTGATTAATAAATAAATAGATATAAAGAATATACTATCTTATAAATGAACGGTTAGATTTTTCTTTTAATTATATTTATTGTAGACTGCGTACATCTCTTTCATTTATTTTGGAAAAGAATGTTGGTTAGTTTGGTCAAGCTTATATATATATATATAATGTTAAGCTAATAAACTTATATATTGTGTTTAGTCATTAAATTCATTTAGCCGATTGTTGAAACTGAAGAAGAGTAGAACGTGTATATCTTCTAATACAATTTTAGTGTTTTCATTTAGTATATACAAACAGGATCTGGATGTTTTGTTCAGATCTGCAAATTCAGAGCTGCGAATTTGGCGGATTATCGCTAACTTGGCAACTTTTCTTTTTTGCCAAATTGACGGAAATGTCGCCAAATGTTAAAAATTGCGGTATTCAATGAAATTTATTTTGCTTTTTTAGAAAAAAGTACTGAAATGATGTATCGTTAGCATTTGCCTGTCAGTCCAACCATCCTACTTAGTAACACATTTAGCGAATTTTTAAAATGTCATCAAATTGATAAAAATGTTTGTAAATCCATAAAAATATCTTGAAATTGATAAAATCGCGCTAAATAAATGAAATTCATTGTGTTTTGTTATTGGATAGTATCGTGATGATGTTTCGTCAATTTGTCGCTAAATGGGACTATCAGTTCTACAATCCCACTTGGCAATAAATTTGGCGATTTTTTAAAATGTCGCTAAATTGACGAAAATGTCGCCAAACCTTCCATAGAGATAGCATTATTCAGACGATATTTTTTCCACCAATTTATTTGAAGCAAATGATATTATGTCGCTTAGCAACGGATTTAAATCCAATGTATTTATGCAGCAGACGATTTTTATTAAATCTTTTACGATTTGAATAATAAAGATATGTATATAAAATAAATTTCATTGACATTGCATTTTTGATTGGATAATATCAGTTACGGCAAAAGTTATTGAAACTCATATATTGTACGTTGTACGAGAAATCTTCTACAAATGCACGGGTATATCTTCTATTCTAAGATTATAAGTAGTACAGGTATATTGGCATATATTTTGGGATATATTGGCATATATTGGAATCTAGTACGGCTTTCTGCTATGAAGATTACGGGGATTACAGATATCTTCAATTTAAAACGTCATCTGTTTTATTTTGGCAAAGATTTTTGAGACTCATATTGTAATACGGATAATCTTCTACTAACACTCGGACATATCTTCTAATCTACGACATTATAAGTAGTACGGGTATAATTCCCATATAATTTTTGCACTTTCATTTTGGCATATATTGGAATCAATTACTGCCTTCAGGTTCAAAGATTACGGGTTTATTAAAATTTTCAATTTATACCTGTAATCTACTGATACAGGTTATATATTCTAATATTCGCGTATATAAGTAGTATGGGTGCCATACAATTTTAACGCTTTTTTTTTGCATATATTGATTCAATTCCATATTTTTTGTAAATTTGCTTACAACAGGATGTTTTATTCTTCAGATCTGCCCATGAAGATAATTTTGTATAGCGAGAATAGAAATTTTTAAACTTCTTTTTAGGAGCATTACATTAAATATTTTAACAGAATATTTTTATTAAAAATGTCATTTAGTATACTATAGGAATTTGCACATGATTGTGAATTTTAAGTTCTTTTATATTATATACCCCGTAAGAAGAACGGGTATGTTGCTAGATCATAGATACAATTATTGTCTGATGTCGCTGTTTTTAACACTTTACAACATAGTTGAAAAGTGTTTATGACTTTGTTCATTTTGTTTGTCTGTCTGTCCTTTAGCACGATAACTGCCGTAAAAATGACTTTATCAAAATGAAATTTTAGTATGTTGTTCAGACGGTCTGTGGGATCTATAGGAATATAAATGAATGATATCACCCAATTAGTTTTGGATTGAACCTGGGTTGAAAAAATGAAATGTACATTGAACCCTATGGAACCTAATTTTTCAAACATTTTTTAAGCGAATTTAAAATTCACAAATTGCTTCGAAAGTTTAAGAAAATATTCAAATTATTCCATAAAATATATAAAAAAAAATTCAGCAAAATATATTCAGTAATTTTTTGAATAAAAAGTAAAATAATAATTGCATCCTTTATATGAAGAGATCACGCGACCCACTTCAAAATAATATATGACATCCATCTTGTGTTAAAATCGTGATTTTTAAAGTTCTTTTTAATTCATATTTGTGTTGAATCCGTCCTAAAACCGCTTTATTTTTGCTTAAATTCTGTGCATCTACATCCTGAAACAACGCAAATACAATATAGTTGAGTTTAAATGATCATCCAACTTTGATTATTTCTACAACGAAGCCTACTTTTCACTTATGGAAAATGTAAATACCAAAAGATGTAGAATGAGTTGTCTAAGAATTGCTGCATTTCTTTAGCGCAAAATTATTTAGCCCATGGAGTCTGCAATATAGCTGCTATGAATGAAACAATCATTGATTTTACAGAGAAGCAAACGATTTTTTGATAAAGTTGTGAGCATAGAGTTAAATTACTTGTACCTCCATAATTTTAAGTTTTAAATAAAATTAATTATTATAGTATTGTGATGAATGAAATGAATGGAAAAATGTTATGAATGAAATGCTGCTTTTACTTAAAGAGACAGCTGATTTATATTTCGATGACGTCATTTGAAAAATTTCATTTGTTTTCGATGAAGTTTTGAAATATAATAAATTATTGTAGTATTATAATAATTTTAAAAATATTACCGAGGAATGTATCGCATTTTAGAGATGTTTAAACCAGGCAATTTATATTTCAATACCGTCATTTGAATGAAGTTCATTTTTTTCGATGAAGTTTTAAGTTTTGAAATACAATAAGTTAATGTAGTATTGTGATAATTTTTAAAATATTACCGAGGAATGTATCGCATTTTAGAGATGTTTAAATAAAATTGCATTGAAGCTGGAAAGTGTTTCATAAGCAATGCTTTATGCATGGTTGATCTTTCTTGTTTATGTTTGCATTATGGCGACATTTAAAAAATCGTTTGGCTTTAATTTTTGCTTGCTTACTTCGTAATATTTCGTATTATTTAAAAATGGCTCGTAGTCGTAAGGAAACAACGAGTAGCATTCGAAAATTGATTATTTTTCATCATAGTAGTGATAAATCAGTTTGTAAAATCGCTAAATTAGTAAATTTATCCCATTCTACGGTGTAGTATGTGATAAAACGCTTTAAAGAAAAAATTCGGATCGAAAACAAGGTAAGGAATGGTCGTCCGGCAAAGTTAACTCAACGTGATCAGAGATTTGTTATTTGTAGTTAGAAAATTTGTGAAAAATCCACATTTGAGTGCTTTAAAAATTTCTACAGAATTTACTGAAAAAATTTCTTCTCCAATTTCACCTGAAACTGTTCGACAAGTGCTCAGATCAGCTGGATTACATGGGCGTTCTGCCCAAAGAAAATTTTCTGTAAGTGCGAAAAATAGAAAGCTTAGGTTTTCCTTCGCAAAATCAATGATAAATAAGCCCGAAACGTATTAGAATCATGTCTTATTTGCAGATGAAAACAAATTTAAAATTTTTGGTTCCGATGGGCGTATAATTGTATGGAGAAGAAAAAATGAGGAACTTAATCCCGAGAACTTAGTTGGAATGGAACAGTAAAGCATGGCGGTGGAGGTGTCCTTGTGTGGGGTGCTGTCAGCATCAAGACTAGGTAATTTGGTATTTATTGATGACATAATGAATCATGTTCTTTATTTAAATATTTTAAAAGGCAATTTAAAATTATCAGCCCAAAATTAGGTATTGGAAACAACTTTGTTTTTATCAAGATAACGATCCTAAGCACAGGGATCTCAATGTTCGCCTCTGGTGTCTTCATATATGTCCACAAGTTCTGAAAACACCACCTCAGTCGCCGGATTTAAACCCAATAGAACACATTTGGAGAGAACTGAAGGTTAGAGTACGAAGACACGACATTAACATGAAAAGCGAACTAAAAACAGTAATGATCGAAGAATGGAGGAACATTGATGCAGAAATTACAAAAAAAATCTGATGTGGGCAGTAGTAGAAGAAGGGGCGTTCACCGACGAAGGAGGTATGTGAGGTATGAGGTATGGCCGCCATCTTGAATTCCGTAATCCTGGACGGGGGTGTAAAAGGGGGGGGGGGAAGAATGAAAAAAGGTGGGGGTCAAAATTTTTAGAAACTTTTTTTCGGGTGGCAACGATTTCGTAGTCTTGTACGAGGGGTTGAGGGGGAAATAAATTTTTGGAATGAGATTTTTCTAAGTATGGAAGAAACTTTTTTCAGGTTGGCAACACCTGCGAAGGAGGTATGGAACCATCAGCGACCCCTAGCGGCGAAAAGTGGAACTATCGGGGATAGAACTTAGAAATATTTGTTGTTTGGGTTGCCATAGCAACACCTGTATGGGAGAAACTTTTTTCGAGGTGGCAACACCGTCGGTGGCGGTATGGAACCATCAGCGCCCCCTAGCGGCAGAAAGGAGAATTAAAACTGGGGATTTTTCTGATTGTTGCGATTTTTTTTTCTTTTTCTAAATGAATTAATTAAGTACGAAATATTGGTATTTTTTTTCTTTTTTCTAAATGAATTAAAGGGTGTTAATGAGGATAATTAAATAAAGTAATTAAGTAATGAATATCCCTCCGCCTTCTAAGAAAAGAGTGCTTGTCCTATATCGCGGTTACGAAGTGAACTGCGAGAATCTTGTAGGGTGTAGGGGTATGCCAAGAGGATTGAACATGAATTTTAAGAAAGTGTCACTTTTAGCGTTTTTTCGCAAAAAGTTTTCAAAACGTTAAAAAAACAACAAAAATGTACGTTTTTAAAATAAATTGTGGTTTTTAGATTGTTTGAATTCTCTATGGGAAATAACATGGGTTTTCACACTTTTGTGTATTTTTTGTAAAAAAAATGGGCGTTTTTGCAAAAGTGTTACCAAAAAAGCGTTTTTTGAAAAATGTGACATTTTGCGATTTTTTTTTCAAAATGCCGTTTTCTCTATGGGAATTAACATAGGTTTTCGCACTTTTACATTTTTTTAAAAAAAATGTGCGTTTTTGCAAAAGTGTTACCAAAAATGCGTTTTTTGAAAAATGTGACATTTTGCGATTTTTTTCAAAAACAGACTTTTTACTTATAAAAACTAAGAAAAACACGTTTTTAAAGTAGCAGAATCGCGTGAATTGGTGTTTTAAAGTAGCAGAATCGCGTGAATTGGTGTTTTAAAGTAGCAGAATCGCGTGAATTGGGTGTATGGGAATCTCGAGAATCTCGGGGGTTTAAGGGGTATGTTTCCCCAACCAGTCTTGGAGTTCAAAAATTTAAAAAATAAATATTTTCAATAAATATTCCCAAAAATAAATATTTTTAAATAATCGTGAAAGTGTCCAAAATACTTGAGTGTTATGAATCTCACAAGTTAATTAAAAGATGTTAATTAAATTAGTGTTATGAATCTCACATGTTAATTAAAGGATGTTAATTAAATTAAGTTATTAAGTATTGGATATCCGTATGCCAGGAGCATGTCAAAGACGTGCCATGAGTATGCTAAATGCATGCCAAGGTCTACCAAGATCATCGTTCTTACAATACCCCTCCACTACATCGCGGTTACGAAGTGAACTGTGAGAATATCGTATGATGAGGGGTGTGCCAAGAGCATCGAACGTAAATTTTAAGAATGTGTCACTTTTAGCGTTTTTTCACAAAAAGTTTCAAAAATGTTAAAAAACAGCAAAAATGTACGTTTTTAAAATAAATTGTGGTTTTTAGATTGTTTGAATTCTCTATGTGAAATAACATGGGTTTTCACACTTTTATGAATTTTTTAGAAAAAAAATGTGCGTTTTTGCAAAAGTGTTACCAAAAAAGCGTTTTTTGAAAAATGTGACATTTTGCGATTTTTTTTCAAAATGCCGTTTTCTCTATGGAAATTAACATAGGTTTTCGCACTTTTACATTTTTTTTTAAAAAAATGTGCGTTTTTGCAAAAGTGTTACCAAAAATGCGTTTTTTGAAAAATGTGACATTTTGCGATTTTTTTCAAAAACACACTTTTTACTTGTAAAAACTAAGAAAAACATGTTTTCAAAGTAGCAGAATCGCGTGAATTGATGTTTTAAAGTAGTAGAATCGCGTGATCGACTATATTCGATGAATGACTTTATTCGAGGAGGTGTATAAACCCAATGAGGGAACCCATAGACTGTTTGTCAGCAATCCGCGAAACATGTAACTTAGTAATGCTATGAATCCCAGATCCATTTCAGTCTGAAAATCTAGAAAAACCCCAGAGAATATACCTATTTTAAAAATAAGTATTATAAAAAAGGTTAGTGCATCAGTTTATACACATAGTGCGTGTCTTATTTCTCTAAATCCCACCATTTTTAAAAATAAAAGTACATGCCAGAACCCTCCACGCTTAAGTCTCGGTAAAAATGATTTAGCTATAAGTGTCCCCGCCCAGCCCTTTTGTGTGGATGGAGGGGAGATATTTAACGCATTCTGGGCACTGGGAGAATACGTAGTGGACGTTGACACGTATTATATTACTGAATAAGAAATTGCTTAACCCGAAATATGAACGAGTCTGTATTCAGGAGATATATAACCGAAAATGGTTATCTTGTGATTTTTAACGTTTGAAATAGCAACATACAGGTTAATTTCTTTACGACGAATAACATATATTTTTTTGTATGCATACCAGTTTTAAGTGAAATGTAACACATATAACTTTCCGAGGGAGGGAGAAACGCCTAATATGATGATACATATGATACACGCGTTCAACAGAAATCAGCGGAAATAAATGGTAAGATAGTTTTTAAAGACGAGACCTTGAAATTTCTTTCGATAAATAAGGTATTTGAGGTTATTTAACGTGTAAATGATCGATGCATGGTAATAAAATGAGGAACTGGGCTAAGTTTTCAAGTATAGGACTTTGAAGTTTTTAGCTAAATGTAATATGCGCCAACATTTTATAAGATGATATTACCTGCAGAGTGAGTATAAGACGATCCCATCAGCAGCAGCTAGTTACAAAGTGTCGAACTAGACGAACATTTCTACGATACAAAATTTAAATATCCTAACCAAATACAATGCTTTGTAGCTTTTAAAGGGTTGGAAACACCTACGAAGACGGCATGCATGATACTTATAGCCGATACATAGCCGCGAAATGGGAAACTAACAAAGATTTTTTTTAGGGGTAGAACTTGAATTTATAATTAAACATGATTTCTACTAACTACTGCAAAGGGAGAGAGATGCATAGCGAAAGGGGTTATGTATATATATATATATATATATATATAAAATGCATATAACCAACACCCACCGGTGGAATGCAGATCTAAGATAGTATTTTTAGGAGAAGACATGGGATTCTTAAGTAAATGGAGTATTTAGAGGCATTTAAAGAGATATAAACATAAGATAAGGTAACATCCATAATACACACAACTAATATAGGACAGCGAAAGGAAAACTTTAATATTGTTTAGAGACCGAACTTCAAATTTTTAAGTAAATGTGTGTGTTTGGAAAATTTTTAATGAACTATGTGCGATACACATGTCTCCGATCACAGGGGTGGAAAAGTGATACCGGAGCAGTTTTTAAAGATGTGACTTTGACTTTTTTCAATTAAGTGAAGAATCTACTAAATATTAGAGGGTGCTAGCGCTTACCGAGGGTTTTATGTATAATACACATAAGCAGCATATAACATTAGGAAGGGGATATTAGAAAAATTTTTAAAGATAGGACTTTAGATTTTGGAACTAAATGAGATATCAAGAAACATTTAAAGGGGGTGAAAACATCTAATGAGGCGGAATGGGGGTGTACTTACCCAAGATACCCAGCACTGAAATTATTCACTAAGATAAATTTTTTTAAAGTAAAGACTTTAGAAGTTTCACATAAAAGGCAATTTATACTAGTTTTTAAAGAAATGAAAACGCCCAGCGAGATGACTTAGAATGAATACAACGCCGATATATATAACACTGAAAAGAAAACTTAAATATTGTTTAAAGACTGCACTTCAAATTTCAAAGTAAATGTACATACCCAGAAACTTTTAATGGACTAGTATAATACACATACTCGATATAACAGTTAAATGACGAACTAAGAATAATTTATAAGTATGTAACTTTGGATTTTTTTAGTTAAATAGGGATTTCAGCTAATTTTTAGAGGGATAGAAAAGTATACTAAAGGGTGTACAACAAATTTTTAGAAGGAACTAAGAGAATTTTCTAGTTAAATAGGGATTTCCACTACTTTTTAAAGGGATATAAAGACATACTAAAGGGTATACAGTAAATTTTTAGAGGGGACTTTGAGAATTTTTTAGCTAAATAGGGATTTCTACTAACTTTTAAGGAATAGAAACACATACTGAAGAGTATAGAGCGTAATCATTACTAACACCTAGTGCTAAAATGAGGAATTAGAGTAATATTTAGGGGATGGGACTTTAGATTTTTAAGTAAATGTTATGTTTAAAAACTTTTAAAGTAGCGTAAATACCTACTAAGATGACATATGCGATACACATAGCCAATACATAGTTATTAAATAGGGAAAAGCTAAGATGGCTTTTTAGAATAACACCTAAAATTTTTTCTAACTAAGCGCAATATATCAACACTTAAAGCGGACGAATACGAAGATTCAGACGGCATGTGTGATACACATCGCGGGCACATAATAGTTAAATGTTAATTTAAGTAAGTTTTTAAGGATAGAACTCTGAATTTTTTGGGTAAATGAGATGTTTAAGAACATTTAAAGAGTCAAAAATACCTAATAAGGTGGTATGAGATGATTTCATCATCATCAGATAACAGCGAAATGGGGATACTACAAATATTTTAAAGGGGAATCCTTAAAATTTCTAAGTAAATAACCTTTAAAGGGGCGAAAAATATATAGTGAAGTTGTGTAGATAATACAGGTCATCGACATTCTAAAACAGACAAGACATGTCTATACAAGATAAAAAATGTTGTACGTTAATATAAACATACATTATTCTATGTAGCAATGTAATACATGCCCCAAGATTTATATAAAGTAATCGCGAATCCATTATACCAATCCCATCAGAAATCAGCTAAAATAATAAAATTACCAAGCTGAATAATATATCTAGGTACTAAAACCCCAACAAACTACATTAAATTGATAAAAATCTTAACTAAATAAAATAATGAAGCTGTAACATACTATAAAAATACTAAGTTTAATAAAATAATAGAATAAAATCATATTAAAGCAAGTACTTACATGTTCAATCCGACTCAAAAATGCTGCATTAGGTGTAGGCCGATGAATAATGACAGATATAACATCTCCAGCTTTACCAACTTAAACCGACATATTCGCAGAGCAACTTGAAACGCGTCTTAACAGCACGAAATCCACAGCAGAAGTGATAAAATCGATACTTCAACGACACCCCCTACACGACAAGGTCACATCAAGGTTATATCATGGTTACTGTTAAACTATGGTATAAAATAGAATCACATGTTAAAAAATAATAGATTTTAATTATTTTACTAAAATCTATTATTTTTTAACATGTGATTCTATTTTATACCATAGTTTAACAGTAACCATGATATAACCTTGATGTGACCTTGTCGTGTAGGGGGTGTCGTTGAAGTATCGATTTTATCACTTCTGCTGTGGATTTCGTGCTGTTAAGACGCGTTTCAAGTTGCTCTGCGAATATGTCGGTTTAAGTTGGTAAAGCTGGAGATGTTATATCTGTCATTATTCATCGGCCTACACCTAATGCAGCATTTTTGAGTCGGATTGAACATGTAAGTACTTGCTTTAATATGATTTTATTCTATTATTTTATTAAACTTAGTATTTTTATAGTATGTTACAGCTTCATTATTTTATTTAGTTAAGATTTTTATCAATTTAATGTAGTTTGTTGGGGTTTTAGTACCTAGATATATTATTCAGCTTGGTAATTTTATTATTTTAGCTGATTTCTGATGGGATTGGTATAATGGATTCGCGATTACTTTATATAAATCTTGGGGCATGTATTACATTGCTACATAGAATAATGTATGTTTATATTAACGTACAACATTTTTTATCTTGTATAGACATGTCTTGTCTGTTTTAGAATGTCGATGACCTGTATTATCTACACAACTTCACTATATATTTTTCGCCCCTTTAAAGGTTATTTACTTAGAGATTTTAAGGATTCCCCTTTAAAATATTTGTAGTATCCCCATTTCGCTGTTATCTGATGATGATGAAATCATCTCATACCACCTTATTAGGTATTTTTGACTCTTTAAATGTTCTTAAACATCTCATTTACCCAAAAAATTCAGAGTTCTATCCTTAAAAACTTACTTAAATTAACATTTAACTATTATGTGCCCGCGATGTGTATCACACATGCCGTCTGAATCTTCGTATTCGTCCGCTTTAAGTGTTGATATATTGCGCTTAGTTAGAAAAAATTTTAGGTGTTATTCTAAAAAGCCATCTTAGCTTTTCCCTATTTAATAACTATGTATTGGCTATGTGTATCGCATATGTCATCTTAGTAGGTATTTACGCTACTTTAAAAGTTTTTAAACATAACATTTACTTAAAAATCTAAAGTCCCATCCCCTAAATATTACTCTAATTCCTCATTTTAGCACTAGGTGTTAGTAATGATTACGCTCTATACTCTTCAGTATGTGTTTCTATTCCTTAAAAGTTAGTAGAAATCCCTATTTAGCTAAAAAATTCTCAAAGTCCCCTCTAAAAATTTACTGTATACCCTTTAGTATGTCTTTATATCCCTTTAAAAAGTAGTGGAAATCCCTATTTAACTAGAAAATTCTCTTAGTTCCTTCTAAAAATTTGTTGTACACCCTTTAGTATACTTTTCTATCCCTCTAAAAATTAGCTGAAATCCCTATTTAACTAAAAAAATCCAAAGTTACATACTTATAAATTATTCTTAGTTCGTCATTTAACTGTTATATCGAGTATGTGTATTATACTAGTCCATTAAAAGTTTCTGGGTATGTACATTTACTTTGAAATTTGAAGTGCAGTCTTTAAACAATATTTAAGTTTTCTTTTCAGTGTTATATATATCGGCGTTGTATTCATTCTAAGTCATCTCGCTGGGCGTTTTCATTTCTTTAAAAACTAGTATAAATTGCCTTTTATGTGAAACTTCTAAAGTCTTTACTTTAAAAAAATTTATCTTAGTGAATAATTTCAGTGCTGGGTATCTTGGGTAAGTACACCCCCATTCCGCCTCATTAGATGTTTTCACCCCCTTTAAATGTTTCTTGATATCTCATTTAGTTCCAAAATCTAAAGTCCTATCTTTAAAAATTTTTCTAATATCCCCTTCCTAATGTTATATGCTGCTTATGTGTATTATACATAAAACCCTCGGTAAGCGCTAGCACCCTCTAATATTTAGTAGATTCTTCACTTAATTGAAAAAAGTCAAAGTCACATCTTTAAAAACTGCTCCGGTATCACTTTTCCACCACTGTGATCGGAGACATGTGTATCGCACATAGTTCATTAAAAATTTTCCAAACACACACATTTACTTAAAAATTTGAAGTTCGGTCTCTAAACAATATTAAAGTTTTCCTTTCGCTGTCCTATATTAGTTGTGTGTATTATGGATGTTACCTTATCTTATGTTTATATCTCTTTAAATGCCTCTAAATACTCCATTTACTTAAGAATCCCATGTCTTCTCCTAAAAATACTATCTTAGATCTGCATTCCACCGGTGGGTGTTGGTTATATGCATTTTATATATATATATATATATATATATATACATAACCCCTTTCGCTATGCATCTCTCTCCCTTTGCAGTAGTTAGTAGAAATCATGTTTAATTATAAATTCAAGTTCTACCCCTAAAAAAAATCTTTGTTAGTTTCCCATTTCGCGGCTATGTATCGGCTATAAGTATCATGCATGCCGTCTTCGTAGGTGTTTCCAACCCTTTAAAAGCTACAAAGCATTGTATTTGGTTAGGATATTTAAATTTTGTATCGTAGAAATGTTCGTCTAGTTCGACACTTTGTAACTAGCTGCTGCTGATGGGATCGTCTTATACTCACTCTGCAGGTAATATCATCTTATAAAATGTTGGCGCATATTACATTTAGCTAAAAACTTCAAAGTCCTATACTTGAAAACTTAGCCCAGTTCCTCATTTTATTACCATGCATCGATCATTTACACGTTAAATAACCTCAAATACCTTATTTATCGAAAGAAATTTCAAGGTCTCGTCTTTAAAAACTATCTTACCATTTATTTCCGCTGATTTCTGTTGAACGCGTGTATCATATGTATCATCATATTAGGCGTTTCTCCCTCCCTCGGAAAGTTATATGTGTTACATTTCACTTAAAACTGGTATGCATACAAAAAAATATATGTTATTCGTCGTAAAGAAATTAACCTGTATGTTGCTATTTCAAACGTTAAAAATCACAAGATAACCATTTTCGGTTATATATCTCCTGAATACAGACTCGTTCATATTTCGGGTTAAGCAATTTCTTATTCAGTAATATAATACGTGTCAACGTCCACTACGTATTCTCCCAGTGCCCAGAATGCGTTAAATATCTCCCCTCCATCCACACAAAAGGGCTGGGCGGGGACACTTATAGCTAAATCATTTTTACCGAGACTTAAGCGTGGAGGGTTCTGGCATGTACTTTTATTTTTAAAAATGGTGGGATTTAGAGAAATAAGACACGCACTATGTGTATAAACTGATGCACTAACCTTTTTTATAATACTTATTTTTAAAATAGGTATATTCTCTGGGGTTTTTCTAGATTTTCAGACTGAAATGGATGTGGGATTCATAGCATTACTAAGTTACATGTTTCGCGGATTGCTGACAAACAGTCTATGGGTTCCCTCATTGGGTTTATACACCTCCTCGAATAAAGTCATTCATCGAATATAGTCGATCACGCGATTCTACTACTTTAAAACATCAATTCACGCGATTCTGCTACTTTGAAAACATGTTTTTCTTAGTTTTTACAAGTAAAAAGTGTGTTTTTGAAAAAAATCGCAAAATGTCACATTTTTCAAAAAACGCATTTTTGGTAACACTTTTGCAAAAACGCACATTTTTTAAAAAAAAAATGTAAAAGTGCGAAAACCTATGCTAATTTCCATAGAGAAAACGGCATTTTGAAAAAAAATCGCAAAATGTCACATTTTTCAAAAAACGCTTTTTTTGGTAACACTTTTGCAAAAACGCACATTTTTTTTCTAAAAAATTCATAAAAGTGTGAAAACCCATGTTATTTCACATAGAGAATTCAAACAATCTAAAAACCACAATTTATTTTAAAAACGTACATTTTTGCTGTTTTTTAACATTTTTGAAACTTTTTGTGAAAAAACGCTAAAAGTGACACATTCTTAAAATTTACGTTCGATGCTCTTGGCACACCCCTCATCATACGATATTCTCACAGTTCACTTCGTAACCGCGATGTAGTGGAGGGGTATTGTAAGAACGATGATCTTGGTAGACCTTGGCATGCATTTAGCATACTCATGGCACGTCTTTGACATGCTCCTGGCATACGGATATCCAATACTTAATAACTTAATTTAATTAACATCCTTTAATTAACATGTGAGATTCATAACACTAATTTAATTAACATCTTTTAATTAACTTGTGAGATTCATAACACTCAAGTATTTTGGACACTTTCACGATTATTTAAAAATATTTATTTTTGGGAATATTTATTGAAAATATTTATTTTTTAAATTTTTGAACTCCAAGACTGGTTGGGGAAACATACCCCTTAAACCCCCGAGATTCTCGAGATTCCCATACACCCAATTCACGCGATTCTGCTACTTTAAACACCAATTCACGCGATTCTGCTACTTTAAAACACCAATTCACGCGATTCTGCTACTTTAAAAACGTGTTTTTCTTAGTTTTTATAAGTAAAAAGTCTGTTTTTGAAAAAAATCGCAAAATGTCACATTTTTCAAAAAACGCATTTTTGGTAAAACTTTTGCAAAAACGCACATTTTTTTAAAAAAAATGTAAAAGTGCGAAAACCTATGTTAATTCCCATAGAGAAAACGGCATTTTGAAAAAAAATCGCAAAATGTCACATTTTTCAAAAAACGCTTTTTTGGTAACACTTTTGCAAAAACGCACATTTTTTTTACAAAAAATACACAAAAGTGTGAAAACCCATGTTATTTCCCATAGAGAATTCAAACAATCTAAAAACCACAATTTATTTTAAAAACGTACATTTTTGTTGTTTTTTTAACGTTTTGAAAACTTTTTGCGAAAAAACGCTAAAAGTGACACTTTCTTAAAATTCATGTTCAATCCTCTTGGCATACCCCTACACCCTACAAGATTCTCGCAGTTCACTTCGTAACCGCGATATAGGACAAGCACTCTTTTCTTAGAAGGCGGAGGGATATTCATTACTTAATTACTTTATTTAATTATCCTCATTAACACCCTTTAATTCATTTAGAAAAAAGAAAAAAATACGAATATTTCGTACTTAATTAATTCATTTAGAAAAAGAAAAAAAAAATCGCAACAATCAGAAAAATCCCCAGTTTTAATTCTCCTTTCTGCCGCTAGGGGGCGCTGATGGTTCCATACCGCCACCGACGGTGTTGCCACCTCGAAAAAGTTTCTCCCATACAGGTGTTGCTATGGCAACCCAAACAACAAATATTTCTAAGTTCTATCCCCGATAGTTCCACTTTTCGCCGCTAGGGGTCGCTGATGGTTCCATACCTCCTTCGCAGGTGTTGCCAACCTGAAAAAAGTTTCCTCCATACTTAGAAAAATCTCATTCCAAAAATTTATTTCCCCCTCAACCCCTCGTACAAGACTACGAAATCGTTGCCACCCGAAAAAAAGTTTCTAAAAATTCTGACCCCTACCTTTTTTCATTCTTCCCCCCCCCTTTACACCCCCGTCCAGGATTACGGAATTCAAGATGGCGGCCATACCTCATACCTCACATACCTCCTTCGTCGGTGAACGCCCCTTCTTCTACTACTGCCCACATCAGATTTTTTTTGTAATTTCTGCATCAATGTTCCTCCATTCTTCGATCATTACTGTTTTTAGTTCGCTTTTCATGTTAATGTCGTGTCTTCGTACTCAACCTCCAGTTCTCTCCAAATGTGTTCTATTGGGTTTAAATCCGGCGACTGAGGTGGTGTTTTCAGAACTTGTGGACATATATGAAGACACCAGAGGCGAACATTGAGATCCCTGTGCTTAGGATCGTTATCTTGATAAAAACAAAGTTGTTTCCAATACCTAATTTTGGGCTGATAATTTTAAATTGCCTTTTAAAATATTTAAATAAAGAACATGATTCATTATGTCATCAATAAATACCAAATTACCTAATCCTGATGCTGACAGTACCCCCACACAAGAACTCCTCCCCCGCCATGCTTTACTGTTCCATTCCAACTAAGTTCTCGGGATTAAGTTCCTCATTTTTCCTTCTCCATACAATTATACGCCCATCGGAACCAAAAATTTTAAATTTGTTTTCATCTGCAAATAAGACATGATTCTAATACGTTTCGGGCTTATTTATCATTGATTTTGCGAAGGAAAACCTAAGCTTTCTATTTTTCGCACTTACAAAAAATTTTCTTTGGGCAGAACGCCCATGTAATCCAGCTGATCTGAGCACTTGTCGAACAGTTTCAGGTGAAATTGGAGAAGAAATTTTTTCAGTAAATTCTGTAGAAATTTTTAAAGCACTCAAATGTGGATTTTTCACAAATTTTCTAACTACAAATAACAAATCTCTGATCACGTTGAGTTAACTTTGCCGGACGACCATTCCTTACCTGGTTTTCGATCCGAATTTTTTCTTTAAAGCGTTTTATCACATACTACACCGTAGAATGGGATAAATTTACTAATTAAGTTTACTTAATCAGCTGGCTCTTTAAGTAAAAGCAGCATTTCATTCATAACATTTTTCCATTCATTTCATTCATCACAATACTATAATAATTAATTTTATTTAAAACTTAAAATTATGGAGGTACAAGTAATTTAACTCTATGCTCACAACTTTATCAAAAAATCGTTTGCTTCTCTGTAAAATCAATAATTGTTTCATTCATAGCAGCTATATTGCAGACTCCATGGGCTAAATAATTTTGCGCTAAAGAAATGCAGCAATTCTTAGACAACTCATTCTACATCTTTTGGTATTTACATTTTCCATAAGTGAAAAGTAGGCTTCGTTGTAGAAATAATCAAAGTTGGATGATCATTTAAACTCAACTATATTGTATTTGCGTTGTTTCAGGATGTAGATGCACAGAATTTAAGCAAAAATAAAGCGGTTTTAGGACGGATTCAACACAAATATGAATTAAAAAGAACTTTTATCACGATTTTAACACAAGATGGATGTCATATATTATTTTGAAGTGGGTCGTGTGATCTCTTCATATAAAGGATGCAATTATTATTTTACTTTTTATTCAAAAAACTACTGAATATATTTTGCTGAAATTTTTTTTATATATTTTATGGGGTAATTTGAATATTTCCTAAAACATTCAAAGCAATTTGTGAAATTTAAATTCGCTTAAAAAATGTTTGAAAAATTAGGTTCCATAGGGTTCAATGTACATTTCATTTTTTCAACCCAGGTTCAATCCAAAACTAATTGGGTGATATCATTCATTTATATTCCTATAGATCCCACAGACCGTCTGAACAACATACTAAAATTTCATTTTGATAAAGTCATTTTTACGGCAGTTATCGTGCTAAAGGACAGACAGACAAACAAAATGAACAAAGTCATAAACACTTTTCAACTATGTTGTAAAGTGTTAAAAACAGCGACATCAGACAATAATTGTATCTATGATCTAGCAACATACCCGTTCTTCTTACGGGGTATATAATATAAAAGAACTTAAAATTCACAATCATGTGCAAATTCCTATAGTATACTAAATGACATTTTTAATAAAAATATTCTGTTAAAATATTTAATGTAATGCTCCTAAAAAGAAGTTTAAAAATTTCTATTCTCGCTATACAAAATTATCTTCATGGGCAGATCTGAAGAATAAAACATCCTGTTGTAAGCAAATTTACAAAAAATATGGAATTGAATCAATATATGCAAAATAAAAGCGTTAAAATGGTATGGCACCCATACTACTTATATACGCGAATATTAGAATATATAACCTGTATCAGTAGATTACAGGTATAAATTGAAAATTTTAATAAACCCGTAATCTTTGAACCTGAAGGCAGTAATTGATTCCAATATATGCCAAAATGAAAGTGCAAAAATTATATGGGAATTATACCCGTACTACTTATAATGTCGTAGATTAGAAGATATGTCCGAGTGTTAGTAGAAGATTATCCGTATTACAATATGAGTCTCAAAAATCTTTGCCAAAATAAAACAGATGACGTTTTAAATTGAAGATATCTGTAATCCCCGTAATCTTCATAGCAGAAAGCCGTACTAGATTCCAATATATGCCAATATATCCCAAAATATATGCCAATATACCTGTACTACTTATATTCTTAGAATAGAAGATATACCCGTGCATTTGTAGAAGATTTCTCGTACAACGTACAATATATGAGTTTCAATAACTTTTGCCGTAACTGATATTATCCAATCAAAAATGCAATGTCAATGAAATTTATTTTATATACATATCTTTATTATTCAAATCGTAAAAGATTTAATAAAAATCGTCTGCTGCATAAATACACTGGATTTAAATCCGTTGCTAAGCGACATAATATCATTTGCTTCAAATAAATTGGTGGAAAAAATATCGTCTGAATAATGCTATCTCTATGGAAGGTTTGGCGACATTTTCGTCAATTTATTATTCAATTACGAATATTTCGTACTTAATTAATTCATTTAGAAAGAGAAAAAAAAATCGCAACAATCAGAAAAATCCCCAGTTTTAATTCTCCTTTCTGCCGCTAGGGGGCGCTGATGGTTCCATACCGCCACCGACGGTGTTGCCACCTCGAAAAAAGTTTCTCCCATACAGGTGTTGCTATGGCAACCCAAACAACAAATATTTCTAAGTTCTATCCCCGATAGTTCCACTTTTCGCCGCTAGGGGGCGCTGATGGTTCCATACCTCCTTCGCAGGTGTTGCCAACCTGAAAAAAGTTTCTTCCATACTTAGAAAAATCTCATTCCAAAAATTTATTTCCCCCTCAACCCCTCGTACAAGACCACAAAATCGTTGCCACCCGAAAAAAATTTTCTAAAAATTTTGACCCCCACCTTTTTTCATTCTTCCCTCCCTCCTTTTACACCCCCGTCCAGGATTACGGAATTCAAGATGGCGGCCATACCTCATACCTCACATACCTCCTTCGTCGGTGAACGCCCCTTCTTCTACTACTGTGGGCAATATATGACTTTCCTTATATAATGCAATGAATTTACTACTTTCACAGTTAAAAAAAATCTGATGTGGGCAACACATGACTTTTCTTATATAATGCAATGAATTTACTACTTTTACAGTTAAAAGAAATGTTATTCTTATAGTAGATACTTATATTCTTTCCAAGATGTTGAATTTTCTTCAATTAGCCGTCATTTTTATCCACTTGGCGAGATTTTTGCTAATTTGGCAACAATTAAAATGTCGCCAAGTTGGCGACATCCCGCCAAATTCGTCGCCAAAATCTCGCCAAGCGTTATGGACGGAGAAATAAGTTATTTTTACAGCAGATAAATGACTATTGGTGTTCAAATACAAAAGTATTACTCAAAGTTTATTTTTTCCTGAATGGAACGAGCTAGTTCCACGAGAATGATGTCACCCAATTTATCGCATGGTATTACATATGAAAAGTGAACATGTTTCTCAATAGGAAATATTTTTTTTTTATTTTATATGACTTTTTGATAATTTTTTGAAAAATGTGCAATATCTCGAGAACGGTTCATGTTAGCGTTCTAAAATTTATGTTAATCGTTCTCTAATGAAAAATTACATAAGAAATGTTTATTTGTGTAACTTTATTAGCGGATTTGACTTTTTGACGTTTTTTTTAAAATTTCACTCGAAAATTTAGGGGGGTTCTGAACATTCGATTGCGTATAAAAACAATAGACTTCCAGTGTTTACGGATTGTGATTTTTGTACCAAATTTGTTTCGAATCGGTCCATTCGTTCGTCAGTTATTGTCTCCAAAGTCTCACTGACACACACACACACACAGAGACACACACAGACATCACTTCAAAAATGTTTGATTCGCGATCAGGGATGCTTGAAACGTGCTCTCCCGTCGAAAACTCGAATTCGAATTTTCGACCCCGTCGCAATACTTTCCTTATACATTATGTATATAAGGAAAGTAACTAGTAAACTCTATTCGCAGACATTTAAAAGCTGTTGTGGATGCTACAGGATATCGTACTAAGTACTAATTTACCGAAATATTACAATATTTTCTGTATGTAAAGATTTTTTTTTAAATTATACGAAGACTTTTGTGACGCATAACTTTTTGGTTAATTTTTGATTATTAATTTAAAAAAAAAAAGTTTTACTATGTTTTTAAAATATTTTATGTAGTTTTGTTAAGAACAAGTTACAAGATATTATTAAAAAAATTCCCATTCTGAAATATTAATTTTTATTAATGGATAGAGCAGCATTTCGTTGAAATCCGTAAGTGTACGAACACTTTTGGGAAGCACTGTATATGTATATATATGTATGTATATATACGTATGTATATAAATACAAAAATAACACCTCGTCAGACGATAATTAGCTGAGTATTTCAGAAATAAAGCTGGAATTTTAATGAACGCCTGTAGTTGTGGCTTTTCTTATCAATTTACCGAAATGATCAACGAAGTAGCTGAAAAAAGATGAGCGAAGGTTGCAAAATGTTTTACAATGTACTCTAAAATTATTCGCTTACGAGACATTTAAGAGTTTTGACATTTCCAGGAGATGGCGGCGTTTCAAAATGTATTACGCAGCCTAATGAAAAAGAAGTCGGATAAAACTGTAAACTGCATATGATATCAAGCATCCGTGTCAATTTGAGACATTAAACTCAGACGTACAGATTATCAATTTGAGTCTGCAGCGAAATCATGTGCTACACAAATCAAATTGATGTCAATCTAATAAATATTATATTAAAACGATATTCCCAGTCGATTTTTAACACTTTACAACAAAGTTGAAAAGTGTTTATGACTTTGTTCATTCTGTCTGTCTGTCCGTTAGCACGATAACTGCCGTAAAAATGACTTAATCGAAATGAAATTTTAGTATGTTGTTCAGACGGTCTGTAGGACTTATGGGAATATAAATGAATAATATCACCCAATTAGTTCTTAATTGAACCCGGGTTGAAAAAATGAAATACATTGAGCCCTATGGGACCTAATTTTTCAAACATTTTTTAAGCAAATTTAAAATTCACAAATTGCTTCGAAAATTTTAGGTAATATTTAAATTGTTCCATAAAATATATAAAAAAAATTCAGCGAAATATATTCAGTAGTTCTTTAAATAAAAATTAAAATAATAATTACACCTCTTATATGAAACGATCACGTGACCATGATATGAAACGATCACATGCCCCACTTCAAAATGATATATGGCATCCATCTTGCTTCAAAATCGCGATTTTTTTAAGTTCTTTTTAATTCATATTGAGTGTTGTATCCGTCCTAAAACTACTTTATTTTTGCTTAAATTCTGTGCATCTACATACTTAAACAGCGCAAATACAATATATTTGAGTTTACCACTTCAAAATGATATATGGCATCCTTCTTGTTTCAAATTCGCGATTTTTTTAAGTTCTTTTTAATTCATATTGAGTGTTGTATCCGTCCTAAAACTACTTTATTTTTGCTTAAATTTTGTGCATCTACATACTTAAACAACGCAAATACAATGTATTTGAGTTTAAATGATTATCCAAATTTGATTATTTCTACTATTAAGCCTATTTTTCACCTATGTAAAATGTAAACAGCAAAATATGTAGAATGAGTTGTATTAAAATGGCTCTATTTCTTTAAAACAAAATAATTTAGTCCATGGAGTCTGCATGGCTGATATGAATGAAATATTAATTGATTTCATAAAGGTAAGGACGATTTTTTTCGATGAAGTTTTAAGCATCGAGTTTAATTACTTGTAGCTCCATGGTCTTAATTTTTAAATAAAATAAATTATTATAGTATTGTGATGAATGAAATGAATGGGAGAAAGTTATGAATGAAATCCTGTTTTTATAGAGAGATCCAGGCGTGTTATTTTTTCTATGACGTCATTTGAATTAATTTCAGTTGTTTTCGATGAAGTTTTCAAATATAATAAATTATCGTAGTATTATGATAGTTTTAAAAATATTACCGTGGAATGTATCGCATTTTAAAGATATTTAAACCAGGCAATTTATATTTCAATGACGTCATTTGAATGAAGTTCATTTTTTTCAATGAAGGTTTAAGTTTTCAAATATAATAAATTAATGTAGTATTGTGATAAATTTTAAAATATTTCCGAGGAATGTATTGCATTTTCGACTTTTTTAAATAAAATTGCATTGAAGTTGGAAAGTGTTTCATAATCAATGCTTTAAGCATGATTGATCTTTCTTGTTATTATTATGGTTAAGGGGACGGTGGACGTTGAAATGAGCAAAAATCGACGAAAAAAAGTTTTTCTTTTAATATATAACATTATTTTACACATTTAACCTTTTGCTTACGGGTGGGACAGCGTCCATCCCAAACGAAGAATCTCCCAAAAAGACAGGTATTTGACATACCCTATCCCAAACAGTTCGACCCTCATTGCAGGCATTGGCGTCCATGGAAATCGCTGGCAGAAACATTGCACCTGCTGCAGCATGTTTCTGGCAGCGATTTCCATGGACGCCAATGCCTGCAATGGGGGTTGAAGTGTTTGGGATAGGGTATGTCAAATACCTGTCTTTTTGGGAGATTCTTCGTTTGGGATGAACGCTGTCCCACCCGCAAGCAAAAGGTTAAATGCATTTTTTACGAAATGGAATTTTCAAAGGTTTTACATTTTTAAAATGCTCCATGTGTCTTAATTTTTGTTTGAGATGCATGAAATTTGGCAAGAAGACACCTTTCATACTTTTTAATGAAACTGGGTATGCATTTTATAATTGGACTTCATTAAGGTAATTAGAAGTGAATAAGAACATAATTAAATGATGAAAATTAAGTTTCAATGCAGAAAAATATTTTTGAAAAATTGACTTTCAAAGGGATTTAAAAATAAATATCCAAATTTGTTCATAATGTGTTTTTGAGTGATCATAATGCAAAATTAATCAAAAATGTGAACAAATGGCACGCAAGGAGCATTTTCAAGTTTTTGTAAAAAAAAATTAAATTAAAAAAAATACAAGATTATAACAAAATTGAAAAAAATGTAATGGTATTTTATATGGGAATGTTAAGAAGAATATTTTTACAAATTTTCACATGTTTCAAAGTCAATAAATAAATAAAAAAAATTCAACGTCTACGGTCCCCTTAAAGTGTTTCTCAAGTATAGTTCTAGACTTTTTGATAATAAAGCTGGATATAATGTTTCATGAAAATCCATTCATATTTATGACAAACCCCAAAATAATTAATATTTAAAAACACCAATTATACATGTTGATTTTATTAAGTAATCAATCTTTGTACTAAATTTTAAATCTATAGCTCAATAAACCTGGAGTTTCTCGTTCATTCATCAGTTCAAATATTTTTTTTCGTATAACACCCCCTAAGTTAATAAATATTTGAAAACTGCAATGATACATGTAGGTTTTGTAATATTTACCTTTGCACCGTATTTAAAATCTTTAACTTAATAAATTTTTAGTTTCGCGCCCATTCGACATTTCGAATGTTTTTTCTATAACGCTCCATAATGAATTTTCGAAAACCACACTTACCAATGTTGATTTTACCTTTGAGCCATATTTCAAGTCATTACCACAGCAGATTTGGAATTTCAGGTATCACCCCCTAATTCGAATATTTTTGCCTATGACACCTTACCCCCTAAAATAATAATAATTATTTCAAAACAGCAATTATCCATGCTGATTTTATCATATTATCTATATATGCATTTTCAAGTCCCTACCTCAATAAAGCTATCTCCGTGTATGTTACATCTTTTCCAAGCACTGACCAAATAGATGTAGAGATTTAAAATTTGGTAGACGGTTCAGCCATCCTCCGGAGAAATCAATTTTTTCAAAATTGTTTATTTAATAAATTGCTCCACCCCAAAATGAGAAAAGATAGTAAAACGTACTTCGCCGTGAAATACAGACTTTAAATTTGGTGCACGTGTAAATAGTTGGATTGGGTAAAAAATTAACAAGAAAGATCAATCATGCATAAAGCATTGATTATGAAACACTTTGCAAATTCAATGCAATTTTATTTAAACATCTCTAAAATGCGATACATTCCTCGGTAATATTTTTAAACTTATCATAATACTACAATAGTTTATTATATTTGAAAACTTCATCGAAAACAACTGAAATTTATTCAAATGACGTCATAGAAATATAACACGCCTGACTCTCTCTATGAAAGCAGCATTTCGTTGATAAATATTTTTCCATTCATTTCATTCATCACACACACAATACTATAATAATTTATTTTATTAAAAAATTAAGACCATGGAGGTACAAGTAATTAAACACTATGTTTAAAACTTCATCGAAAAAATCGTCCTTCTCCCTGTAAAATCAATGAATATTTCATTCATATCAGCTATATTGCAGACTCCATGAGCAAAATAATTTTGCGTTAAAGAAATGCAGCAATTCTTATACAACTCATTCTACAGATTTTGCTGTTTACATTTTCCATAAGTGAAAAGTAGGCTTCGTTGTAGAAATAATCAAAGTTGGATGATCATTTAAACTCAACTATATTGTAATTGCGTTGTTTCAGTATGTAGATGCACAGAATTTAAGCAAAAATAAAGCGGTTTTAGGACGGATACAACACTAAATATAAATTAAAAAGAACTTTAAAAATCACGATTTTGAGACAAGATGGATGCTATATTTTATTTTGAAGTGGGTCACGTGATCTCTTCATATAATGGTCGCGTGATCGTTTCATATAAAAGGTGTCATTATTATTTTAATTTTTTTTTAAAAAACTACTGAATATATTTTGATGAAATTTTATTTTATATTTTATGGGATAATTTGAATATTTCCTAACATTTTCGAAGCAATTTGAGAATTTTTAATCCGCTTAAAAAATGTTTGAAAAATTAGGTCCCATAGGGTTCAATGTATTTCATTTTTTCAACCCGGGTTCAATCCAAAACTAATTGGGTGATATTATCCATTTATATTCTCATAGGTCCCACAGACCGTCTGAACAACATACTAAAATTTCATTTTGATAAAGTCATTTTTAAGGCAGTTATCGTGCTAACGAACAAAGTCATAAACACTTTTCAACTTTGTTGTAAAGTGTTAAAAATGCACTATTTCATTTTTCAAATATTAGTTACTTTAGCGGTACCATACACCAAAATGTTCGATTTACCGAATAAATATGTCACGCCTTATTTTAAATGGGATAGAGACTTGAAATTTGGTTTTACCGTTCAATAAAACCTCGGGGGGGAAAAAATCAAATTTTTGAGGGTTACTTTACAAGAAAACGTTCAAAATGCGAAATAATAGAATGATGCGCACTTCCTGATGAAGACTTGAAATTTAGTACAAAAATAAATCATTTGATAGTAAATAGGATGAAAGTTTCGGTTTTCATTTTTTCTTTTAATTTTTTAGGGTTGCCGCACACTAAAAGCTTCTATTTACTGAATAAAAGTGAAACCCCCTATTCAACTGAGATAGAGACTTGATATTTTGCACACAGATTAATGGCTAGATAAGTTTCAAAACAGACTCGAATCCCTTGAAAGACTCACAAAGTGTGGAACAGATAATTTGAAATAATCGGAGCGTGTGTATTTTTACATTTAGAGAGTGAGAGGAAATTAATTATTAATTTAGAAAATATTAAATCAATTTAAAATGGAATAATTAAATTTTGAATAAATAATAAATAATTTGGAATAAAGTAATTTAAAATAATTAAAAGAATGAAAATTAAATAATTTGAAATAAAAGTATTTAATGATGATTATTGAATTATTAAATTATAAATTGAATTAGACTTCATGTTGTGAATGATATCACAACAGTAATTACATAAGGTTTCTGTAAATTAATGATTGTGTTTGTCAATTTATATATATACCAATAATATAATGATTTAGATATTTTTACACTATTAATAATATTTTTAATGATTTTTAATATAGTATATTTCCACATATTAAAAGCATCTAATGGCTGTGCATATTTACATGGTATTTTATAAGTATATTTATCTAGATCTAAGTGTATTAGAATATTGACTATATCTTCAAAATTATTTTTTACAATATTACTATTTAGATACATCTGATTCAATCCATATGGAAATAAAGTGAAATTAGTTTTTAAGTAAATATTTTCAAAGAATATTCTGTCTGTTAAATTAGTTTTAATATCTAAAGTGTGAATAGTAATAGTTTCAAATCCATGTTGAGCAAAGTGCTGATATTCAAATTTGTTAGAAGAGGGAATAGCTTTATTATTAAGGATATACTTTTTAATGCGGTCGCGATGAGGATTCATTCGGAGATGAATTGGATTACTTGTTTGTCCTATATATAATAAATTACAGATGTTGCATGTTAATTTAAAAATACAGTTATATACTTTACAGAAAGATAGTTGGCAATTTTGGCTGGTAATTTGTAAATTGGATGAAGATGAGCAAGTTTTACAATTTTTATTTATACATGTATTGAAATTATATGTTTCTGTTGGGCAATCGAAATCGAAATTATCATACGAGTCCATAGCAGAGGTGGTTGCTTAATTTTTGTCTAAACGAATCCCAGCTCGAATCGAATTTTCCTGGGTTACCATAAGTACTATTAAAATGAGATTACTAAATATTTGTTGCATGTTAATGTATAAATACATTTATATACTTTACAGAAAGATAGTCGGCAATTTTGGCTGGTAATTTGTGAATTGGATGTAGATGGGCAAGTTTTACAATTTTTAATCATACATTTATTGAAATTACAAGTTTTTTGTATAATCGAAATCGAAATTATCATACGAGTCCAAAGCTCAGAGTTGGTTACTTGATTTCTGTCTAAACGAATCCCAACTTAAATCGAATTTACCGGGCAAGATCGACCCAAATAGTAAAATAATAAGAATAAATACGTTTCCAGTCATGAAATCGTTACAAAAGAATAACAAGTAATTGCAATAAAGAACTCATTAATGGATTTATAAATAATAAATTATAAAATACAATAAACATATAATAAAATAAAAGCGTATAGAAATATATGTTACTAAGTCCACATAATAACAGACCTTGAGTATTATTAAAATGAGATTATTAAACATTTTGAACAAAATTTAAACTAATGTTCAAATCTGAGATATACAATATTACACAAGATAAAACAACAATTAAAACTATAATACACTGAAAAGTACAATGAAACCACAATATCGATTTTTAAAAATTTTTAATTGTAAAATTTGAAAAGAAAAATGAATTCTTGTATGAAAAAGTCGAGTTTATTTTATCACGGGTTGCAAAAGCAATGAAAAAATCTGTATTTTCATTCTTCTGGTTCTAGGTGTTTTATCGTCAGCCGTAAACGTTTAAAAAATTTTTACTGCTTATAGTGACTGCTGGATTCAGGTATCGTAGTAACAGTTGAAGTGCCTTCTGTCTAATAACCGGGACAGATAAGGAAAGGACAGAAAAACAGTGAAGGCAATGATTAGCATTTCCATTGCTTGTTTACATTATCTAGTTACTGCAAAATCATTATCCTGTGAATGCCTTGGACAAAGATAATTTGACAGGACAGAGGTATAGTAACACTGTAACCACCAATTAATAAAAGCTATAAATAATTAAAAACTAGAATTTTCATGTATAACATAGATGATTTGAGTTCAAATCCATCGATTTCTAGAATAAATATAATTATATTTTATATAATTTTCCTGTAGTTTGAATAGAAATTAAAAATTGTTTGCTATTTTAGTCTTTGTATATTTTAAATTTGAAATTTTAAAACTCAAAATTCGAAAAATTTACTTATTTATACCTGTAACAAAGCTAATTTGATAATAGTAATCGGAAAAAATTATAAACCTCCACTAAGTTATATAGCCCATCTATTTAACGATATTAATAATTAAAAAGCAAAATTTTGCAGTAATTAAAATAATGGTTTAAGATCAAATGAATCGATTCTTATAATTAAAATTTAAAACTAAAATCATAGTTTTTTTTATCTTACATAATAAAAGATGTTTGTCTGTGTGTGTTGGCGGTTGAAAAATCTAAGTTTCGGATACAGCGAGATTTTTTCCTTTAATTCGATTATTCAAAGAAACGTATCGGAATTGTTATGGAGAAGTTTCTCTTGGGTTAAGTGTACATATGTATATATATATATATATATATACATATAAAAATAAGTATATCACGAAGGGAACTCCTATTAAAGTAAAGGAGAAAATAAAAACCTTATATATATATATATATATATATATATATATATAATGAAAGATTTTAATCGTAAATTAAGCATAAACTACTGTATGAACAAAAAAACCCATCTCTAGCATATCTGTTACAAATGAGTAACTATAGACCAAGACTAAGGATAAAAATAGAAGGTAACATATCACTACAATGGAAAGGGGGATGAGAAGAATATTAGGATACAAAATTCACAATTAAAAGTATATAAATATGAATAAAAATAAAAAGAAAGCACGGCAAAAATGAGAAAAGGCAATAATAATTAGCTCAAGATAAAAGATTAAGACATAGAGAACAAACAATTGAAACTACACAAAAAATGGTGGTTAGTTCGAAATTGCATTCTCATCAGGACAGCCATACAATTCGAAATAAAACCGAAAGAATAGCCAGGTTCTGACAATGGCGATAGTATTTAACTATAGACACCATTGGAACTGTCTACTGGCTAGTGGAAGGAGAAAAATAAATTACAAAACAGAAAATTAATACCTCCTCGAATAGAAATATGAACTCAGAAGTATAGTTACAACGTGTAAGTGGAAGAAGCGACTGAGCATTTCACCTCACTTCGTCAATGCGAGTGGGCACCGGAATGAATACATTTGAACGATACATAATATGTATGGAGACTTTCAAAAATAGTAATCAGTATAGGACTCATGACAAGTGGAAAATAGTCATTCGAAAATAGTAAACAGTAATAGATTCAGATATATATATATATGTTACACACACACATATATATATATATATATATATATATATATTTGAAATGTAATAATAAGAATTATGTAAAAATAAAAAATAAAAATACAATTCAAGTAATATTAACATCACCACAGAAGCAAATTCACGGCCATAATGCCGATAAGAGAAAAGATAGTGCCGATAAGAGATAATGCCGATAAGAGATAGATAATGCCGATAAGAGATATATATATATATATATATATATATATATATATATAAGTAGTATATATATACCCGTATGAGCGCACATGTACTTTATACACTAAAAACTATATTTTATACCTTATTTTTTATCTTTTTATAAAAAAAAAAAAAGGTATCGATCCATTTTAATATTAAAAACATGATTTTATAGTTAAATAAGGCCTTTTTTACATTTAGACCAAATTTTAGATAAATGCGTGAAAAAAGATAGGCCGCTCCATTTTGGAGCTACCTTATACATAGGATGAAATTAAATAAATGCGTGAAAAAAGAGGACTTCTAAATGAATAGAAGTCCTCTAAGCTTTAAAATAAATGGGGGGACCGTTAGTCCCCCCATAAAATTACGGTGAAAAAAAATTATTTTCAAAGTTTTTTTTAGAAAATAAAAAGGATTTATATGAAAAAAGAGGAAATGAATCCTCTAAATAAACTTTAAAATAATCTTAATATATCATTACAAAGTGACTCAAAATATATTGAAACGTAATTTACGGACGTGTTTTTTAGAGATGAACAGATAGAAAGGCTCTTTAAGCTTTCTCATATCAGAAGCAAAAAAAAAAATAAAAGTGTTTATCGACACAGCGAAGTCTTTTATCTCTCCTAAGTGCAACGTTATGAATGAATGTTGAAGATTTATTTGATAGATGGCAGCACTATCCAATGTACCAATCTAAAATAAAATATAGTAAAATTCAGCAAAAATCCCCTTCCCCCCGTAGACCTTTTCTGATCTTAAATACGTCTCAACACGTTGGGGGTTAGGGTCTACGGGGGGGAAATCCTTTTTTTTTTCTTAGGACTCCTCAGGCTCCTTTCATCTCAGGACTCATCAGGCTCCTTTCATCCCAGATCTCCTGAATTTTTCTATGACTGAAATAGACAAGGAATATACAATTAATATACTATATATATATATAGACTAATACTAATTAAATCTAATTAATTCTAATAAATAACGTACGGATCATATATTCACAGTGCACATGGAGATTTGAACCAGGATCTTTCTGATAGTAGACTAATGCTTTATCCATTCGGCCAACCCCGGGGCAATAAAACATCTAATTTTTAAAAATATAAACATGACATAATAATTTTTAGTCGAAAAAAGTTAACATCTAAGACCTTTTCGACTAAAATATAGTTTATAAATAATATAAAATAAAGAAGGAAAGTTTAATATATACACAAAGTACTATAGTTTAATATATATTAAAAGATATATTAAAAGAATTACTAGTGCTGCCATCTATAGATATAATATACACTTAGAAAATCATCACTTTTTCTCAAAATTATAATATGACTAAGTTTTTTAAGACTGCTGTTCCACCGTTTGATTTTTTAACTCTTGAGAGTATTAAGCTTCCTCTAATTCATATTCATATTTATCATTAATCATACCTGAATACTTAAAAATATATCTACCTTTATTGATTTTATATATAGATTCATCAGAAAGCATACCATGTTTATTCGCTAGGTAATAACCCCTTTCTTCATCTGTCACATATAAATTTGCGATTACTGTATCTCCATATTTCGTTTTAATTTTTTTCAATGATATCAGATCATATTTTCCAGGATATAAATCATTTAATTTAAACGTCTTAGGATAACCTCTCAGTCTATTGAACTCTTCCATTTATTAGTAAACATTTTTTTATAAGTAAAATTACTCCATTGGAAAAATATCTTTTTGATATTCTAAAGGTTTAATTTTATACATTATGGTACAAATCCAGGGGAGGATGGTCATCCCCCCCTGAATTATAGAGATATTAAGAAAAATCTTAAGAAAATTTTAGATTATTATAATATAAAATATGATTTAATAAAATATAAAGAAATGAATCAAGTATTTATAAAAAAAATAGTTATTATAAACAAAAAATAGTTTTACAAACCCTCTAATATATTAAAACTGCACTGACTTGTGCACTGCAGAGAATTTTATGACATTATTTTTCCTCTTTAGAAAGCGCGCCGCGCGTTGATTGATTTGCGCCGGGTGTGAAAGATAAGGATTGCTCATCTTTGTACTCGCGGCGAACGTGTTTTTTCAGTTACAAAATGACTCAAGTATCTTATATATAGCGAATCGGCACAATATTTAGTAGGATATAAAACATTTTTTATAAATTCATGACCAATAGAATAAATTCTTTGAAATAACATATAAAACTCCTAATCCTTTCAATTTAATATCTTCATTTTCTTCTTTTTCAATTAATTCAGTCAACCTATGAAAACTTTCTGATAATAGTTTTTTATTATGATCATATTTTATATATAAATCATACAATTCATTACAAAGATAAGTCATATAGTAAATATCTTCAGAATTTGTAAAATTTAAAGCTCGAATATCACCTAAGCACTCATCCATTTATTAGTAAACATTTTTATAATGTCCTAAAGTTCTAGTATTCATACCATCTTCTAATATAAATCTTTTATCATCTTTTGCTGATAAAGCTATCTTGTTCACTTGAATTGAATACAATTCATGTTTCTTACTTCTAATTAAATTCTGTGTTCTATATTGATCTTTTTTATTTAATAAACAGTCTTTATAATCTTCAAATGAAATTCTGTTTTTAACGGTACTCGTCTTAGTACCTTTAGACTTCTTAATCTCAAAATTTTTATCACTCTCTAATCTTATTGCATACATTTTACTTCTTAAACCTACAAATTCTTCCATAATCACACCGTTATTTTCATCTTTCATTTTACCTATTACTTTTTTATTACATCTAGGCATATTATACAGATTATTTACTTGATAATCAGATGTATCGAAATAATCAATCATAGACTTCATATCTTCATAAAAGTCATCTGTTTTAATATCATATATAAAACTATCTGTATCCATATATAATAACTTAATATTATCTTTATATCTCGGTTTCATAACATTATAATGAAAATCATACATTAAATGTTTAGATAAATCTAATATACTCATTCCAACATAAATCGGTTTATTAAAATATAGTTTTGTTTTTTTCATGTGAACAGCTACCAAATTTTCATCAAAAATAGTTCTACATTTGAAATTAGGTTTAGCAATTAATTTTTTAACTTGATCATAATTACAACATAATCTTACATCAATTCGTTTTCTTATAGATTCCATAGTTTTTCCAAATATAGAATTATTCATTAATTTATAAAAATCTTTCTCAAAATCATTAGCAGCTTTCTTTCTCATTTCAGTGTTTAAATCTATATATTTTTTTAACCAATTTGATTGTTTAAATTGCAATACTCTATGTACTCTTACAGCCTTTAAACCCATTTTCAAATATTGTTTTAAACTTCTATAATGAACTACATATTTCTCTTTATCGTGTAAAGTTGTTAATAACTTACCTTGTTTCGAATTTTCAGGAATTCTATTTTCAGGACATAATGGTAAATCTGAATGATAATCATGTAACTCTTTTGGATATCTTAAACTAATTTCAAATATATATCCAATCTCATCTTTTATTTTATTATTATATAATTCCCGTTTAACATAATTTTTTTCATAATCATTACACCATTTAAATTCTCCATATGGTAAATATTGACTCATAGCCCATCCATATAAATTATTAGCATCTAAATACATTAAATAATTGGATTCTTTACTATTATCATAATTTTTCATATATTTATTATTAGCTTTTCCATATCTATTACAACATTATGAAACACCTCCTCTTAAACCTTTTTCTATCATGAGAATCATATCATAATCATTTAATAAATCTAATTTAACATTTGTTATTTTTAACATTGCATCCCAAGATAAACCAGGAGCTGTAAAATACCAATCTGGATCTAATTTATAAGTTTTTAAACAAACATCTCTAAAATTTTCAAATACATCTGTTAAAATTAATACATCTGTTTTAACATATAAATCTGTATATTCACCTAAATTTTTTATATTAAATTCTTTCCAAACACGTTGAGCATGTTTATATTCTTCATCAGTTATATTACATTCATTCAATTTATTATAAAATTTATCTTTTGAAGGTAATTCTGTTTCTTTGTATTTATCTCTAGAATCCATATAATCATAAGGATATACACCTTTTCTTGTAATGAGATCTAATTTATCATCAGGAAAATGTAATGATGTCTCTCTAAATTTTGATTTTAAGTATTTAATATATTTCATTTTTCGTATTTTTGGAGGATATCTATTTATTTCATTCTCTGGTCTCAAGTTTTTTGATAAATTATCTAAACTGTAAGACATAAATTTAAATGAATCAATAAATCTCAATTTCATACCTCCTATTTTTTTGCTGAAAGATATATATTTTTCTTCAGTATTAGGTATAACATCTATTTTTGATTGATCAAATCCAAGTTCTTTTATAAACAAATGAGAATCATAACCTGTTAAATTATGAATTTTTACTGGAATAAATTTTGGAATTTGATAATTTAAATTACAAACATTATGAGCTGGACCTCTATATTTTCCAGTTATATGACAATGATCAATTACTTTTTCATCATTTAAGATTTGATTTTCACATATATGACAAATATTAGTTCTTTTATAATGATTTTCATCGAACTCTATCATAGATTTGATACTTTCATATTTTTTAGTTTTGTCTTCTATCATTTTTTCAATTTTAAGAGTATCCTCTTTTAACATAGATACAAACTTTTTGATTGTATCTGGTCCTCTATAAACAACAGGAGGTTTAAAGTATTCCTTTTCATATTTGATATAATAACAAAATGCATCTGCTACATGTTTTTGATATTTCACAGTATATGATTTAGTTTGATCTTGCTCACATGTATCAATTTTAGGTAAGAGAGATTCAAAATCAGCATATATAGTATATGGTACTCTCATTTTTCTTTCATGATTTTTAAATAGAATAACTTCATCTTTTTTAGGCATATTAATTGTGACAGCATCTTTACAGTATTCCACATGTATCTTTAATCTTTCCTCAGAATAAAAATAATTTAAACATCTATCACATAAAAATATTTGATTATCAATAATTTGTGATCTGATCAAACTATTCATATTTTTAATCCAACAATAATGATCTTTCATATAAAACAAGTTTACATGTTTTTCTAATTTATTGTTAGTTATTCTAAGTGGATAAATTGAACCATCATAACTATAAACATTTACAGATATATTATTTAGTTTTTCAAATTTCTTAATATTGTCTAATGAAACAGGAAAATCAATACCTTTAAAATTTAATTCATCTTTATATTGCTCATATTTTGACACTCTTTGAGGATCTTTTTTTACAGGATGAATTGCTGATAATATTGACCACATAAAACATTTATTATCTTTATTTTTTACATTTATTATAGCTTGTTTAGATTTAATTTTTTCAGGTAAATCAATATAACTTGATCCTCTCAAGGGTTGATACTTATTTATTCTCAATTCTAAAAATTTAATTTCTTCAAGACTCCAACCAGATCCTTTTGATATAAAATCATCAGATTCATTTATTAAGTTGTCAATAACATAATCATAAAAAGTATGTAAATCATTAGATTTTAATATAATTTGATTCTCAGTTTTGAATGTAAATTCTTGAATTTCTTCATTTAATTTATACAAACAAAACAATTTAAAATTTACCTTTATTCCATTAAATTCTTTCAAAATTTCCTTTATTTTTTCTATTACAACCTTTCTTTTCTCTTCTAAAAATTCTAGAGGGATTTTAATATTATTAAAATTATTAATTCTGTATGATCTTAATCTAGATTTATAAGCAGTTTCATATTCCTTAATTTCTACATTACCTTCATCTAATGCTTTTTTATGTTTTCGACTTGATATGTGATTATCTAAATGTTTATAATATATACCGCAAATAATACATTTTCTTTTTTGTTTTGATCTTTTAATCATTAAGTCTTTCTTTATATGTTCTTCTTCATCTTCATAATATTTACCACATATACGACATTTTCTATCTTCTGCAAATAATTTTTCAAGATTTTCTTCTACTGTAAATACATTTTCTTCAGGAAAGACAGATTTAAAATCATTTTTATCAAATCTTAAATTATGTTGTGATGTGTTTAAAAACTTTAAACTCATCATAACACTTTATAACTCTACAACAAAAAAAAAGTTATTCTTTCCCATGAGAACTTTTCTTAAATTCATGGTGGTCTGAGGTAGTGAATGTTTTCCCACAGTGGCTTCGAAGTAGAAGGCACTAAAGCCATTAAAAAGCATTTAGCAAGATCACTTAAAACCTTAAGTGACATTTTAAGGTGTGGAAAAACAGAATTTTGAAAGCTAAACGAGACCTCTCATATTATCTACAATCTGGCATGTATTTGCAGCCATTAACACCAAGTGCATTCAATTACCATCCTTGACAGATGTGCAAGATCATCAATTCCGCGTTCCCTGTGAGCAGAGGTTTTTCTGGGAATACATTGAGCATGCGAAGAAAGAACTTTTTCTCCCCTTTCTACAATTCGTGGATCAAAGTGACATCACTGGTCAGTAACCAATGGTTGATTGGTACGTCTCTTTCTTACCCAGAAGTCATTTTTTTAATTATTTTGTTCTTCTGTTACTGGGCCCTAGCAACATGCTAATGTGAACTGGGAAGCAGCTTTTTTTGTTTCTCCCCCTTCCCTGGGAAGAGGGGAGGTGTAATTTTATAAGTTCATAAGTTTAGTGTCTCTTCTTGGATGTGTTACTAAAAAGGTTGTGCTCAAAAGTTAAAATTTGTAGCTCAGTTGCTCTTTGTGAAGATATTTGATCGTCTAAAATGGAGTATGATTTCAACCTTATGCATATAAGGCATAGATAGCACATAAGTATCGCCAAGATCCAAGATGTCATTTTGTGTTAAAGATTTTGTTTCAACGAGTGTGTCATTTTGTGAGAGTGAATAAGATAGAGTGATAATGTCTGTCACATAAGGTCAGGCTGAAGTGTGATTAGTAAAATGGTTAATACCATTAAAGATACTTCAAGGATGATGGTTATATCAGTTCCTATATTTTTTTTATGTTGTGCAAACTGTGAGTAATTCTTCATTTATATTTTAATGTTATAATATTATTAAGAGCATTATCCGTCAATATGCTACATTTTGATGAAGCTATTTAGCATATTTACATCTAAATTCTTTGTTTTAAATAATTTCTACCATAAGTATCTGACTTAGAATTCCTGATGAACATTTATAAATAATAAATAATTATTTTATATTTTAAACAATGACTGTACTTATTATGAATGATACTAATTCATTTTACATTATTTATTTTATTTTAAGGTTCTCATGTCAATACTTGGGTAATTCCACTATACGAAATTTATCATTTTAATTAATTGTTATTTGGCCATTAAGATTTAATAAATTTGACATGAGAATCCGACCCGTGAAAAATTTGTTGCAGGGATCTTGATTTGAAGGGAGTAATTGATTTATAAATTTTTTATTAAGCTCTTAAAGCAATTACTATTAATTTTCTAATTACTCTATTCAAATTGATCCATGCAGCATGTTTATCACAACAAATTAAAAGAATCAAAAATCTTTTTAATTTTTTTACGTTTTTTGGGTTTATCAATAAATATTTTTTTCTTTTTTTCCAAGTATGCTGACAAATCTAAATTTAATAAATCTACTAAAACAGGTTTATATTCACCTGTTTTTCTGATATATTTAGTTAATAATTTAATTAAATCAACCTTCTTACAACCTTTAGGTTGTTTAATATTCAATAATTTTACTACTTTTCTAAGTTCATTAATAGTCTTTGACTTTAAGTTGAGCTCCATTTATTAGGAAACATTTTTTGTAATACTTTTTCCAAGATGCTTACTATGATAATTACTTTTCAAATGTCTCTTTTTATGTGTATAGGTATATTGCATACCACATTCACATTTAAATTTTTTATATTTGATTATGGAATCACAACATTTGCAATGACTTTGGAAATAAATTTTTTCATTTCTATGATATATGTAAAACTCATTTACTGATTTCATAGTCAAACAGTGTATACACTTTTTTGTAAGCTCCATTTATTAAGAAACATTTCTTGAAATACTTTGTAAGAAATCATTCCATATTTTTTCATATTTCTTTTTAACTTTTTGGACTTTTATATTATTTTCAATATTAAAAATATCACAAATCTTTTTCATAAAATAGTAATAGTTAATTGATTTTTCATAATACATAAAATCTAAAAATTTTAAAAACATATCCTCAACTTCTTGAGATATATTATATCTCCTTCTTAATCGATTAAAATAACAAACTCTACTATTATATCTTTGTTTTAAACTTTCGTAATCGATAACATAAAAATATTCTTCTTCTTCTGAATCATAGATTAATTTCATCTTATTCATTTATACTAATTCAGATGTCCAACTATTAAATTCATCCGGATATCCTAGCCATTTTACAAAATACTTATTTCCTTTCTTTTTTATGATTTTTTCAATTTTATATACATCATCTTTTTTATTATATTTTACCATTTCATTTTCATAAAAAGTTCCTTCAATTTCTTTACTGTTTAAATCTTTTAATCGATAAGTAATTGGATCTGTTTTCAATACTTCAGAAACTATAAAAATCTCTTCAGTGAATGTAGAATCATCTACTTTCCTGAATGTTTTCTTAATTGTAGATATTCTAACACTATCTCCTATCTTAAATTTAGGTTTTTTCATGATCTTTTTAGTATATAAATTTTTATAAACTTGAGATTCATTTTCTCTAGCCTCAACAGGTGTCATTTTTATAGATCTATGATATGAATTGTTATAATTTTTAAGTAATTTGGGTAATACATCAATATATCTTTTAGTATTGTTAGCATGCATATATTTTATAATTTTTTCTCTTATACTTCTATTAAATCTCTCAGCTATTGCAGATTTTATTTCTTTATTTTTAGTTATAAACCAATGTATATTATTATCTTTAAATAATTTTTGTGTCTGTTTTCCTGTAAATTCATTACCTTCATCTGTCAATATGAATTTTGGTATTCTTTCTTTAAAAACTTGTTTAAAACCTTGTACAACTTCTTCAGATGTTTTTCTTTTTATAGGAAAAGCCCAAGCATATTTATTAAAAGCATCTATAACCGTTAACAAATAATTAGTTCCATCATTATATTTGCTGTAATTTTTTATAAATAACAAATCAGCGTCAAATTGATTATTACTGTTTGGAACATAAACTCTTCTTCTTTTAAATTTACGAATGACAGGTTTATATCTAGTATATACATCTTGTTCATGTAAAAATTCTTCAACATTAGGTAACCCTGTTTTTCTTTTCAATTCATTAATTCCACAATAACCTGTTTCTGGATTATAATATGTCTCTTTTAACTCCCTAAAAAAGTATTCTTTTTACTTCCACAAATAGTACAGATACCTTTACCAACTGGTTTATTATTTTTAGAAGTAGTTTTATGATAATTTTTAGTTGGGGTTTTATCTTTACACTTGACACAATATATAGAAAGACCCAATCCAAAAGTTTTTTTAACTTTAATAATAGGTTTAATAATTCCTCTAGCTAATCTTTCTTGAAATGTTGGATCTTGTATAGCATTTAAATTATCTATTAATTTTTGATCAGCAACATGTCTCAGTTTTGTATCTTTTGTTTTATTGTAATCAATATCATGTTCTTTACATGCTTTATCAACTCTATTTATTCCAGGATCACCTCTTTTTAATCTTTTTTCTAATTTTGTATTTGGACCACAATATTGATATCCTGGTAAATGCATTTCTGGAAGATTTACTTTATCTTGTATCCATCCAACAATATCACCACCTTTCTTTTTTTTACAAACCATTTATTTATTTAGAAATTTATATCCATTCAATTGCATTTGTTTTACGTATTTTTCAACTGGATTAAATTTTAAACTTTTTATGAAATCCTTTTCACACATATAAATTTCTTCTTCTGTCATATCCTTAGCTTTAAACGAATTAATGAGTTCTTTATAAAAATTATAACAATGTCTATATTCTTCTTTCCTTTCTGCTATTTTTAATGTGAGATCTATGGCTTCTACTATACCAACTGATAAACTTAAAAATGCAAGAGGTAGAAAGGCTATTGCTGATAAACCTGTTCCACTTAGAATAACCTTACTTACTGATAATGAAATACTTATCTTTTGATACATATTTCTACTCTTTCTGTAAACATATAATCTTTTTTCTAAATATACATCCATTTATTTAGGATTAAATTTTTTTCTGTATCTCATTTCGGGATTCACTAAATCTAACATAAAAAAATCATATTTTTCTTGAACACTTTTATTATACATTTGTTTGAATTCTTCAGTACTTAATAAACCATCTATCTCTCTTATAATCTGTTGAATTTCTTTAGATTGTAGAGTGAAAAATATATCGTAATTACAGTTCCTTCTTATATTGATAGGTGTTAAATAATATGACTGAGTTAAATAAATAAAGGATGCGTTTTTCTTTCTACCTCTAATAAATAATTCTTCGATGTTTTTTTGATCTTTCTCAATCACACAATCATCAAAAATAACTAAATTCTTTAATGTAGGATTTAAATCATCTACAGTAATAAAATTATGATCTGAAGAAAATAATACTTTTTTTTTTAATTTATCATATAATTTTAATAATTTTTGCTTATTCTTTATATTCTTACATTTCAAAATATCTTCTCTTTCTATATCTTCAAACAATGTATATTTTTCTTGTAATTTAGAATATTTAGGTTCGTATAAATCTTTTGCGCATATATATAATGTATTAAAAAATAATAAATCATAAATCAAATTTAACAGTAAATTTGTTTTACCTGAACCTGAAGATCCTACTATAAGCAATCTAAATGGATGTTTAGGTAACAAAGGATGTTGTTTAGGATCAGGTAATTCTTCTGGTTCCGTGTAATCTTTAATTTTTATCATAATTTACTAGCAGTAAAAATAAAATTTGCTGCAGTAAAAAAATTAATATTATATAAATGAACTTAGAAAAAGAACTGAAACATAAGTTTTTAAAGGAAATAAAAGATTCAATTAAAATAGTAAAAATAGAAAAAGAAATAAGAAAGAATAATGAAGATCAACTAAAAGAAAAAATAGGTATTCAAAAGACCTTAGAAGAATTTCATAAACCAGTCACTCAAGAAATTGAAAAATATGAAAAATCAAATAAAGAAGTTGTGAAAAGTATTCAAAATGTTGTAGAAAACATTACATTTCCATCTATAGAAGAACCTATTGAAGCTGTGAAAGAATTAGTATCTTATACTTATGATATTGATCAAAATTTAAATTTAAAATATTTAAAAGAGGAAAAATTATACAGACCATCAGTATTTTTAAACGATCAAGAAAAATTAGAGGAGATGTATGGAAGAGCTAAACAGTTAAAAGAAGGATTATCTAAGAAAAGAGGTAACTTAAAAAGTACAATTTCTAGGGCTAAAAATTTTTCAGAGGAGGAATTAAACCAGAAAAAGAATGATATAAAAGAAATTAAAAATAAAGAAAATATGTTGCAAAATTATATGCATATATTAAATATGATTCGAAGTAGTAAAGAAATGAAGGTAGGTAAAGGATTGAATGTATTATCAAATTTAACAGAAAAAATATGTAACGGAAGTAAATCAAAGAAATTGTATAATCAAGTAACTTTATTGTTAGATATGTTATTAAAAAATAAAGAAATGACTTATAATGATGTACAACGATATCATAAACAATTTCTCTGTTAATAAATGATAAAATATAAAGTTTATTTGAGTGAAGGTCAGAAAAATAAACTTAAATCAGCTTTTAAAAATAAAGTAGAAGTAACATTACAAATAGATAAATCTAAAACTCCTAATCATGAGATGTATTTAACTAAAACTCAAATTAATCATATTAATGATAAAAAAAGAATTACAATCAGTAAAACTCAATTAGATAAAAATGGAGGATTTTTACCATTTCTAGCGGCACTTATACCCTCATTAATAACCGCTGCTAAATTAGCAGTTCCAGCATTAGCAACAGGTGCTTTATCTGGATTAGCTAGTTCAGCTGTACAAAAGAAAGGATCTGGGAAAAAAAAAAACTTGGAAAGGGAATATATCAACAGTGGGAATTAGCGACAAAATGATTATAGAAAATATGAAAAATGAAAAAGGATTTAGAGGTGTGTTTACCTCCGATTTATTACCTAAAACAATAGGAAAATTTGAAAATGGAATCATTAATTTAGATGTATCAACAGGTCCCGGAACTCATTGGGTTTGTTATTATAATGATCCTAAATATAAATATGTGGAATATTTTGATCCGTTTGGTGAATATGATAATATGAAGAAGGACTATATTCCTAAAAATATTAAATCATTTCTTGTTACATCCAATAAAAAAATAGGTTATAATGATAGTTTTTTACAGAAACCTTCATCTGTGAAATGTGGTATATTTTGTATGAAATATATAAGAGAAAGGAATAAAAGTATATCACCTAAAAATGTTCTCAAATCATTTCCTACACAAAAACCTAGTGACTATAATGAAAATTTTGTTATGTATAAATGATAAAATTAAAATCTGAAGGTCATGAGAAATCAGAGGAATTTACTGTAAATTTTATTACACCTCTTAAAATAAAAAAATTAGCTTTACACTCATTCTCTATGGAAGTTTCATGGTTTAATATAAGTAAGAATTATGGAAATAACAAATTTAGAATGTATACATTAGACAAAGATATAAAAATCAGTTTAGACACAGATTTAGACACAGATATAACAATTATTATCTCAAATGGTAATTATACTGTAAGAGGTTTAAATGAGTATATGATGAAAATATTCGGTAAGGATCCACCTGTGAAATTTGGTATTATTGAAGCAAGACAAAGAATATCTATTAAACTGAAAAAAAATTGGGTAATTGATTTTACAGAAAGTAACTTTCATAAAATTATAGGCTTTTTAAAACCGACATATGGAAGTTATGATGAAGAAACAGAGATTGAAGGTGAACATATTGCTGATATATCTAATGGAAATGATAATATTTATATTCACTGTGATGTTGTAAAAGGATCTTTAATAAATCAATATAATTCAGAAGTTATATATTCTTTCACTAATAAAAACCCTCCAGGTAGTATAATTTCAAAAGAATTTAATAATTGGATATTTTTTCCTGTTAAAGTAGATCCTGTTGAAAGAATAAAAATGAGGATTACTAATCAAAAAGGTGAATTAATAGATTTAAATAAAGGAGCTGTAGAATTTAATTTTATTTCTTCTTAAATAAATGTATAGAAGAAAAAGTAAAAAAATACAAGGATTTTTAAAGGTTTTATTGAAACCTAAGAATATATTAAATGAAATATTTTCTATGAAAAAGAAAGGAGGTGGTTTAAAAATTCTTCCTAAATAAATGATTTATGATTTAAGTGATACTCGTTATTATTATAATGATCACATTAAAAGTTATGAATTAAGAGAAATTCATCCAAAAGAACATAGTTCAGATGAGAATGCTACCTATGTTTTTCATATTAATGATACTAAAGCTAAAATTTTATATTCTAGAGGATATCTTGAACTAAAATTAAAAATTACAAAAAATGATAAATCATCCATTGGAAACGAAAATGTGAGTCTAGTAAATGGTGGAGGTTTTATCAAAACTTTAAAAGTACATATAGGAGATACTGAAATTGAATCAAATACACAGTCAAATTTTTCAATCATGAATCATGTTTTAAGATTAATTCATTATACTCCTGATTATGTAACATCACAAGCTCAAAATGAATTTTTTTATCTAGATACATCTGATTCAGCTGACCGTAATGAGTTCAAATATGATGGTACTTTAGAAGATACTACTAAAATAACTGAATTTTTTAATAATTTGAAAATGAATAAAGATTATAACGAAGGATTCGTAAAGAGATGGGAACTAACGAAAGATAGCAATGTCATTAAAATATGGACACCTTTAAAAGATATAATCGATTTCTTTAGAGAATATGAAAAGATAATTTCAGGTTTTGAAGTGAAAATAGAAATTCAAAGAAATGAAAATAAAAATATGATATATACTAATATAAGAAACGAAAATTATAAGGTAGTAGTTGAAGGTTTAACCTTGCATTTACCTTATATAGAATTAAAAAATTCTGCAGAAAGCTTGTTTCTGGAATCATATCTATCTAATAAAGATATAGAGGTAAATTGGGATCGACATAGATTTAAGATGGTAGGCCCTTATAGAAGCAACAGTGGATCTGTGACAGCAACTACAGCGTCAGATGAAGTTTTAAGTGTCTATGTTATTCCTCAATATGTTGAAAGAGATAGTAATTATGAAAAAAATAATATGATATTTGATCATATAGATATGGCAGAATGCTGGTTGATGATTAATAATAAACAAGTTCCTCTTATGCGTTATAAAACAAATTTTGCCAATAAAGATTATATTCGAATGTATGAAGCTCTTTTACATGAAGGATTTAACGATAATAATACAGAAACAGGACCTTTGATAAATAAGGAGAATTTTGGTAAACTGTATCCTATTTTTCCTTTTGACTCATCAAATCATGAAAACTATACCGATTTAAATAATTTAGATATTGAATTTAATTGGATAACGAATAGTCAAAAGGAATATAAGTTTTATTTTATTTTTAAAGAAAGAAAGAGATGTTTTATAAATTTAAAAAATAAAACTATAACAATGGTTAAGAGTTTAAAATCTTAAAATTAAATAAATGAGTGCTTATTATCCACCTTATGATGATCAAATGAAAGAAGGACCTATTGGACCTCCTGGTATAGGTTTTAAATTAATGAATGATGGAAATTATGATATGGAAAATAGAATTTTAAAAAATTGTGAAAATCCTATAGATGATTTAGATTTAACCACTAAAAGTTTTGTTTTGAATAAAATAGAGAATAATCATCATGAATTGAGAGATCTTATAAAAACTAAATATGATGAGGGTTTTTTAACCTTTACTGAAGAAACAGGTAAGAGAATAAAAGAATTAAATGATACAATTTTACATTCTTTAGAAGGAAAAGCTTTTGATGCAAAAGGAAAAAGAATAGGAAATGTTGCAGATCCTAAAGATGAAAAAAATGTTGTGAATAAAAGATATTTTGAAAAAAATTCGTTAATATTACAGAATGATAAATTTGATGCAAAAAATAAAATAATTACGAATGTTTCTGAACCTGAAAATGATAACGATGCTGTCAATAAAATATATTTAGATAATAGAGATATCTGGGTTACTATACTAGATGATTTTCATACAGATGGGGATTATAAAAAAGTAAATTTCAACATGATGAGCTCAAAATTACTAGATCAAGAGATGCGATTATCTACCGATATGTATATGAAAATTTCTATATATATAGATATATATGATACAGTAGAAAGTAAATATATATATGATAAAAGTCCACTGATATCTCTGGAAATCAATGGTAAGGAAATTTTAAATGTTAATAGAGATGTAGTAACCTGTTTTGCTTATGGTAAACGTGATGATATCATCACATTAAAGATAAAATGTGATGGTAACGCTTTAAAACCTTATATGCATATTGAAAAAATTTCTTTCTAATAAATGGATATCGATTGGAATGAATTTTCCAGAAAAAATTTATCTGAAGATGTAATTAGAAATCTGAAAGATTATGTAAATTGGGATTTAGTTTTACAATATTCAACACTGTCTGAATCTTTTATTGAAGAATTTGCTCAACCTGATGATTGGTGTAAAATTTCTAGATATCAAAAATTATCAGAAGATTTTATAGAAAAATGTAAAGATAAAGTAGATTGGGTAAACATATCTCAATATCAAACTTTAAGTAACGAATTTATCGTAAAATTTTCTGATAATTTAGATTTATATAAAGTATCAATATTTCAAAATCTTACAGAAGATACCATGAGAGAATTAAAAGATGATTTAAATTGGTTGTATATAACTAGATATCAAACATTTAGTGAAAATTTTATAGAAGAATTTATGCATAAATTACATTTTTGTTATTTGATTAAATATAAATTTGAGCTATTACCTGATCACTTTTTTAATGTTCATTGGAAAAAAATACAAGCAATACAGATGAGTGAATTAAATAAAAAGTTTGGTCATCACGAAATAGAACCTTACCAAGAGAAAATTTTTGAAGAGATATATGAAGTTAAATCAGTCTTGAGAGAGAGTGTTTATCTTTTGAGACAATTAACTAGCAAAGATGATAAATTTAATAAAAATGTTTCTATATAAATGGATGTTACATATAATAATGGTATGAAAAAAAAAACTATGTCTATCTTAAATATAGAGAATCCTACTGAAGTGAAATCTATTTTTATATTTGATTCTGTAGGAAATAAATTAAAAAATCTTGAAGGAATAGAAAATTTAACGAATTTAAAAGCATTATATTGTGATTCAAATATATTAACATCCCTTAAAGGAATAGAAAATTTAACTAATTTAGAAACATTAAATTGTTGGGGAAATAAATTAAAATCTCTTGAAGGAATAGAAAATTTAACGAATTTAAAAGCATTATATTGTGATTCAAATATATTAACATCCCTTGAAGGAATAAAAAATTTAACTAATTTAGAAACATTAAATTGTAGGGGAAATAAATTAACATCCCTTGAAGGAATAGAAAATTTAACTAATTTAAAAGTATTATATTGTAGGGGAAATAAATTAAAATCTCTTGAAGGTATAAAAAATTTAACTAATTTAAAAGTATTATATTGTGGAGGAAATAAATTAACATCTCTTGAAGGTATAAAAAATTTAACTAATTTAGAAACATTAAATTGTGGAGGAAATAAAATAACATCTCTTGAAGGTATAAAAAATTTAACTAATTTAGAAACATTAAATTGTAGCGAAAATAAATTAAAATCTCTTGAAGGTATAAAAAATTTAACTAATTTAGAAACATTAAATTGTAGCGAAAATAAATTAAAATCTCTTGAAGGTATAAAAAATTTAACTAATTTAAAAAAATTATATTGTGAGGGAAATAAATTAACATCCCTTGAAGGAATAGAAAATTTAACTAATTTGAAAGAATTAAATTGTAGAGGATATATATTAACACCCTTTGAAGGAATAGAAAATTGTAGAGGAAATATATTAACACCCTTTGATAGAATAGAAAATTGTAATAAATTAACATCTCTTGAAGGAATAGAAAATTTAACGAATTTAGAAACATTAAATTGTAGCGAAAATGATATTACATCTCTTGAAGGTATAAAAAATTTAACTAATTTAGAAACATTAAATTGTAGCGAAAATAAATTAAAATCTCTTGAAGGTATAAAAAATTTAACTAATTTAAAAGAATTATATTGTGAGGGAAATAAATTAACATCCCTTGAAGGAATAGAAAATTTAACTAATTTAGAAACATTAAATTGTAGCGAAAATGATATTACATCTCTAAATGAATTAATATTTTTGCCTGGAATATATGAAGTATGCTATGATGTAGATAAAATAAATTTACCACCGATTTTAAGAAGACAATTATTTCATAATAATGTATATAATGACTCTCAAAATGTACATAATACATATATTCAAAAATCTTTGAGAGAAACTATCATAAAATTATTAAATACAGAAATTACATATGATTTAGATGAATGCATTAAAGAATTAGGTATAAATATTAAAAGACACTTACTGGAGGAAGAATTCCATAATATTAAATTTAGAGAGATATTAGTTGTTGTGTTTAATAGAATTTTAAGAAATGAGAATAAAAACGAAATTATAAAAGTGTTAAAATATGAACTTAAAGAGGCTGATGATAAATGTTTTGTTGGGAAAGTAACTAGAATAATTAATGTACTAAATGGATTTGATCCTGATGTTTCTATTACAATTTCTGATAATGAACAAAAAAATATTATAGCTGAAAAAATATTTAGAGAGTCAAAGTCTGATGAAGAATACAGAGAAAAACTTAAAAAAGAGATGGAAGAAAGAGGTTTTACAGATTATGAAGAATGGATGGATTTATAAAAAAAAAATGTTTACTAATAAATGGAAGCTAAAATGTTAAATGATTTACGTCCAGGAGAATATGAACTGATATCATTGAGAAAATATGGAGTAATCATAAAGTTAGATGGTGAAGAATAAAACCTTCCAAATGTAAAACCTTCTGATGAATCAATAAATAAAATCAATAAAAGTAGATTTATATATTCTGGTGGTGGCAAATATGAGAGAGTTATTTATTCTATGAAACCTATCGTGTTAAATCACTTTATTTTCTGACTTTAATTATGTTTTTAAAAAATCTTTAGATCAAATTTTTATGGGGGGACTAACGGTCCCCCCATTTATTTTAAAGGAATAGAAAATTATCAAGATTTTATGATAAAACACGTCCGTAATTTACAGACAGAAGGATTTTTTGACGCCATTTAAAATGGCATTATATTTTTTTAATATCATTTATAGTATCTTTTTAGAGGACTTCTATTCATTTAGAAGTCCTCTTTTTTCACGCATTTATTTAATTTCATCCTATGTATAAGGTAGCTCCAAAATGGAGCGGCCTATCTTTTTTCACGCATTTATCTAAAATTTGGTCTAAATGTAAAAAAGGCCTTATTTAACTATAAAATCATGTTTTTAATATTAAAATGGATCGATACCTTTTTTTTTTATATAAAAAGATAAAAAATAAGGTATAAAATATAGTTTTTAGTGTATAAAGTACATGTGCGCTCATACGGGTATATATATACTACTTATATATATATATATATATAAGGTATTTATGTTTCCTTTATTGTTCCATTCTATATGCTTGTCGTCCATATAACACAAGTTTATAGATAAAATCTATCTTGTATTTCAGAAACAAGCATTTTTGTGTTCATTTCGAAGAGATATATGGACCCGAAGAGAATTTTTTCGAAATGAACTTATCGTAAGCCTAAATCTCTTCCATGTGCAAGCTTTTTTGCTTGATTTTTTTGTTTCCTTATTTGCATTCCTCATTTTTGAAATTTGTTGATTGTCTTTGTCTTTATGACCTGCATTACGCTTTATTATTTCCTCTTTATGTCTTAATTTCTTTTATTTCTTTGTATTTTGTAGAAAATTTTGGAATAGTGTATTATGAGTTACTACATACAACTTTGGATTTACTAATTTATATATATATATATATATATATATATATATATATGCACTTAACCCAAGAGAAACCTATTCATAACAATTCCGATACGTTTCTTTGAATGGGGTTTCTGCTTCTACCCTTATAATGGCCCACCTCCACGCCACGTACGACACGGATAGCAAGTGACAAGCCTGTATGGCCTCTTCCGGTCACCAGAAGAGACAGTTCCCGGCAATGTTCGCGGCTGCTATCCGTCGCAGGATTTCTGCATACAACCCCATTATATATATATATATATAATGTGTTCGTTATCTATAAACCACTGTTGGTCCGCATTTAAATAATTCTATTAGTGAATTACCCAAATTCGTTCCGTTCTATATCGGAATCACATCATGTGATACTATATCAGCAATATTACAAACAATATTAGCAATATTTCGCGAACACACACATTTTGTTAAATCTATTGACTTTGCATGGATTCTAATGGAAGAGAGATCAGATACCAGTATCTTGGTATCTTGGATGGCACCATGGGTAAAGCTGTGATAATCACATGAATACGTTACTAATTAAAAAATCTGATGTGGGCAACACATTACTTTCCTTATATAATGCAATGAATTTACTACTTTTACAGTAAAAACAATGGGTTACGCTTATAGTAGATATATTCTTTCCAAGATATTGAATTTTCGTCAATGAGTCGTCATTTTCATTGATTTAGCCTCATTTTTATCCATTTGGCGAGTTTTCGTTAATTTAGCAACATTTAAACAATTTGGCGAGTTTTCGTTAATTTAGCAACATTTAAACAATTTGGCGGCATTCCGCCAAATTCGTCGCCAAAATCTCGCCAAGCGTTATGGATGGAGAAATGAGTTATTCTTACAACAGATAAATGACTATTGGCATTCAAATACAAAAGTATTACTCAAAGTATCTTTTTTCATGAATGGAACGAGCTAGATCCACGAGAATGATGTTACCCAATTTATCGCATGATATTACATATGAAAAGTGACATGTTTCTCAATAGGTAATACTTTTTTTTTATTTTACATAATTTTTTGATAAATTTTTTGGAAAATGTACAATATCTCGAGAACAGTTCATGCTAGCGTTCTAAAATTCGTGTCAACCGCTTTCTAATGAAAATTACATAAGAAATGTCTATTTGCGTAAATTTATTAGAGGTTTTGATTTTTGGACGATTTTTTTCAAAATTTCACTCGAAAATTTAGTGGGGTTCTGAACATTTGATTGCGTATAAAAACAATAGGCTTCCAGTATTCACAGATTGTGATTTTTGTACTAAAATTCGTTCGAATCGGTCCATTTATTCATCAGTTATCGTCTCCACAGACTCACTGACACACACACACATACTTTCACACACACACACAGACATCACCTCAAAAATATTCGATTCGTGATCAGGGATACTTGAAACGTGCTCTTCCGTCAAAAACTCGAATTCAAATTTTCGACCCCTTCACAATACTTTCCTTATACATTATTGTACATAAGGAAAGGAAAGTGAAAAGGGCGCTGTAAGGTATCCGTATGCTTTGGTAAAAAACAAAATTAGTCGGAGAAATAGTTACCGAGCTACCCTATTTTGAGAGTCGAAGGCAATATAAATCTAATCGTTCATGGACAAGGACGTGTAAGCTCTGCGCCCATACCCGAACTGAGAAATTCTCTTGGTGGCCAAGTGCCCCAGGATATTCCACAGTACAGGAATAGTCCAGATGTTATACGTGGAACGAAGGTGAACTTTAGATGAATAGCGACTTTGATCTTAGAACGTTCTCAAAATAGAAAGAAAAATACTATTTACAACCGCCCATGAAATGCAAATATTTCCAGTTCCAGATGTTTTGCTGTTCATGTGAGCCAAGTTTGAGCTTTTGCCATTCGTTCTAAAGAATTTTTAGATTATGATAGTAGTAATCGTGGAACAGAAAATTCTATTTTACTGCTATCAAATTTTTGGGAAATTTGTTAACATGGCGGGCAATCGGCTATGTTCTGTACTACAAAACTTTCTGCATATCGATCGGTACGGCTAAATATGTTTTTTTGCAGTGCGAGTCGCGTATTAGTAATCGTAAAGATCAAGAACAACATATATGTATGTAAGTCTTGTTCTAAATTTTAAAATAGTATAAAATAAAAATCGGAGTTGGCTCCAGTCTGATGGAGCCTAAATGGTTTTGCGTGAATATCATTTTGTACAATAAAACACAACTTTCATAATATCGAATAAAAAAAAATATGATGTGGGCAACACATGACTTTCCTTATATAATGCAATGAATTTACTACTTTTACAGTTAAAATTTTTTTTATTCTTATAGTAGATACTTATATTCTTTCCAAGATATTGAATTTTCTTCAATGAGTCGTCATTTTCATTGATTTAGCGTCATTTTTATCCATTTGGCGAGATTTTTGTTAATTTGGCAACAATTAAAAATGTCGCTAAGTTGGCGACATTCCGACAAATTCGTCGCCAAAATCTCGTCAAGCGTTATGGATGGAGAAATAAGTTATTCTTACAACAGATAAATGAATATTGACGTTAAAATACAAAAGTATTACTCAAATTATCTTTTTTCCTTAATGGGTACGAACTAATTCCACGAGAATAATGTCATCAAATTTATCGCATGGTACTACATATGAAAAATGAACATGTTTCTCAATAGGAAATATTTTTTTTTTATTTTATATGACTTTTTGCTAATTTTTTTGAAAAATGTGCAATATCTCGAGAACGGTTCATGTTAGCGTTCTGAAATTTATGTCAATCGTTTTCTAATGAAAAATTACATAAGAAATGTCTACTTGAGTAACTTTATTAGCGATTTTGATTTTTTGACGATTTTTTCAAAATTTCACTCGAAAATTTAGGGGGGGTTCTGAACATTCGATTGCGTATAAAAACAATAAGCTTCCAGTGCTTACGGATTGTGATTTTTGTACCAAATTTCGTTCGAATCGGTCCATTCGTTCGTCAATTATCGTCTCTAAAGACTCACTGACACACACACACACACACACACACACACACACACACACACACTTTCACACACACACACACACATATACCTTCACACACACACACAGACATCACTTTAAAAATGTTTGATTCGTGATCAGGGATGCTTGAAACGTGCTCTCCCGTCGAAAACTCGAATTCGAATTTTCGACCCCGTCACAATACTTTCCTTATACATTATGTATATAAGGAAAGTAATAACTCGATCCCAAACCTGAATATAAACACAAAATTATTCTTAATTATTCTTCGATCAGTGTATGGTTACTTTGGTACTATTTATATTAATAGCGTAATTCATGATATAATATTGTCCCTATTATTCGACTTAAACGGAACCACGGAAGGTCGAATAACTGAAAATGTTGGATAATCCGGAACTTCTGGAAATAGATAGTAAGTGCTGTATAACAAAATAAAACAGACATATTGAAAAATAATGTTATTTTATTAATTTGAAACGCATACCTAACTAAACAGAAAAAACATTTTTTTATACAATGCCGTATATTGAAAATAATAAAGTATTGGCCTAAAGCATTGGTATAAAGCGTTGGACTAAAAACTGTTTTGTAATTTTTTTTCCTTAGATACATATGTAAAAACTCTGATGTGGGCAACACATAACTTTCCTTATATAATGCAATGAATTTACTACATTTACAGTAAAAAAATAGGTGTTTCTTCTAGTAGATGCTTATATTCTTTCCAAGATATTGAATTTTCGTCGATTAGTCGTCATTTTCATTGATTTAGCATCATTTTTATCCATTTGGCGAGATTTTCGTTAATTTGGCAACATTTTAAAAAGTCGCCAAGTTTGACATTCCGCCAAATTCGTCGCCAAAATCTCGCCAAGCGTTATGGACCGAGAAATAATTTATTCTTATGGCATATAAATGATTATTGGCGTTCAAATACAAAAGTATTCCTCAAAGTATCTTTTCTCATGAATGGAACGAGCTAGATCCACGAGATGGATGTCACCAAATTTATCGAACAGTATTACATATGAAAAGTGAACATGCTTCTCAGCAGTTAATATATTTTATTTAATTTATGGAATTTTTTGATAAATTTATTTTTAAAATGTGCAATATCTCGAGAACGGTTCATGCTAACGTTCTAAAGTTTATGTCAATCGCTTCCTAAGGAAAAATTACATAAAAAATGTCTATTTTCCTAACTTTATTAAAAGTTTTGATTTTTTGATGATTTTTTCAAAATTTCACTCGGAAATTTAGGGAGATTCTCAATAGGCTTCCAATATTCACGGATTGTGATTTTTTTCGAATCGCCACATTCATTCGTGAGATATCGTCTCCACAGACTCACTGACACACACACACACATACACATACTTTCACACGCACACACAGACATCACCTCGAAAATGTTTGATTCCTGATCAGGGATGCTTGAAACGTGCTCTCCCGCCGAAAACTCGAATTCGAATTTTCGGCCACGTCACATTTCCTTATACATTATGTATTTAAAGAAAGTAAAACGTGATTTGTGTGAATTTTAATTTTGCATGAAATTTTATGAAAGCATTTTTTTATGAACTCAGTAATATGAATTAGACATTGCTAATAAAGGCTTTAAACAGTTATATTTTTGGCAATGAAATATATTCTTAAAATTGGTGTTATTATTTTTTTTTTAATTTTTAGTAATGATTGGATAGTCCAGAATATCGAATAATCAAAGGCCGAACAATTAGAACTCTGTTGCATCATGCTCCCGTATTAGATAAACTATCATTATATTTACTGATATAGGAATTTGCCCTATTTCTCTATGGGAAATAATGCCATAAAAATCTTAAATTTCAAAATCACTGGAATTACTAATACTTCTACATAATTCTAAGTTTCTTTATACTGTATCCATATAAAATGATAACTTGAGTTCGAAATCTAAAAAAAGATGCACCTATGTTTTCATTACAATAATAGTTGTGATACAAGTTAAACTAAATGGAATATGAACGTATGAGAAAATCGGGTCACACTCAAGATATTTTTCTTTGCTCTAAAAATTATCTAAGCCATATATCTACTCAATATATGCCTCCAGTATTACCATAATAAGCTTCCCGCTCAATAAACTTGAAATCTGATACTTCGAAATCGTGATCAAACAATCTACTTGACGTCTGCGAGTGTACATTTAATGCAAACACTGTCCCCCTCTCAGCAGACTAATTCATTTATCCCCCCCCCCCATTTCGTTAAACTGAGTGTCCTGCATCCCGATTTGTCCCTTTTCCAGCCATGGTTAAACAGGGGCCGTGGTCATAAAACATGACGAATTAAGTTTCCGAGTAGGAATTCGTTCCGGTCGGATGAGGAGCAGAGTTGTGCGAGATTCATTCCGGTTATACCAAGCGTAGTGACTTTGCTGTTGAAAGTGGAAGCTGGGAGGAGTATTGATGGAAATGTTAGTCTGGAATTTGTAATTGTTATGGTATGTCTCTTGAGCCCATCAAGAAGTTATTAATTGCCCTTATTATGTTAAGGGTTGGGAAATTGCTTGATGCAAGCTCTTAGGAGACACGAATTTAGAGACTAATGTACCTCGCGATTAATCCTAGCGTAAGCGGTAGCTTAGGGTCCTAAAAGGATCTACACTAACATTTCACTCAATAAGTCTCCGGTCTGACACATATATGGCAACACTGTTGACAGACCCATATGATTTCTGGATAGTACCAACCTTCAAACGACACGTGTCAAAATTTCATGACATTCTGACAATTAGTTTATAGGTTACAGTGGTTTTAGTGACCCCAGTTTTGTAAGTTTCAAAACAATGGATAAAAAAGAATTTCGTGTGTTGATTAAACATTGTTTTTTGATGGGAAAAAATACTGTTGAAGCCAAACAGTGGCTTGATAAGCGTTATGGAGACTCTGCACCAGGGAAATCAACTATTATTGACTGGTATGCTGAATTTAAACGCGGTCGTACAAACACACGATGATGCCGAACGCTCTGGTCGCCCAAAATCGGCAGTTGTTCCGGAAAACATAAAAAAAGTCCAGAAAATAGTTTTGAAAGGCCGTAAAGTGAAGTTGCGTGAGATAGCTGACACCTTAAAGATATCAGAAGGTAGTGTGTTTACAATTTTACATGAAAATTTGAGCATGCGTAAGTTGATTTCGAAGTGGGTGCCGCGTTTGCTCACACCGGACCAAAAACAAAAACGCGTCGACGATTCAGAGCGCTGCTTGGAGCTGTTCAAGCGAGATAAGAAGGATTTCTTGCGTCGGTATGTGACAATGGATGAAATATGGATCCATTATTACACACCTGAATCAAAAAGATCGTCAGCTGAGTGCACAGCAGCCGGTGAAAGTCGTCCAAAGCGACCCAAAACCCAAAAGTCAACTGGCAAGGTTAAGGCATTCGTATTTTGGGACGCGCATGGTATTTTGTTCATCGACTATCTTGAGAAAGGCAAAACTATCACTAGCGAATATTACATGGCATTATTGGATCGATTGAGTGTAGAAATCAAGAAAAAACGGCCTCACATGCAAAAGAAAAACGTGCTGTTCCACCAAGACAATGCCCCGTGTCACAAGTCGATGAAAACGATGGTTAAATTATATGAATTACGCTTCGAATTGCTTCCTCACCCACCGTACTCTCCAGATCTGGTCCCCGGCGACTACTGGCATTTTGTAGACATCAAAAAGATGTTCCAGGGAAAGAAATTTGGTTCAAATGAAGAAGTGATTGCCGAAGCTGAGGCCTATTTGGAGAGCAAAGACAAATCGTTCTACAAAAAAGGCATCGAAACGTTAGAGGAGCGTTGGAATGAATATATCACTCTTGAAGGAGAGTATGTTGATGAATAAAGTCGAATTTCTAAAAAAAAAAAAAAATGTTTTTCTTAGTTAGACCGGAGACTTATTGAGTGGGCCTTGTATTAAAAAATGTGTCCTGACTATGCCTATCGGAATGTCTGGTTAGGAATTTAGAACTTGATTTTGGGGTGTAAAAAGTACAGGTTCAACTTAAATGAGAGGTATGAATTTTGAGACGAAAGTTTTGAAAACGAAAATAAATAAAATAAAAATCCATTTTTTTTTTTTTTTAATTATGAGAATTCTGGGATCTTAATGATATGTGGGAAAAATAAAGTAACTGGTAAGACGTTTTGAGAAATAGACCATTTTTCTTATGAAGAATCCAATATTACGAAATTCACTATAACAAGGAATGGTGAAGAAGGTGTCTCCAGCGGAGCAGAAAAGTCTGATAATAGACGGAGTAGGAATTTAAATTCAAAATTCTAATTTTCTCAGTTTTATAGTTAAATGCTTTAAATTGGATATGTAAGTATGTATATATTTTACAAAAATGTAAAAGTGGCCAAAATCAGGCAGTTTTGAATAGAAATGAATGTTACATTTGTATTATTATTATTATTATTATTATTATTATTATTATTATTATTGTTGTTGTTGTTATTATTTTGGAAGGATTTTATTCAAAGATTTTATTTTATTTTGTTGAATTCTCGTGAGAGGATGAAGTAGGTAGACTGGTAGAAAGGAATGAATGTTTTTATTCAAGTTATATTTTACTCCGATTTGAGCAATCGTGATGTTTATTGCTAACAGTGTCTTGCCCGGGCGATCTGATCTGATACAGTAACAATTCGCAGAACTACAAGGGCATTGAGACCGATTGTATTGGGAATCATCTCCATCATCAATGCTCAACCCACTGTGGGCTTTGTCCTTCCTCAAAAGAGCTGTCCCCCAGAGAACACAGCTTCTCCAATTTTTAATATTTAACACCTCAAAGTCCTTGTCCCCACAGAATTTATCCATCTCAACTTCCGTCGTCCTCTAAGTCTTTTCCCGATCGGTGTGGAATTTTTTTTTGTGTGTGTGTGTGATTCAGTTTGTTATCTACTTTTAGCAAACGTCCAGCTCATTACATTCAGTTAATTTTAATGTATTTAATTATGTCAGAAATTTTGTGTAATTTGAATAGTTCAAAATTGTATCTTTTCCCTTAAACATAATTTTGCAGAATTCCACCAGAAATACAGCGCAAAATTTTCCGCTGAAATATACAAAGCGTTTTTTCATCATCTCCTGTGAGAGCCTAGGTTTCTGAAGCATAAATTAAGGTAGGTCGTATGAGTACTTTTTAAAGCTGTAATTTTGTTCTTTTCCGTGTGATCCGAAATTTTGTTTAGATCCACGAGAGCAGCGATTTTCAGCTATAATTCGGTTTAGGATTTCTAAACTAGTGTTATTTTTACAGTTTGTTTTGGGAATGAAAGAGTATTTCAATTTTACTTTGCTACTGGTCGTGGCTCAACTCGACTTCCTCATACTAGAATCCATTTTCAGTAGCTTTTTTTCTTAAACTTTAAAATCAAAGATAACCAAATATAGATTTAAAATTCTTTTAATAAAATCTCCTTTCCTCGACGTACAAAAATTACACGGCCAAAGCGCTTTCGGGCATCGTCATACCCTTAATCAGTGGCTGTGTAATTTTTGTCAAGGAAAGGAGATTTTATTAATAGACTTTTAAACCTATTACTTTCCTTATATACATAATGTATAAGGAAAGTATTGTGACGGGGTCGAAAATTCGAATTCGAGTTTTCGACGGAAAAGCACGTTTCAAGCATGCCTGATCGCTAATCAATCTAAGGTGATATCTGTGTGTGTGTGTGATAGAGAGTGTTTGTGAAGACGATATCTTTCGAATGAATGGAGCGATTCGAATGAAATTTGGTACAAAAATCACAATTTGTGAATACTGGAAGCCTATTGTTTTTAAACGCAATCGAATGTTCAGAACGTTTCTAAATTTTTGAGTAAAATTTTGAAAAAATCATCAAAAAATCAAAACCTTTAATAAAGTTACGCAAATAAACATTTCTTATGTAATTTTTCCTTAGAAAACGATTGACATAAACTTTAGAACGCTAGCATGAACCGTTCTCGAGATATTGCACATTTTTCAAATAAATTTATAAAAAAATCCCACAAATTAAAAAAAAACATATTAACTGTTGAGAAACATGTTCACTTTTCATATGTAATATCATGCGATAAATTGGGTGACATCATTGTCGTGGATTCCATTCATAAGAAAAGATACTTTGAGGAATACATTTGTATGTGAACGCCAATAGTCATTTATCTGCTATAAGAATAACTTATTTCTCCGTCCATAAATCTTGGACAGATTTTGGCGACGAATTTGGCGGAATGTCGCCAACTTGGTGACTTTTTTAAATATTGCCAAATTAACGAAAATCTCGCCAAATGGATAAAAATGACGTTATATCAATGAAAATGACGACTAATTGACGAAAATTCAATATCTTGGAAAAAATGTAAGATCTACTATAAGAATAACCTATTTTGTTTTTGCTGTAAAAGTAGTAAATTCATTGTATTATATAAGGAAAGTCATGTGCTACCTACATCAAATATCTTTTTGGTTGTCTTTGATTTTGAAGTTTAATTAAAGTTGACGTGTATAACTATTTCATTTATATTTTTTCTGATTTTACAAGAAAAATGTGGAAACATCGATATTGGGATCCAAATGATTGCAACTATAGCGTATTCACTCCCCTTCACTTTAAAGAGCTTGGAAAAAATCATTCAATTGATACCATACTTGATAATGTACCCCCGGGGGTAACTCCCTCGAGGGGGACTAATCACGTCACGAACAAGGAAAATTGTATCACGTCAATATTTGACAACAATGATTGAAACTATCAAGTCTCGTGATCATTAAGTCTTAAATAAATCCTTTTATGTATTATGTCCAATTTTGCCCAATCCCGCCATATTAAAAAAATATATAAAATTTTAAATAAATTTAAATAAATATTAAGTGAAGTTTTCGCTCAAATTAAAAGAAAAATGCTATCTAGTTCTAGATTTTCTGATAACAAAGCCGGATATAAAGTTTCGGGAAAATCCATTAATATTTGCTGCAGTCACTGTCTACATAAGAAATCGACTACAAACAGAGACAGACAGACAGATGGACGGACATCACTCCAAAACTAGTCAAAACGTGTTCAGGTGATCTTAAAACATACATTGGCATTAAAGTCTCGAATTCAAAAGTTTTCATGAAAACAGTACTTTCTTTATACACTGCTGGCTAGTAAAATTGCTACACCAGGAAGGAAAGCAAATAGCAGAATCTTATTTATTGTACATATACAGTATAATGGGAGGAAGACATGATTAAATTTGCAGGTGGTTTGGGGTGCACAGCATGCAGAATTCAGTACACAGAGCTGCCACCTCTGGCAGCAACAACGGCTGCAATCCGGCTGGGCATCGAGTCAAATTGAGTTTGGATGACAGATACGGGTACGTCATTCCACGTGGCTTCAACTCTATGCCAGAGTTCATCAATCGTAGTGGCTGGCGAGTGGTGGCGTTCCAGTCTTTCGGCAACCCATGAGCAGATGTTCTCAATGGGTGACAGATCTGGATAACGTGCTGGCCTGGGCAACAGTCGAGCACCCTCTGTATCGAGGAAGGTCGGGACAGTGCGGTCGTGCATTATCTTGTTGAAGATTCGCGTCACGCAGGCCTCGAAGATAGGGCACAGCCACGGGCCTTAACACGTCACAAATGTAACGGCGGCTGTCCACATTACCGGTTATGCGAACAAGAGGTCATCGGGATGTGTACCCAATGGCACCCCATACCACCACGCCAGGTTCTGGGCCCGTATGGCGATGACGAATGCAAGCTAGCAACGTTCGTTCTTCTCGGTGTCTCCACACACGGATACGCTCATCATGATGCTGTACGCAGAACCGGGATTCGTCTGAAAAGACGATGTGGTGCCACTCCTGTGTCCAGTGTCGTTGTTCGTCGCACCACTGTAGGCGCGCATGTCTCTGCTGCAGCGTCAAGGGAAGCCGCAACAATGGTCGCCGTGCTGACAGTCTGTGCTGCTGCAGACGTCGTTGCACTGTCCGTGCGGACACTTGTCCTGCAAACGAGCCAAGTTACTGACCCAGGATACGTGACGTGGCTGTACGATCCCGGAAGGCCGAGAGGACAACATGTCTGCCCTCTCGAGCGTTAGTGGTTCGGGGCCGCTGAGATCCTGCATGGCGTTCAGTATAACCCTCCTGGACCCATCGCTTCTATATTCGCCTGACAGTCATGGGATTCCGACCAACGCGAGCAGCAATGTCACGGAACAATAAACCGCAGCCCCGATAGACCACGATCCTGCCGCGGTCGAATTTCGACATGTGCTGGTAGGAGTTTCTTCTTCTTACACGAGGCATAACACGACCTTCACACAACGTTCAAATGCGATTTCCGAATGACTCAAGGACTCAAGGACGGGGTTAGTGGAGTGCCCAGGAGAGGAAGACTCCTCCCTTTAAACTCAAGGCGAAGAGAAAGAAAGACATAAAAAGAAAGTAATAAAGGCTTTTAAACAACTGATAGAATTTAATATCTAAGATAGATTTCCGAATGAGAAACCTGCTGTGCAATGTTCCCTTTTATACAGAATGTAGATGGCGTTACTCCTACCTTCTTTGTGCGCATGCTGCAATGCATATGCTGCAATGCTAATCATTTGCATATCCCAGCATGTAGTACCTTTTATGCAAATTTGACGTTTGTTGCATGCCGCCTTCATGGTGTAGCAATTTTAATGGCCAGCAGTGTACTTTATTACATAGTATGAGAAAGTGAAAATTACTGCTAAATAGTGACTGCTAGACGCAGGCACCGGCGCACCGCAGTAACAGCAAAGTATCTTCAGTCCAATAACTGGGGCAAATAAGGAAAAAAATACTTCCTTTCTTATCCCTTAGATGATAGTGAAGGTAACTATTAGCATTTTTATTGCCTGTTTACATCATCCAATTACTGCATCAGCATTATCCTGAGTTCCTTGGACAAAACTAACTTGATAACACAGAGGTTTAGTAAAACTGCTAGCCGCCACTAAGCGATATCGTTCATTAATAAAAGCTAGAAATAATTAAGAACTATAATATTTTTATGTATAACTTAGATGTTGTAAGTTCAAATCAACCGATTTCTAAAATAAATATAATTATATTTCATATAATTTTCATACAGTTTGTTGGAGAAAAATATAAATTGTTATCAATTGTTGTCAAATTTGATCTTTGTGTATTTTAATCTAAAAAATTTAAAACGCAAAATTTGCGAAATTTGCTTTATTATACTGTAATAAAGTTAATTTAGAGAGAGAGAGAGAGAGAGGGATAGCGGGAAAATATAAAGCTCCATTAAGTAATCCCTATTTGTTTAACGTTATATAGTCTATCTGTTTAACGACATTAATAATTAAACTGCAAAATTTTGTAGCATAAAACTTATGGTTTAAGATCAAATCAACCGAATCCTATAATAAAAATTCAAAATTATAGTCTTGGGTTTTCATCTTATAAAATAAAAGCAGATGTCTGCTTGTGTGAATGTGTGTGCCGTCTGTAGCAGAAGCTTCGGATAATCGCGATATTCGGTACTGGGTCAGTTGAATTACCGGTACGACAGGCCTCGGCGAGATTTCTTTTTAATTCTCGAATCCATAACTCGATTCTATTGTTTAGAAATATTATACTTAATCAGCTTTTTAGAATTTATAGATTATCTGATAAAAAATTTCATGCTATACATATAAATAATCTGAAAATTACTTGCAATTTATATAAATATCCCTCTTATTTTGTAAATGGTATAGATAAAAATTTTAGATTAGCTGTATTTTCATAATTCTATTCATATTTTTTTATATTAGCCTGATATCTCCATTCTCTTATTTTTACAACCATTTAAACATTAGCCTTTCTATTTTTAGCACCTTTTTTCAGTAGCTCTGATTGTATATTATCACTTTTCCTTGCCTTTTCGCATTACTGTTATTTATTTCATAGGAACGGCAACAGTATTTCATTTATTTTTCCGTTGCGAATGACAACACTGGTCTCTTCATTCTGGGTTGCCGGGTTCGACAGGTTCGTGCATTTGTTGTGGTATTTTCTAGGTATTCTTGTTTCCATTTATTTTTTCTTCTTTATGTATGTCGTCCAAGTAGAAATAATTTATAGATATAATCTATCTATTTCTTCAGAAACATACATTTTTTGCGTTTTCTTCTACAAAATACTTGGACCCGAGGAAGAGTTTTGGAAAAGTGAACAAATGCATGATTTAGGGTTAGCCCTTGTCCACGTATGTAGCATTAATGCTTGGATATCATTTGTTTTTCTTTTATCGTTTCCATACCATTGCTTTTTGAAGATTTCTTTAACTTGATGATTCGATTTTTTTTTTTTTTCCCCGTAAGCTTGTGAGAAAGTTAGGTTTTTCGAGTTACAGCTTCTCATTTTTCTATCATTGGACTTTCAAACTATTATTATTATTGAAATCATTTTATTTATTAGCTGCATTTGCGCAATAAATTAAATGTGTTTTGCATTGTCATTCCTATTTACTGATTTTTTTACATTTGCATCTTTGCAAAGTATCCTTAAATTTTTTTAGTATGCTACGGTAATTAAAATTATATATATATATATATATATATATATATATATATATATATATATATATATATATATATATATATATATATATGCTTGTTGAGATTCAGCACATGATAATAACGCGTGTAATTTACACACACTATATTGTTTGATTTTATATAAATCGAAATATGCATGTTTATTTTTTATTTTCTTATTCGTCACATCCGATAAAGATTAGCACAATTCAAAAATTCGGCACAAGTATGGGCGTATTTTTGCATTCTAAAAAAAATTATTTTTAATTACTCTATTTTCTGATTTTCTGATAATTTTCAACTAACAGCATAAAAATCGAAATTTTTTATTCCGTTCTTAATCCGGTTGGCCGTTGACGTTTTCGGTCACGTGGGGCAAATGGTTGCGCCTTAGGCATGCGTTGAAACTAAATGGTTGCGCCTTAGGCATGCGTTGAAACTAAATGGTTGCGCCTTAGGCATGCGTTGAAACTAAATGGTTGCGCCTTAGGCATGCGTTGAAACTAAATGGTTGCGCCTTAGGCATGCGTTGAAACTAAATGGTTGCGCCTTAGGCATGCGTTGAAACTAAATGGTTGCGCCTTAGGCATGCGTTGAAACTAAATGGTTGCGCCTTAGGCATGCGTTGAAACTAAATGGTTGCGCCTTAGGCATGCGTTGAAACTAAATGGTTGCGCCTTAGGCATGCGTTGAAACTAAATGGTTGCGCCTTAGGCATGCGTTGAAACTAAATGATTTCTGGATTGAAACGCCGGAGAATTCATTCTAGTATTTGAACAAAAATGTGTTCTAAATTAATAGTGAGAAAAATTTCTGTCACAATGTGAACCATCTAGTTATTGTAGGCAAAATGGATTTATGAAAAGAAAACTGAGCAACTAGGTAGTTGTAGCATTCATAGCACTTGCAAGTTAGTTTTGTCCGAAGTAGAGTATCGCATAATCAATTCAAATAACGATGCTTTTAAAACTATATTTATTAAAGTGTTCAAGCTTTGTCTACGGGGTTATAAACCGTATTTTATCACCAAAATCTTAAAATATAGGTAATTTTCCGAAAATTAATACTTTCTGTGTACAATAGTTATAGTAATAAAAATTTGATGTGAGCAGTACATGACTTTCCCTACATACTTCAATTTATTTTCTCTTTATTCCATTAATATTTCATTAAATTGAGTTTAGTTGCACTAAATAGAACGCATAATTATTTGGAATGACTCTTCATTGACACTTTTAATTCAATTTTCGTTTTCATTTGGTAACTGGACGCATTTTCAAATCCGGTGTAGCAAAAATGCGAAAAAAATTAAATATCTCGAAAACGGCTAGACTTACAGTAATGCGGTTGATCTTATTATTTTTCTCGTAAAAAATTACGCATAAAACAATCATATAATGGATGCATCTGAGCATACGTATTCTTTTATTTTAAATTTTGACGATTTTTGCGGACCATTTCGCAAAAATACAGGTTCTTTTGCATACACATTCCCTATACACATTACGATGTATTGCAGGGAAAGTAAAAATCTGATGTGGGCAGCACATGACTTTCCCTGCATATTCATATTCTTTTTATTTCTTCAGCAATTCATTACATTGACAAAACCAAGAACAAAACGTTTTTAAAAATCGAAAGGTCCTTTATTTAACATCCGAAAAGACGTACAAAAATTGTTAAAAACAGCCAGAGCGCTTTTGGACGTATATACGCCCTTCATCAGTGGCTACATGAGTAGTAAAAGCATGGAATGTTTATATATAGAGAGACCATTTTAAAACAAATTTGCATAAAATATAGAATGGTAAATGAACTTACTAAAATAATACAAAAAATATACACTGAAATTACACAATAAGTTTAAACGCTTACGAATTTTAAAATATTACAAGAAAAGAACTAATACAAATTTTAGAAAAACGTCAAGCATGATATTCCTGAGAATGACGTCACAAAAACTTTTAAGAGATTTGAATTGCATAGAGTGGAGAATGAGCCGCCAAGCATAACTTAAAATTTGAACAGGATCAAAATTACAAATTGATTCACGGTAAATATAAATAAACAGGGATTCATAAAGAAGAATACTACGTGGATTGTTACAACGAACCAAAAGGAAAGTTTTTTCAAAAACGGGAAGAAATTTGTCATTAACCACATATTGAGCAAGAGCCACATATTGAGCAATATGTCGCTAATGATAAATTTCTTCCCGTTTTTGAAAAAACTTTCCTTTTGGTTCGTTGTAACAATCCACGTAGTATTCTTCTTTATGAATCCCTGTTTATTTATATTTACCGTGAATCAATTTGTAATTTTGATCCTGTTCAAATTTTAAGTTATGCTTGGCGACTCATTCTCCACTCTATGCAATTCAAATCTCTTAAAAGTTTTTTGTGACGTCATTCTCAGGAATATCATGCTTGACGTTTTTCTAAAATTTGTATTAGTTCTTTTCTTGTAATATTTTAAAATTCGTAAGCGTTTAAACTTATTGTGTAATTTCAGTGTATATTTTTTGTATTATTTTAGTAAGTTCATTTACCATTTTATATTTTATGCAAATTTGTTTTAAAATGGTCTCTCTATATATAAACATTCCATGCTTTTACTACTCATGTAGCCACTGATGAAGGGCGTATATACGTCCGAAAGCGCTCTGGCTGTTTTTAACAAATTTTGTACGTCTTTTAGGATGTTAAATAAAGGACCTTTCGTTTTTTAAAAACGTTTTGTTCTTGGTTTTGTCTATTGTATGCAGACGTGGTGCCAATCTTGATTATCATTACATTGAGTTTAATTGCACAAAATAAAAGCCATAATTATTTAAAATTCAACCGAATTTGCCCTTTTAATTCAATTTTTGATTTCATTTCGTAACTGCACTTATTTCCAAAGATGGCTTAACGAAAATGCAAAAAAACTAAAATATCTCGAGAACGGCTAGTCCGAGAATAATGGCGTTGGTCTTATTCTTTTCCTCGTCAAAAATTGGGTATAAAATAAGCATTTAATTGATATATTTGAGCATACGTAGTCTTTCAGTTTTAGATTTAACACTTTTTGAGGGCCATTTCCCAAAAAAAGACAGGTTCCTTTTTTCCGAATCGTACCAAAATCTAATCAGCACCAGATCAACAAGTGATTTATCTACCATATTTCGTGAAATTTGATCCATTAGTTTTTCAGTTAGAGTGGATACAGACAATTTTTGTGGGCCATTTCGCAAAAAAAGGCAGGTTCTTATATCTCCAATCGTACCAAAATCTAATCAGCAGCAGTGTCACTCACAAGGGACTTATCTACCAAATTTTATGAAATTCGGTCGATTAGTCTTTCAGTTAGAGTGGATACAAATTCTACAAAGACAGACAGGCAGACACACTCCCACACAGACATCATGCTAAAAATAGTTTTTTCTTGTTTTAGGGGTCCCAAAGCGTGTAGATCCGTCGAAATGGCCTCCATTTTTGCAAAATCATTAAAATATGAAATAAAATATTACGTATGCTTAAATGTATCAATTAAATGCTTGTTTCATACGTAATTTTTAACGCTGAAAGAAATAAGACCAACGCCGTTATTCTAGGTGCCGTATTCGAGATATTTTAGTTTTTTCGCATTTTTGCTAAGCCGCCTTTGAAAATACTTTCAGTTACCACATGAAAACGAAAATTGAATTAAAAGTACAGATTAAGTGGCATTTAAAATAATTATGCACCATTAAACTCATTTTTGTACTATTTTCTACCATTCAACTCTATTTTGTACCATTCAACTCAATTTAATGAATTATTAAAGAAATAAAGAAAAAATGAATTTCAGTCTGCAGGGAAAGTCACAGGCGAGGCTTGCCTTTAAAACGATTTTCTTTGCGATGCGATTCAACTAGAGGAGAAACAACACAACCATTATATCAAAGCCTTCTGAAAGAGATACAGAAAGTAGTGAAATTGGTCGTTGCAGATGAATTGATACATGACTTTACGATATATCATTATTTCGTATCAATACCATTGTACATGATATACTTAATCGATACAATGGCGCAATATTTGAGCTGACACACATTTTATAAATACATTTATTCCATTTATGATCATATTATATCTATATATATATATATATATATTTCTTTAAATAAATGGTGGATATGCTAAAAGAAAAAAATAATTCGATAATTTTTCTTTTGGTTATATAGGTTATTTTTAAAGAATTTGTAACTTACGCATTGTGTAAATACATTTCTTTCTTTTATGATCATATTTTTTATGTATATGCAATCATTTAGAAAAATAAATGGTGGATATTCTAAAAGAAAAAAATAATTCGATAATTTTTCTTTTGGTTATATAGTTTATTTTTAAAGAATTTGTAACTTACGCATTGTGCAAATACATTTCTTTCTTTTATGATCATATTTTTTATGTATATATAATCATTTAGAAAAATAAATGGTGGATATTCTAAAAGAAAAAAATAATTCGATAATTTTGCTTTTGGTTATATAGGTTATTTTTAAAGAATTTGTAACTTACGCATTGTGTAAATACATTTCTTTCTTTTATGATCATATTTTTTATGTATCTATAATCATTTAGAAAAATAAATGGTGGATATTCTAAAAGAAAAAAATAATTCGATAATTTTTCTTTTGGTTTTATAGGTTATTTTTAAGGAATTTGTAACTTACGCATTGTGTAAATACATTTCCTCCTTTTATGATCATATTTTTTTATGTATATATATTCATTTAGAAAAATAAATGGTGGATATGCTAAAACAATTAAAAGCAATTTGATAAATTATTGATTTGGACATAAATTACTTTTAAAAAATTTGTAACTTGTCCTATAAATACGGTGTCCTAACAAGTTTTGGTAAATAAATGAATCTCGAATATGTTCAAAATAACTTGGTGTAGACAAGTAAAGCTTTTTCGAAACTTTCCGATTTTAACGGATAAACACGTTTTATGACCTCCTAAACCCATTTATATCTTTGGAAATACGTTCGTTTGTAAGTGTTTGTAGTTTTACAAGCAATGCTACAAGTTATGGCACTAGTTGCTTCGAAATTACTGTGTTCCGTTTGTCGCATTTTAGCGCATTTACGAGGATTTGATGGATATAAATAAAATATACAGAATTTTAGGCCTGGGTGATTGCGCCAGCTTCTGCTCTGGGGTAAAGACACTTTTTGGTTCAGTTGAATCTGAGGCAGCGTTTATTCAGAATCGCAGAGTGACCAGCTGAGACCAAGATTCAGTCCGACAACCAATCAAAAAGTTGCCAGCTTGACGTCATGGGAATTAGGTTACGTCATTCATCATGTTACAATTCAGAATAAACTTTGAGGGGAATTGCCAAAATACAAAATATTTTCGCATTATTACAGTCAAAATTGTTTCTTAATCTTTAAGTGGGAATATCCAAGCGTAAACAACGTGTATAAAGATTTTAAATTGAGCTGTGCACACAGGATCCAATGACGTCCAAGGAAATTTATTGACGTCCGTGGAGTAAGATGACAGTCGCAGTTAACAAGTTCTGTCCTTCTTGAGAGCCCGAGAACAAAATGCGCGCGTTCTTAATTCCCATATTGTCATATGCGTTAAACCAAGTAAAAATAATGAAGTCAGTCATGCCCGGCATAAGCACCCTCTGACTGAGACAGCATTTATAAAAAAAATCCGATGAAAGCGTGTCGGAAGTTTTTTCGTCGACTAAATACACTCAAACCTGTTTTTGTGCAGTGGATAGGGAACGCATAAAAGAAAACGCATAAAAAAAAAATCGCACAAAACTTCACGAGTAGCTATAAAAAATAGTTTTCGCAACACAATTAAAAAGTTTTTTTTTTTATGCGGTGAAGTGAATAGGGATCGCATAAAAAAAGTCTCTAGAAAATAACTCAAAACCTTACGAAATAACTAGGAATTTACGCTTTGAAATGAATCTTATCTTAATGGTCCAGGAATGTGAAAGCACTTTGAAGGACGTCAATTAATATTAGATTTAAAAATTAAAACACACGTAATACTCTTTTTTATTAAATCTCTTTATTTAGCGGACTTGTCACTTGCGCAGATCAGAGACGAATAAAAAAAAGCAACTCTTTGCTCCCTTCAAGTAAACTTTTTCTACCTACTAGTTAAAACAAACAAAACAAAGCATAAGACTAGTCGCCAAGTATCTCATTAGCAAAAAACCAACTCAGCGACCTAACGAGACACGCAGTCCGTTTCAGGAAAACCCGAACTAACACGATGCAGATGTCCTTCAATGTTTATTTGCGATCAATGCATTTTTGCTTTGCTATGCAAGAATTCCATCGCAATATGCTATTGCACATTTCATTTATTTACATGGAAATTCTTGGGCGTTCAACAATTAAATTATGCGATTATAGAATTCAATACATATGTAATGTAATTGGCTGACGCAATACTTATGTAATGTGATGAAATACATATCAAAAAAATCGAAAAAACTAAATGGCCGATCAAACCTACTAATTTTTTTTTATTGATAACTTCGTCAATTATGTTCCAATTTGATTGAAATTTTCATATACCGCACAAAAAAAATCGCACAAAAAAAAAATCGCACAAATAAAAAATCTCACAAAAAAAGACCGCACAAAAACAGGTTTGAGTGTAATTGTACGATGCATGCCCTTTTCATTCGCCATTGAAAACGCGTCATTTCTAACGTAGCAGGAAAAATTTGCGCATTTCGTTTTAAAATTTTACGAAATTTGCATTTCAGACCATTTCATTAAATTTTTCTTATCATACTTGTAGATTATATTGTGATTTTATACTGAATTCGTAATATCACCCAGTTGTCTTGAGCTGCTGTATATATATAATAAAAGAAGATGCCTGTTGGATTTCAGCTGAAAAGGTCATGAAATTTGATATATAGGGACTTCAAAATCATGGCAAAAAACTTTTTAATTATTTTACGTTTTTGTGCGATTAATACGATTTTGAGCGATTTTCACAAAATTCGCTCCCTTGCCGACCGGAAACATTCTCAAAGAGTTTCCATCTTGACAGCATCAAAAAGACAGGAAAGATCTCTTTCAAACACACTTTGAACAGAATTCATACTATTAATAAACGAATTTTCGTGAATTTAAAAATTATATATATACTTTTCGTGCGATGAAGACATAATCTCCCGAGAGTTGAAGTCCCAAGATATTTACGCAGGGTTCCTATCTTAACACCATTGGCGAAGTGATTTATTACTTTCCTTATATACATAATGTATAACGAAAGTATTGTGACGGGGTCGAAAATTCGAATTCGAGTTTTCGACGGGAGAGCACGTTTCAGGCATCCCTGATCACGAATCAAACATTTTTGAAGTAATGTCTGTGTGTGAGTGTGTGAAAGTATATGTGTGTGTGTGTGTTGAAGACCCAGACCGTTCGACTCATCCTGAGGACTTGAGCAACTAATTGAATGGCCGTGCGTGTGTGTGTGTGTGTGTGTCAGTGAGTCTGTGGAGACGATATCTCACGAACGAATGGAGCTATTCGAATGAAATTTGGTACTAAAGCCACAATCCATAAATACTGGAAGCCTATTGTTTTTAAACGTAATCGAATATTCAGAACCCCCCTGAATTTCCGAGTGAAATTTTGAAAAAATCATCAAAAAATCAAACCCTTTAATAAAGTTACGCAAATAGACATTTCTTATGTAATTTTTCCTTAGAAAACGATTGACATAAACTTTAGAACGCTAGCATGAACCATTCTTGACATATTGTACATTTTTCAAACAAATTTATCAAAGTATCCCATAAATTAAAAACAAAATATTAACTGTTGAGAAACATGTTCACTTTTCATGCGATAAATTTGGTGACATTATTCTCGTGGATCTAGCTCGTTCCATTCATGAGAAAAGGTACTTTCAGTAATACTTTTTTATTCGAACACCAATAGTCATTTATTTGCTATAAGAGTAACTTATTTCTCTGTTTATAACGCTTGGCGAGATTTTGGTGACGAATTTGGTGGAATATCGCCAACTTGGCGACTTTTTAAATGTTGCCAAATTAACGAAAATCTCGCCACATGGATAAAAATGACGCGAAATCAATGAAAATGACGACTCATTGGCGAAAATTCAATATCTTGGAAAGAATATAAGTATCTACTATAAGAAAAACCTATTTTTTTTACTGTAAAAGTAGTAAATTGATTGCATTATGTAAGGAAAGTCATGTGTTGCCCACATCAGATTTTTTTATTATTGTGGTTGTTGTTATAAGCGGGCATATTGATAAAGCGGTCTGTTGGTTTTCGCGAATTCTCTGTGAGTTCCGATGAGATTTTAATCAGAGATTTGCATCTTAGATCTCGGGCAACGCCGGGTACACTTTCTAGTAATCTATATATTTCGACGATTTAGTCCCCAGTGTGTTTTCCAAATCTGCTCGGTCGATATCAATAACTTTCCAGTTTTGATATCGACCATACGGTTCCATAGCGTTTTTTTTTTCATTAAAACAATTTTTTATTTACAGGGAGAAAAAGTGAAACATTTTCTACGTACACCACCAATTCCCTATTCACTCATGTTCAGTGTGCTTCAGGTTGATGAATCTATATATAATAATTGTTTAGCGTGTTTTCGTGTTTCCAGAACACCTATAGACCCCCTCGATGACCCAAGAGGTTAAAGCTTTGCACACTTATAATATTGACTATGGGCACCCATAGAATTTTTTATACGGGGACAAACTCAACGATAAGACGTACAACATGAACAAGTTTGACCAATAAGTAATGTCCGCCTTTGTGAAATATAAATTTGATGTCCGTCTCTGTGACATCAAATAAGTTTGATGCTCGCTTTTGTGACATCGAATAAGTTTAATGTTCGCCTTTCACCAAAGGTCACAAAGGCGGACTTTCACCAAAGATCACAAAGGTTTCATATCCGTCCGCCTTTTGAAAGGTTACAAAGGTGGACATCAAATAAGTTTGATGCCCGGCTTTGTGACCTTTCTTGAACGTCCAGGGGAAAGCATGTGCATCCCTTGTCCCCCCCCCCCCTATGGACCCCCGTGACTTCATCCAAACCCAAATGAGTCAATTTTTGTAAAAGGCAATTTTGATGCAAAACGCTGTACATTATTTTCATTAAATAAAAAAGAATCTGATGTGGGCAACACATGATTTTCCTTATATAATGCAATGAATTTACAACTTGTACAGTAAAAAAAAATAGGTTTTTCTTATAGTAGATACTTATATTCTTTCCAAGATATTGAATTTTCGACAATTAGTCGTTATTTTCATTGATGTAGCGTCATTTTTATCCATTTGGCGAGATTTTTGTTAATTTGGCAGCATTTCATAAAGTCGCCATGTTAGCGAAATTTCGCCAAATTCATCGTTATTCTTATAGCAGATAAATGACGATTGGCGTTCAAATACAAAAGCATTGCTCAAAGTATCTGTTTTCATGAATGGAATGAGCTAGATCCACGAGAATGATGTCACGAAATTTATCGCATGATATTACATCTGAAAAGCGAACATGTTTCTCAATAGGTAATACTTTTTTTTTATTTTACATGATTTTTTGATAATGTTTTTGAAAAATATGCAATATCTCGAAAACGGTTCAGGCTAGCGTTCTAAAGTTTATGTCAATCGTTTTCTAAGGGAAAATTACATAAGAGATGTCTATTTGCATAACTTTATTAAAGGTTTTGATTTTTTGATGATTTTTTCAAAATTTCACTCGAAAATTTGGAGAAGTTCTGAACATTCGATTACGTTTAAAAACAATAGGCTTCCAGTATTCACAGATTGTGATTTTTGTACCAAATTTCATTCGAATCGCTCCATTCGTTCGTGAGATATCGTCTCCACAGACTCACTGACACACACACACACACATACTTTCACACACACACAGACATCACTTCAAAAATATTCGATTCGTGATCAGGGATGCTTGAAACGTGCTCTCCCGTCGAAAACTCGAATTCGAATTGTCGACCCCGTCACAATACTTTCCTTATACATTATGTATATAAGGAAAGTAAAAACATTAGAAAGCGTTGCATCTAAATTAAAAGTGTTACTTCCTCTGTCTTTTATAGGCTTAATTACTGGTGTTGAATTAAAGGATTAAAAAAATATGGGAATTAAATTTAAAAACAATTTTTCACATGGTTAATTGCATCACTCCAATCGCCTCGCTGATTATCGACTCTCTGTTGCCGGTCTTTTGTACGGTTGGGCCCCCGAAAACTCCTGCCGAGCTTTTCCGTCGGAAGTACGGCAGAGAGTTTCCCCTCCGTTACGGTCCAGAACATACCGTACTATATTCTGGTCTAAAAGCTCTGCAGGAAAGCTTCCTGGTAGGGGTCCCATGTCACGGATCATTTAAGCCCAAACAAATGGGAAAGCTTTTTTGCACAGAAATAATTTATTTATTTATTTAATTCTTTTAGGGCTATGTTGAAGTTAAAAGGCGGTTTAATGTATTCAGTGGTATAAATCTGTTCGGATGTTTGCAAATGTGCTTGAAATATGTTCAGCTGAATTTGAATGTAGCAGTATAACATAAAACTTATGTTGTTAAAATTGATTTAAGGGAAATTCTTTCCAATATATATATATATACACACACACACACACACACACACACACATATATATATATATATATATATATATATATATATATATATATATATATATATATATGCATATATATGTATATATATGTATATATATATGTATATATATTTGAAATGTAATAATAAGAATTATGTAAAAATGAAAAAAAATAAAAATACAATTCAAGTAATATTAACATCACCATAGAAGCAAATTCACGGCCATAATGCCGATAAGAGAAAAGAACAGCACCGTCCCAAATTCGATGATTAATCAGAATTAAATTCATCTTCAGGTCTGAGTATTTAATTCTATATATATATATGTATATATATGTATATATATATATATGCATATATATATATATATATATATATATATATATATATATATATATATATATGTGTGTGTGTATATATAGCACAGTAAACATATAAAATTAAAATTAATTCCACAGTTATCCAATTTTTCTCCAGAAGTTGGCGCAAAGCAGCACACTCTCCTAAAGTAACATACAAGATTCATATGAAAAAAAGGGGGGAAATGACCAAATGCAAGGCATAAAATGGTAGAGGGGGATGGCGGCCCCTCTTTCCCGTTTAAAAGACTGCTTTTATGCCCGGGCAACACTCACGGTACCAATGCCGTGCAGTAGCCATACTTCCGTAAATGTGTCAAGTCAATAACACTCGAAAAAGTGCAAAGTAAACAATTAGGAATCAACCAGGATCGCAAGGGAGAGGAAAAGAAAGGAAATGCAGCAAATGCCAGAGTGCATCCAGAGTGGTTTTGAACGATGAAGGGGAAAATAACGAATTACGCATGCGTAAACTTTTTTTATATATGATGCACTCTGGCATTTGCTGCATTTCCATTCTTTTCCTCTCCCTTGCGATCCTGGTTGATTCCTATTTGTTTACTTTGCACTTTTTCGAGTGTTATTGACTTGACACATTTACGGAAGTATGGCTACTGCATGGCATTGGTACCGTGAGTGTTGCCCGGGCATAAAAGCAGTCTTTTAAACGGGAAAGAGGGGTCGCCATCCCCCTCTACCATTTTATGCCTTGCATTTGGTCATTTCCCCCCTTTTTTTCATATGAATCTTGTATGTATATATATATATATATATATATATATATATATATATATATATATATATATATATATATATATATATATATATATATATATATATATATATATATATATATATATGTGTGTGTGTGTGTGTGTATGTATATATATATATATATATACAGTCACACTGAAATTTTTGAGACAGGGACAGACGATATGCGCTAGAAAAAAATGATCGATCGAATATTTAAATTTGAATTCTTTTAATGTCCGCAGACGATAATTTGTTGCAACAATTACAATTTAGCTATCGTAGAATATATTTTGAAAGAAAGAAAAACGTTGTTGACGCAAGAGCATTATCGAACTATTATTTTCTATGATTTTAAAGTAGGGCTAAATCAAGAAGAATGTCTTCAACACCTGCAATTAACATATGGAAATGATGCTCCATCTCGTGCCACTGTATTCAGATGGTTTACTCAAAGTTTGGAAGAGATTGAAATTCTCTCCTGGATGAAGAACACACAGGAAGACCTTTGCCAGCTGTAGTGCCAGAAAATGTGTCGTAACCATTTGGAAGTCCGGCCCTGATGTGACTCGGGAAAATAATACGACTCAGTCCATCATGAAAGAGCAAATCTGACCTCGTGGAAGTAAGCAATTATTCCACTAGCACCGACGAAACTTTGGTAGACATCGAAAATGTTGCTCCCAACATTATTTTGATCCCAACGTGCTCCAAAAGCGAAATCTACATTCTCGTTTGATGGTCTTATGGTAATCCAATTTGATGGAGAATCACTCCAGGCTAGTTCTGATGGGCCAACGAAGGGCAATCGAGTTTCCTTTTTAGTGTCATCCCACGACGTGGGAAAACTCTTAGGCATTCCCAAAGTTGAATAGAGAACAGGAGAGCAAGTAGCACAAGTAGTTTTACAGGAAATCCTTGACTGGAACGTCCAGGATCAGATCATCGGAATGTCCTTTGATACGACTGTTGCTAATACAGGACACTTGAATGGAGTTCAACTCGAACAAAAGCTTCAGAAAGAATTGCTTTGGCTAGCATTTCGGCATCACGTACTTGAAATGGTATGTGCAGATGTCTTCAACACATACTAGCCCAAATGTTTTGATATTTCCCCTATTCCACAAATTTTGGCCTAAGATTAAACAGAGCAAATACGAGCAATGCAGTGACAGCCAGCTGAACGGAGAACTACAGTTATGCAATACTCAAGCAATAAACTTTTCAAATGATACATTACGGAAAAAATCAGGAAATCTTCTTAGAGAAGAATACGGAGAGTTATTAGAGCTCACTTAGATTTTTTTCGGAGAAATTTCACCACGTGGTATCAATTTTTGAGTTCCCGGATGTTTCCACAACGAGCGGGGGACGTCGAAGTTATTGTACGTACTCAAGGTTAATATCTTTAAACAGCAACTTAAACTGACAAAACTTGAGAACAAATCCTGTCTTGAATTCAGTTTGTTTACTGTGTTAATGTACTTGAAAGCCTGGATGGAGTGTACAAATGCCTGTAATGCTCCTATCTATCCTGTAATGACCTCAATCTATAATTCGAGCCCTTTTTAACTGCAAGAAAACTCAAATAAGACAATCGCAGCAATAAGGCGTTATTTGAGGTACTTAAACAAATAAATGGGTCCCACCTGGCCTTTTCTCATATTTGGTATCTTTAGAAACAAGGCGTCTGATGGTGGCACGCTTACAAGAATACACATTTCAAAGACGAGAAGGAAAATTTGTCAGATACACCGAGACAGAAGATCTGAGCAAAAAAGAACTTGACTATTTCAATGGATCTGCTTCCAATTTCTTCTTTGAAATTTTGAAATTAGACAGGTATTTCTTTCTTGGATAAGAACATGGATTCGTGGAAGAAAATTAGTTCTTTTCAGGAAACTTCACTCACTAAACAGTAAGTTCGGAAACAATTCCTCTTTCAAGTTGTGGAGGGCCACATGAAACGATTTCCAGTTACTACCAGGAAAAACACACATTTCGCAGAGAGGGAACCCAACTTCGTCGAAACACACTTGTAGTCAGAAGATCCAATGTGCAAGGAAATTGGGCGTAACTGCTAGAGGTCCTAAGGACCACATGACCTTTCGATGTGTGTTGCACATCTTTATTTCCCCATCTTAAATTAAATAGAATTCAACGTCAAGTCAGCCGGTCTGTTGTTTTGTTACCAGGAGCTAATCTTTTATTGCACATGCTTTGACTTAACGTTTATACTTCTTGGTACTACAGTATCGTAATGCGAAATATTCCACAACTGTGAAAGCCTGCCAATCTGTCATGTCTATCATCACAGTAACAATGTTAAAATTATTCAAAATAAAATTTTGCGGTATTTATATTATAAGAAAACTGGTACTTACTGTTATATTTTATCTGCCATCTTTCTTCGAAATATGTTTAATGTTAAAAGCTTACAAAACAGAAGAGATTTTATTCTATTTTCTTTCTTCAAAAATGCGTTCAATAACAAAATTGATTGTATCCCTGTCTCCAATGAAATCATGTTTTAAGTTCCTCAGTACTGTTACGACGTATACGCTGGAATCTTGGGTGTACGTTCAGGATAGAAGAATAAGTCCAAATTTCTGGATAACTAACACGTTTATTCACAAGCACAGCGTAAAGAGGAAAAATGTACAGTAAAACAGCACTTAAAGCCTCCACTCATTTCCCAAAACAGCCGATAATATTCTCGAAACAATGACGTACCTCATTTCACAAAACAGCAGCTACTATTCTCAAAACATTGACGCATGTCACTGTTCAATATAGCTCGTATCACGTCAACTGTTCTCCATCTGTGTGGTGACTCCCTTTATAGACTCTCATTAAACACTTCTAGCAATCTCTCATATCTCGTAGAATATTCGTTTAATCGATGTGTTTCTCGAACCTTCGAATAACAGTCAAATTTCGCGAAATTGGCGATAAATTGCTAAATCTAGCAACTCCTCCGAACTTTGGATTTGGAATATAGCAACCCCAGATTTACGTCATAGGAAAGGTTGCTGTACGGATGTTTTCTCCATTCGGTTTTCAAAAGAGACTCTAGTGAGAAATTTCACACTTTCGTAACAATACTTAACTAGGGCTATGAGTTTATTTGCTGAAAGGAAATTTAGTACAGCTATTGGTTGAAAATGTACCGTTAAAAACTTTTGTAAACTTTACAACAGTTTTCATAATAATCTTGATGTATTTTATTCATCCATAAGTGCTTTTAAAAATCATTTGTTGTAAATATTCGTATTTTAATGTATTTTACAATAGTTTTACCTGTATTAATTTACCTTCAATGCATATTAGTGTATAGGGAAGGTATTGGAATCATGCCGAAAATTGCAACTCGAGTTTTCGACGGATCTACACGTTTTGGGACCTCCAGAACGCGAAAAACCTATTTTTAGAGTGACGTCTATGTGTCTGTCTGTACAATGTATGTATCCACTCTAACTCAAAAACCAATGGACCGAATTTCATAAAATTTGGTAGGTAAGTAAATTTCATGTAACCACTCTAGCTGAAATGCTAAATTGACCAAATTTCACGAAATTTTGTAGATAAATTACTTGTGGGATACTCTAGTGCTGATTAGATTTTGTTACGATTAAAAAAAAGAATAACCTGCCTTTTTTTACGAAATGACCCACAAAAATCGCTAAAATCTAAAACAAAAATTTGCGCATGGTCTAATATATCAATTAACTGCTTGTGTCACACGTAATTTTTGACGAGGAAAAGAATAAAACCAACATCATTGCTCTAGGACTAACCGTTCTCGAGATATTTGAGATTTTTCGCACTTTTGTTACGCCGCCTCTGGAAAAATGTCCAATTACCAAATAAAAACAAAAATTAAATTAAAAGTACAAATTTAGTGTTATTTTGTGCAATTAAACTCAATTTAATGAATTATTAAAGAAATAAGGAATAAATGAATTTGAGTGAGTCAGCAGGGAAAGTCATGTGCTGGCCACATCCGATTTTATTTATTTTTTTATTAACACTTTACAACATAGTTGAAAAGCGTTTATGACTTTGTTCATTCTGTCTGTCTGTCTGTCCGTTAGCACGATAACTGCCGTAAAAATAACTTTATCAAAATGAAATTTTAGTATGTTGTTCAGACGGTCTGTGGAACCTATGGGAATATAAATGCATAATATCACCTAATTAGTTTTGGATTGAACCCGGGTTGAAAAAATGAGGGGGTCTAAGATATCGTAAATTAATGGCGTTTTGTAAGAAATTATATAGTAATGATGTTTTGATAGGAAATCGCACAAAAACAATGCGCCATTAAACATAATTAGTTTCGTCTAAAGTCATTGAGTTACGTAATGAAAATCATGTGATGCCACACATCAGATTTTTTTTATTGCCACAGAACCTAAAATTCTGATGTGAGCAGATCATGACTTTCCCTGCAGACTCAAATCCATTTTCTATTTATTTCATTAATAATTCATTAAATCAAGTTTAATTGCACTAAATAAGACGCATAATTAATTGAAATGACACTGGATTTACACTTTTAATTCAGCTTTCGTTTTCATTTGGTGATTGTACTTATTCTCAAAACCGGCGTACCAAAATTCGAAAAACTAAAATATTTCGAGAACGGCTACTCATAGAATAATGGGGTTGGTCTTATTATTTTCATCGTCAAAACTTACATATAAAACAAGTATTTAATTGATGCATTTGAGCATACATAGTCTTTTATTTTAGATTTTGGCGATTTTTGCAGGTCATTCCACGGAAACAACAGGTTCTTTTTTTTCTAATCGTATCAAAATCTAATCAGCACCAGAGTCACTCACAAGTGACATATATATCAAATTTTGTGAAATTTGGTCAATTAGTTTTTGAGTTAGAGTGGATACAAGCAATTTTTGCAGGCCATATCGTAAAAATAAATAAATAAATAAATAAATACAAACGCAGGTTCTGTTATTTTGAATTGTACCAAAATCCAATATCAGCATCATGGGTCATACACAAGTGACCTATCCATAAAATTTTAAGAAATTCGGTCTTTTAGTTTTTGAGTTAGAGTGGATACATACATTGCCCAGAAAGACAGACGGACACGCACACAGAAAGACACACACACACACACACACACACACACACAGACGTCACTCTAAATATAGTTTTTTCGTGTTCTAGAGGTCCCAAAACGTGTAGATTTGTCGAAAACTCGAGTTGCGATTTTCGACATGATTTCGATACTTTCCCTATACAGGGTGTCCCTAAAAGATTGAAACGCGCTTTAATTTTTTACCTGTTGGAGATAAGTGGGCAATGTAAATTGCAAAATTATTGAAAGTAAGGTAGGAAATAAGACCACGTTAATGAAATAGTCCTCCCATTCATTTTCGAAAAATTACACTTTTTAAATTTTTATACGACCCCCTTAGACAAATTTTATCAATCAGGAATTTTTTTTTAATCCAACAAGATCATTAAAAAAACTGCATATCTGTTTCTTTAAAATTGAGCGAGTTATATTTAATTGAAAACTAAACATTGTGAATGGGGACCCTATATAAAATTAGAAATGTAAATTTGTGACATATCACAAAAAAGATAAAACTGTATGATAATACATAGGATACCCAACCGTGTGATGAATACCACTGCTTTATATGATATCTGCCTGTGTAATGCTTTATTTAGATGCATTTGCGATAAAAAAAATTTGACACATATTAACGTATTTTTGATCTAAACAATTTCCATCGTCAATTTGTTTATGATCCCTATTTTCACTGATGAAACAGCCTTTCACATGGTACGGAAAAGTGGCATAAGTCAGATTGTTTTCCTTTATCATAATTCAGTTGATTTTAAAGATACAGATATGCGGTTTTTTTAATGATCTTGTTGCATTAAAAAAAAAATTGATTGACCCAATTTGTCTAAGGGGGTCGTATAAAAATTTAAAACGTACAACTTTTTTGAAAATTAATGGGAGGACTATTTCATTAACGTAGTCTTATTTCCTACCTTACTTTCAACCGTTTCAATCTTTTTGGGACACCCTGTACATTACCATGTATTGCAGGGAAAGTAAAAATCTGATGTGGGCAACATCTGACTTTCACTGCAGATTCAAATTCATTTTGTCAATTTTTATTTCATTATGCATTAAATTGAGTTTAATTGCAGAAAATAACATGGATACTTTTCTGATATTATATCCAATTTGTCTTTTTATTGCATCCTCGTCTCATATGACAATTTAATTCACTTTACATTCTTCACTTCCTCAATATTCCAAAAAAATATATATATAATATCTCGAGAACGGTTCATCCTACAGTCATGCTGTCAGTCTTGTTCGATTAGTTGTCAAAATTTACCTGAAGAACAAGTTATTAATTAATATATTTCAACAATTTTAGTCATTTATTTCAGATTTTCGCTGTCTTTGTGGTCCATTTTGGAAAAAATGAGTCAGTTATACTTTTCCGAATCATATCAAAGTCTAATGAGCCTCAGGAAAACCATCAAGGGACTTAACTAAGTTTTAAGAAATTTCATTAAATGGTTTTCTAACTGCAGGGAAAAACGCCTTCAGCTCCTCCTCAAAATTAAAAATTTAAATATCTCTAAAATGGCCCTTCTTAGAGTAATGGGGTGGATCTTCTTCTTTTCGTCGTCAGAAATTATGTATAAAACAAACATAATTGATACATTTGGTTATATGTAGTATTTTATTTCAGATAGGATATTTTAGATTTGCGATCCATTTTGCAAAAACGGCAGCTTCGTTTTTCCTAATCGTCGAAAAATCTAACCAACACTACAGTATCTAACAAGCGATTTATCTACCAAATTTTGCGTAATTTGGTCAAGTAGTTTGTCAGCTAGAGAGGATATATATGATTTTTTTGCGGGCCATTTCGCAAAAAAAAAAAAAAAAAAAAAAAAAAAAAGCAGGTTAATTTATCCCAAATCGTATCAAAATCTAATCAGCACCAAGGTAACCCAGACGTGACTTTTCTTTACCAAATTTTGTGAAATTTGGTCTATTAGTTCTTGAATTACAGTGGATACATACAATTATTGCGGGCCATTTTGCTAGATAAGGCAGGTTCATTTATCCCGTAAGCAGGTTCATTTATCCATAACAAAATCTAAGCAGCACCAGAGTAACCCACATGTGAGTAATCTACTAAATTTGATGAAATTTGGTCCATTAGTTTTTGAGTTAGAGTGGATACATTCGTTGGACAGACAGACACACACACATACGTCACGCTAAAAAGAGTTTTTCGTGTTCTAAGAGATCCTGAAATGTGTAGATCCATCGAAAATTTGACTAGCGATTTTTGACATGATTCCAATGTTTCCCTTATACATTACCATGTATTGCATGGAAAATATAAATGGCCTTCGGTATGGTAGGTGAGCAAGAAAAGCTCGCTTCATATTCTTTTAAAAGAAATGATGCGTGGTTATAAGATATTAACCACGCCCACTAAATGTCAGAAGGATTTGTTTTTTCAGATAAAATTAAAATTAAAATTTTACATTTAAAAAAATTGAAAAGCTAATTTTAGGAGGGTCGAACTCCTCCCCCCCCCCCCGCTCACATCTTTAAGTGTGCGTATATATCAAGTTTATGAAAATAAATTTCACCGTAACGTAGGGACATTTGAGTCTAACTGTAGGGACTTTTGCCTCGAATTCAGTGCCTGGAATTATAGTATTCTAAGCACTTTAACTCGGACTTCCTGTCCCGTGCTGACGGGTTGCAATGACCGCGAAAATATCACCCTCGGATCCTGAAGGAATGAGCAGTTCAGGACTTTCTTGCCTGTATGCCAGGTCCTATAAAAGTATTAATCGCTTCATTATAGTTAATGATTGACATATTTAATAGATTTTAATATTGATTATTTTCTGAAAGTTTTCAAAAACTATTCATAAATAATCGGTAGTGTTTTATGAAAATTAAGTTCTTGCTGTTCTCGAAAAATCTACCGAATGGCCAAACATAGCAAATAGTATACTATGCACTTTAGTGATCGTTTGACAAGAAATTTTTGAAGATTAAACTAAAACGTTTTAGCCTAGCTTATTTTCAAATTTACGATTACATACAGAGGAATATTTAAAATCCCTTTTTCATGTAATTAATATTGAATTTCAGAGTTTTACGAATTGTAGTTGCGTTCTACATTTCAACCATTTGTTTTTAAAAATTTAAATATATTTTACATTTCTGAAGAAGCAATTTGTTTTAAAATTAGATTTTCTATCAGCTTCATTGTTCAATTTGAAATGTTTTTTATTTAAAAACAAATGATAATCTCAGATTAGTTTAATTATATAATTTATAGATTCTCGAATATTTAATCTGGAATATAAAAAATATAATAGAATATATAAGAATATGTAGAAATTCTAGAAGATTTTTAACACAGTATTAGGAAACGTGAAATCGAGTTCTAGACAATTTAAATGTTAGATTTTAGTACGTTAATTGACAAATTTATTACAATCTTCAAATTTTTATTAGGGCCAATTTGCGAACGTAAAGTTGCATACGAAAAATTATTTACGTAGCTAAATTTATAAGATATAATTTTTTTGTAATATTTTTATAACTTGAGTTACACACATGCAATGCCTTGAGAAGTCATTACTAGCATTCTCGTAGTAGTTTTTGGAGGAATCCGAAAAGACGTATATAAGTAATTTTTTATAATAGAAAAAGTATAAATGAATAGTACGTAATTAACATGAGATGAATGTCACTAATGTTCATGTGATTTTTAAAATTTTAGTTGAATTAAAAATAGTTGTCTTTACATATGTAAATTTCGCAGAAAATTAATAAGGTACTTGTATTTATAAAGATAATCCTGCTATAGAGTAAGCATACTTAAAAATTAAAAGTACATGTTTTTTTATATCAAAAATATTATAATAATAAATTATACTTAATATATAATTTCGTTCAATTGTTATTCAATGATTCTTAATGATCTTTCAAGAAAGCTACCAAAAAAAAAAAAAGAGGTAGCAAATAGAAATAATAAAAGCTTCAGTTAGATGATAAACATGTATTTTCACTTTCCCTGCAATACATAGTAATGTATAGGGAAAGCATTGGAATCATGCCGAAAATCGCAACTCGAGTTTTCGACGGATCTACACGTTTTGGGACCTCTAGAACACGAAAAACCTATTTTTAGAGTGACGTCTGTGTGTCTGTCTGTGCAATGTATGTATCTACTCTAACTTAAAAACTAATGGCCCGAATTACATAAAATTTGGTGGGTAAGTCACTTGCGGGTGCCCCTGGTGCTGATTAATATTCGAGTTAAAAGACCCCCCTTTTTTTTGCGAAATGGCCCCCAAAATTTGCCTGCGTCCACTCTAGCTGAAAAACTAATAGATCAAATTTTACAAAATTTGGTAAGTCACTTGTGGGTTATCTGGTGCTGATTAGATTTTGGTACGATTCGGGAAAAAATAATCTGCTTTTTTGTGCGAAATGACCCTCAAAAATTTTATGTGTCCACTCTAACTCAACTAATGGACTAAATTTCATATAATTTAGTAGATAACTCACTTAGGGGCGACCCTGGTTCTGATTAGATTTTAGTACGATTCGGTATAAATGAACCAGCCTTTTTTGGCGAAATGACCCGCAAAAATTGTATGCATAAACTCTAGTTGACAGACTTATTGCCCAAATTACACAAAATATGGTAGATAAGCCGCTTGCAGGATATTGTGGTGCTGGTTAGATTTTGATACGATTCGGATTTTTTTTTTTTTTTTTTTTTTTGCAAAATGGCCCCCTCAAATTTAAAATATTCGATCTAAAATAAAATATAACATATGTAACATATGCTCAAATGTATCAATTTAATTCTTGTTTTATACGTAATTTTTAACAACAAAATGAATAAGATCCATCCCATTACTTTAAGATGGGCCATTATCGAGATATTTAAATTTTTAATTTTGAAGAAATGAAGACGATTTTCACAATAGTTAGAAAACTATTTAATAAAATTTCTTAAAACTTAGTACTTAAGTTGATTTTGACATGATTAGGGAATGTATAACCGGCTCTTTTTTGCGAAATGACCTGGAAAGGTAGTGAAACTCTGAAATAAATGAAAATTGTTGAAATATATTAATTAAGCATTTATTCTATAAGTAAAATTTGAAAACTAAGCGAATAAGTCTGACTGCATAACTGTTCGATAAACCGTTCTCGAGATATGGTTGTTATTTGTAATTTTAAGGACCTGAAGAATTTAAAGTGAATTAACTTACCAAACAATATGCAGATGCAATGAAAAGACAAATTGGATATAATATTACAAAATTATCCATATTATTTTCTGCAATTAAACTCAATTTAATGCATAATGAAATAAAAACTTACAAAATGAATTAGAATCTGCAGCGAAAGTCATGTGCTGTCCACATCTGATTTTTACTTTTCCTGCAATACATGGTAATATATAGGGAAAGTATTGGAATCATGGCGAAAATCGCAACTCGAATTTTCGACGGATCTACACGTTTTGGGACTTCTAGAATACGAAAAACTATTTTTAGCGTGACGCCTGTGTGTGTGTCTGTCTGTCTGTGAAGTTTTTGTATCCACTCTAACTCAAAAACTAATGGATCGAATTTCATAAATTTTGGTAGGTAAGTCACTTGTGGGCGTTTCTGGTGCTTATTAGTTTTGGGTATGATTCAGGATAAAAGAACATGCCTTTTTTTTTTTTTTTTTTTACGAAATGGCCCGCAAAAATTGCCTGGGTTACCCTTGTGCTAATTAGATTTTGGTATGATTCGCAAGTTTTTTGCGAAATGGTTCGCAAAAATCTTCAAAATCTAAAATAAAAAACTACGTATGCTCAAATATATCAATTAAATGCTTATTTTATACTTAATTTTTAACGATAAAAAGAATAAAATCAACTTTATTACACTGGGATTAGCCGTTCACGAGATATTTTAGTTTTTTTTTCGCATTTTCGCTACGCCACCTTTGAAAATAAGTTCAGTTACTAAATGAGAACGAAAATTGAATTAAAAGTATACATTCCGTGTCATTTTAAATAATTATGGGCGTTATTTTGTGCCATTAAACTCAATATAATGAATTATTGAAGAAATAAAGAGAACGTGAATATGAGTCTGCAGGGAAAGTCATGTGCTGCCCACATCAGATTTTTACTTTCTCTGCAATACATGGTAATATATAGGGAAAGTATTGGAATCGTGCCGAAAATCTCAACTCGAGTTTTCGACGGATCTACACGCTTTGTGACCTCTAGAACATGAAAAAACTATTTTTAGTGTGACATCTGTGTGTGTGTGTGTGTCTGTCTGTCTGTCTGTGAAATGTATGTATCCACTCTAACCCAAAAACTAGTGGCTCAAATTTCATAAAATTTGGTAGGTAAGTCACTTGTAACCCCGGTGCTGATTTATTTTTGATACGATTCAAGATAAGACCCGCCTTTTTGCGAAATGGTCCGAGAAATTGACTGTATCCACTCTAGCTGAAAAAATAATAATAGATCAAATTTTACAAAATTTGGTAGATAAGTCACTTGTGGGTTACCTTGGTGCTGCTTAGATTTTGGTACGATTCGGAAAAAAATAATCTGCTCTTCTTTGCGAAAGCTTCCGCAAAAATCTTCAAAATCTAAAATAAAAAACTAAGTATGCTCAAATATATCCATTAAATGCTTGTTTTATACGTAATTTTTAACGATAAAAAGAATAAGACCAACTCCACTACACTAGCCCGAGCCGTTATCGAGATATTCTTTTTTTTCGCATTTTCGCTACGCCAACTTTGAAAATAAATAAGTTCAGTTACCAAATGAGAAGGAAAATTGAATTAAAAGAATAAATTTAGTGTAATCTTAAATATTCATGGATATTATTTTAAGCAATTAAACTCAATGAATTATTGAAGTGTAAATTTCACAGAAAATTAATAAGATTCTTGTATTTATAATATGATCCTGCTATAGAGTAGGCGTGTTCGAAAAATTAGAAATACAACGTGTTTTTCATAAACCAGAAATATTATATAAATAAATAGTACTTAATATATAATTTTGTTCGTATAACATCTGTTGGGTCCAAAGTCCTTCAAGAAAGCAACGAAGGTAACAAATTGAAATAATAAGAATTTGAGTTAAATGTTAAGATATATTATTATAGTTCCTAATTATGAATGCAGTAATGAAATGGGTCAGACAAAAAAAAAAACGCATTTTTCACATTAAAAATATTTAAATTGTATAATCCAGAGTAGTTAAACAATTTAGTTCACGCAAGAAATATTTTTGTGATATGATCTTCAAGGACATATTACAAATATTTATATTTTTAACACTTTACAGCATAATTGAAAAGTGTTTATGACTTTGTTCATTCTGTATGTGTGTCTGTCTGTCTGTCCGTTAGCAAGATAACTGCCGTAAAAATGACTTTATCAAAATGAAATTTTAGTATGTTGTTCAGACGGTCTGTGGGACCTATGGAAATATAAATTAATAATGTCACCCAATTAGTTTTGTATTAAACCCGGGTTCAAAAAATGAAATACATTGAACCCTATGGGACGTAATTTTTCAAACATTTTTTAAACAAGTTTAAAATTCACAAATTGCTTCAAAAGTTTTAGGCAATATTCAAATTATCCCATAAAATATATAAAAAAAAATTCAACAAAACATATTCAGTAGTTTTTTAAATAAAAATTAAAATAATAATTACACCCTTTATATGAAGAGATCACGTGGCCATTATATGAAGAGATCACGTGACCCACTTCAAAATAAAATATGGCATCCATCTTGTTTTAAAATCGTGATTTTTAAAGTTCTTTTTAATTCATATTTAGTGTTGTATCCGTCCTAAAACAGCTTCACTTTTGATTAAATTCTGTGCATCTACATACTGAAACAACGCAATTACAATATAGTTGTGTTTAAATGATCATCCAACTTTGATTATTTCTACAAGGAAGCTTAATTTTCATTTACGGAAAATGTAAATACCAAAAAATGTAGAATGAGTTGTATAAAAATTGCTGCATTTCTTTAAAGCACAATTATTTAGCTCATGGAGTCTGCAATATAGCTGATATGAATGAAACATTCATTGACACAGAGATGCAAGCGATTTTTTTCGATGAAGTTTTAAGCATAGAGATAAATTACTTGTACCTCCATGGTTTTAAGTTTTTAAATAAAATAAATTATTATAGTATTGTGATAAACGACATGAATGGGAAAAAAATATGAATGAAATGCTGCTTTTATATAGAGGCGTTTTATATTTCGATGACGTAATTTGAATAAAGTTCATTTGTTTTCGATGAAATTTTCAAATATAATAAATTATTGTAGTATTATGATAATTTTAAAAATATTACCGAGGAATGTATCTCATTTTAGAGATGTTTAAACCAGGCAATTTATATTTCAATGCCGTCATTTGAATGAAGTTCATTTTTTTCGATGAAGATTAAAGTTTTCAAATATAATAAATTAATGTAGTATTGTGATAATTTTTAAAATATTACCGAAGAATGTATCGCGCTTTAGAGATGTTTAAATAAAATTGCATTGAAGTTGGAAATTATTTTATAATCAATGCATGATTGATCTTTCTTGTTAAAACATGCAGTGATGAAAATAGAGCCGTTTTAACAACTATAGGAACCTCGAGATTATTTTTCATTACGTCTTTCAATTCTTCAGAAATTATATTTTTCTTATTTGCTTTAGCTGCACTGAATATTCCCACTTTAAAAATTATGAATTTTAGCACCGTTGTTTATTATCCATTCTCTTTCATCTTTCAAACTTTGTTTCCCAACTAAAGCCAAGTTATTATCACGATTGTTTGTGTTTTTCTATTGCGTCACATAGTTAACTTAGCATTTTGGCTAAACTCTGATTTGAAATCTTCTTTCGCCAAATCCTCACTTCATTGATTGATAGGATTGCGTCAACAATAGCTGAGTAAGTGCGACTAATTGCCTCAGAGATGAATTATACAGGCCAAATTGCCGAAGGTAGGAACTTGAAATTTTACAAACACGTGGCACATGACTTATATAAGCAGTGAAAAAAATCTAAAATTTCGATATTTTGTTTCATCATTCTTAGAACTATAATTCGAAAACGGCTAGAAGCACAAAATTTGTTTTTATACCATCCTGATGCGCAGAAAAAAATATCTTACATTTTCTTATTTAACTCAATTGGTATATAAATAACGGTTCTAGTGATAATTTAATTTATAGTTACAGCAGACGATATTTTATTATACACTCTATAACAAAAAAATCGACGCACCAAGAAGGAGTTGTCAGATTGTGAAAAAAAATTGGCGGATGTGAAGAACAAACATAGAAAAAGAAATGATTAAAATTTCAGTACAATTTAATGATTTAGAGTTTGACCCTATACAAAGGGAGGAAGTGAATAAGGCGTTGGTCCACCTCTGGCCTGGATGCAAGATGTCACTCGGTGTGGCATAGACTGATAAAGTTCGCGGATGGTGTCCTGCGGAAGGTATTGCCAAATTGTCTCCAACTGTCAGGCTAAATCGTCAACATTCCGGGATGGTTGCAATCGCCTTCCCATAACCTCCCAAATATGCTCTATGGGAGAGAGATCAGGAGATTTAGCTGTCCAAGGAAGTGTTGGGCAAGCTTGACAATTCATAGCAACACGTGCCGTGTGCGGCCGGACATTATCTTGTTGAAAAGTAAGTCCGGAGTGTCGCAAAAGGAACGGTAACACAACCGGTCGTAGAATGTTGTCTACGTACCGCTGTGCTGTCAGTGTGCCAGAAATGCCTACCAAACACGTAAGATATCCATATCGTAAGAAATACAACAGAAATTTTGACCACAGATTCAGAATCGCTCCTTATATACACCTGCTGCATGCGCAGTTTCGATGCGCTGGGGGCTCCCACTATTTATTCATTGGACACCAAATTTTATTCATTTGCATGGTCGCTCAAATGTCTTTGCATACGAAATTTCATTACAATCGGACAACTCCTTCATTGTGGGTCGATTTTTTTGTTATAGAGTATGTTTTACAATTAAATTTTTATGCAGCCTTGATTATACATTTGTAATTATAGTAATATAGTAATTACGCTTCAAATAGCGAAATCACCTGCTGCCTATTTTTCTAGTCAAACTATTAAAAATATTTTTCATGTTAAAATGCCTAAAAACTGAGACAAAATGAAGATGTAATATTGTTGCATAGGAGGTGTAATATTGTTGCATCGTGGGTGTAATATTGTTGCATCGTAGTGTAATATTGTTGCATCGGAGGTGTAATATTGTTGCATCGGAGGTGTAATATTGTTGCATCGGAAGTGTAATATTGTTGCATCGGAGATGTAATATTGTTGCATCGGAGGTGTAATATTGTTGCATCGGAGACGAAATATTGTTTTATATACGGCAAATTTTCATGTTGACAGGTCTATAAAATGTGCACCATTTTTATGCTTAAATTTAAAGGGATTTTTCTGACATTCAGAACTTTTATTAAGTGTGTAAAATCTTTCATTGAGTGACCACAGTCATTTAGCACGGGCAAAGCGTGGGTGGAAATATATCTTTCTATACTATTTATCCCCCCAACAAAATGCAGTCACACATCCTATATACATACTGATATATTTCTGAAAGAGTTCGAAATTGGTTAAGAGGCCTAAAATCATTCTTTTCTATTAAGATTTCGAGACCTATCGATAAACAATGCTTTTTTTATACAGTTGTGTTGCGACGTATCCTTTGGAATCTTGGGTGTACACTCAGGATACAAGAATAAAGGGTCCAAATTTCTGGATAACTAACACGTTTATTCACAAGCACAGCGTGTACAGGAACAATATTCATTAAAACAGCACTCAAATGCTCCACTCATTTTACAAAACAACCAATACTATCTTCAAAATATTGACGTACTTAATTTAACAAAACAGCAAACTACTATTCTCAAAACATTGACGAATATCACAGTTCAATGTAGCTCATATTATGCCAACTGCTCTCCAACAGAGGGGTGACTCCTTTTATATAGACTCTCTCTGTAGAAACTTCTAGAAATATCTCATATCTCGTAGAATAATCGTTATTTCAAGGTGCTACTCGAACCTTCGGAAAGTCGCCAAATATCGCCAAATTGGTGACAAATCGCCAAATCTTGAAACCCGTCTTCGAACTTCGGCATATGGGTTCATGTCATGGGAAAGGATGCGTGTATGGATGTTTTCTCCGTCTGGTTTTCAAACGATACTTCAATGAGAGGGATTAAAAGAGACGCCAGAGCATAACAATAGATGTGAAAGTAATAAAGTTAACGGGAATTGGTATCTATACATATAAAGAAGAAATGTATGTATGTATGTATGTATGTATGTATGTATGTATGCATGTATGATCCAACATCACGAGAGAACGGCTGAAACGAATTTGATGAAATTTGGTGGGTAGTCTTGAAATAGCCTTACTTAAAATTTAGTCTATGTTTCGAGTTTCTACAACCAGGCGTTCTCGAGATATTAGTGAAAAATGTGGTGCAGCATATGACTGATGTGGGCAGCATATGACTTTCCTTATATAATGCAATGTATTTACTACTTTTACAGTAAAAGCAAAATAGGTTATTCTTAAACACTTCTTATAGAAGATTTTTTCAAGATATTGAATTTTCGTCAATTAGTCGCTATTTTCATTGATTTAGCGTCATTTGTATCCATTTGGCGAGATTTTTTTGATTTGGTAACATTTAAAAAAGTCGCCAAATTGGCGACATTCTGCCAAAATTGTCACCAAAATCTCGCCAAGCGTTATGGACGAAGAAATAATTAATTCTTAGATAAATGACTATTGGCGTTCAAATACAAAAGCATTACTCAAAGTATTTTTTTTTTCATGAATGGAACGAGCTAGGATCTACGAGAATGATGTCACCAAATTGATCGCATGATATTACATATGAAAAGTGAGCATGTTTCTCAATAGGAAATATTTTTTTTTTATTTTACATAATTTTTTGATAATTTATTTGAAAAATATGCAATATCTCGAGAACGGTTCATGCTAACGTTCTAAAATTTATGTTAATCGTTTTCTAATGAAAAATTACATAAGAAATGTCTATTTGCGTAATTTTATTAGAGGTTTTAATTTTTTGATGATTTTTTCAAAATTTCACTCGAAAATTTAGGGGGGTTCTGAACATTCGATTACGGATACAAACAATAAGCTTCCAGTATTCACGGTTTGTAATTTTTGTACCAAATTTCGTTCGAATCATCGCTCCATTCGTTCGTCAGTTATCGTCTCCATAGACTCGCTGACGCACACACACACACACACACACACACAGACAGACATCACCTCAAACAGACACACGTTTATGACACAAAAGGTGTAATCAGACTGACACACACACACACACACACACACTCACACACACACTTTCACACACACACACACATACTTTCACACACACACACACACAGACAGACATCAGCTCAAAAATGTTGGATTCGTGATCAGGGATGCTTGAAACGTGCTCTCCCGTCGAAAACTCGAATTCAAATTTTCGACCCCGTCACAATACTTTCCTTATACATTATTGTACGTATATAAAGAAAGTAAAAATAGTCGCGATACAATTTCTTAAGAGGCAAGTTACTCCCAAAGGGTACATTGTCAAGCATGGTATCAATTGAAAATTTTATAGTTGAGTCGAGCCACACTTCCACTAATTTTTTCACCGGGGGGTGGGGCAGTGGTATAATAAAAAAGTCTCAGTTTTATGAAATTATCAGTTTTGGTGGCTGCAACTATCATAGCTAAATTATTCTCTGTTTGCTGATTGTTTTTCATATTTTATTTTACTTCGACTAACCCTTGATATATTTCTTTTATCCACTCTTTGTAAAACACTTTATATAGCAGTTTGAAAAGGCAAAAACTTCAGCGAGCGTGGATATATCCTTTTAAAAGCATGACTGTCGTTTGAAGTTTCTTAACATACCCGTTGTTAACATTCCTCCACCTCACCACTGCCACTGGCTATAATGAAATTGCTTCCAGAACTCTATTAATTTATATTAGAATTCGACGCAATGTTCCAATTAATGCGGTTAAAAAACTCCCATCTCTTATCTTTCGAACAATAAACTTAAAGGATGAGAGTCAAATCAAGTTCTATCTCCCCCTTTGTGCTGATATGACAATCAAAAAGTCAAACATGGTAATATGCGGGGGGGGGGCACAAATATTGTTTCGAGACCCCCAAGGGGGGTCGTCCGTTCACCCCCATCCCTTCACCGAAGACCCTTCTTTGGGTTAATCACATAAGGGATTGTCCGGGTCCCTCAATCCACCCAAAACCCCTTTGGAGGGTGGTAGACTGGAAAGTTTTAAGTGTCTCTCTGAGAGAGGGCCTAATTCGATTGCAATGGCATGATGAAATTTGATTTTTGATCGATGGTGCTTGGGAAATATCGATTGGTGTAATGAGTTGTATCGAAATACGCAGATTAAATCGATATGGATTATGCGATAGAGTTGAAAATAAAGGGTGCAAACGCGAACGTTCTTATATGCAAACACAGAGGTGGATTTACTGAAAAGCGGACTAAAGGGCCACTTGTAGACCTCACATCAGGAGTTCCGAAAATAAAATATTCAATTTTAAATTATAATAAATATTCCATTTTAAGCGATAATAAATATTCAGTTTATAATTATAATAAATAATCCATTTTAAATGATAATAAATATTCAATTTGTAATTATAGTAAATAGTTAATAATAAATTATAATAAATATTCAATTATAAATTATAATAAATATTCAATTTTAAATTATAATAAATATTCCATTCTAAATTATAATAAATATTCAATTATATCTACGTAATAATTGTCTAACGGGTGTTTGATCTCTGGATTCTTAAAAGCCACCCGGTGATATAGAAGTCTGACTTTGCACATTTATAGTATCGTCCACAGGGCGGAAACTAACGGACCCGAATTTTTTATTCCTCCACTAGGGGTGAAAAAGTAGGAGTGTTCGAAAAGCCACTTCATGCCCCCCAGAAGTCCCTCCTCTCCCCATAGCCCTAGAAGGCTAAATATTTGCACACTTTACTTTTAATATAGTGCGTAAAATATTCTGCAACCTTTGCTCATTTTTTCAGCTACTTCGTCGATAATTTCGGCAAACTATCAGAAAAATCGCAATTAATGGCGTTCAAGATAATTCCAGCTTCATTTCTGAAATATTTAGCTAATTATCGTCTGCCAAAGCGTTATTACTTTCCTTATATATATAATGTATAAGGAAAGTATTGTGACGGGGTCGAAAATTCGAATTCGAGTTTTCGACGGGACAGCACGTTTCAAGCATCCCTGATCACGAATCAAACATTTTTGAAGTGATGTCTGTGTGTGTGTGTGTGTGTGTGTGAGTGAAAGTATGTCTGTGTGTGTGTCAGTGGGTCTGTGGAGACGATAACTGACGAACGAATGGACCGATTCGAACCAAATTTGGTACAAAAATCACAATCTGTAAACACTGGAAGCCTGTTGATTTTATACGCAATCGAATGTTCAGAACCCCCTAAATTTTCGAATGAAATTTTGAAAAAATCGTCAAAAAATCAAAACCAATAATAAAGTTACGTAAATAAACATTTCTTATGTAATTTTTCATTAGAAAACGATTGACATAAATTTTAGAACGCTAACATGAACCGTTCTCGAGATATTGCACATTTTTCAAAAAAATTATCAAAAAGTCATATAAAATAGAAAAAAAAAATATTTCCTATTGAGAAACATGTTCACTTTTCATATATAATATCATGCGATAAATTGAGTGACATCATTCTCGTGGATCTAGCTCGCTCCATTCATGAAAAAAGATACTTTGAGTAATACTTTTGTATTTGAACGCCAATAATCATTTATCTGCTGTAAGAATAACTTATTTCTTCGTCCGTAACGCTTGGCGAGATTTTGGCGACGAAATTGGCGGAATGTCGCCAACTTGGCGACTTTTTGAAATGTTGCCAAATTAACGAAAATCTCGCCAAATGGATAAAAATGACGATAAATCAATGAAAATGACGACTAATTGTCGAAAATTCAATATCTTGGAAAGGATATTAGTATCTACTAGAAGAAAAACCTATTTATTTTACTGTGAAAGTAGTAAATTCATTTCATTATATAAGGAAAGTCATGTGTTGCCCACATCAGATTTTTTTTGTATATATATACAGGGTGTCCAGAAAGTTCCAGAACGGCGCAATATCTCGAGAAATACACTTCGGATCAAAAAATAAAAAACACGTATTCAATATTTTTAGAAAAGCTATCCAATGATACCAAAATTGGCCCCCTTCCCCCCTCCCGGGGGGAGGGGGGAGAGCAACTTTGAAATTTTCAATGGGAACCCCCATTTTTCATTGCAAATTTGGATTCTCCAGAAAAAATTACATACATTTGACCTACGATTTTTGATTTTTGCTCCCCCAATGGCGCTATAATCGAGAAAAACGGAAGTGGGTCACAAACGTTTAAAAAAGGAATGTCTCGGGAAATACACTTCAGATAGAAAATTAAAAAATTACGTGTTCAATATTTTCAAAAACTATCCAATGATGCTAAAATTGACCCCCTTCCCTCGCTAACCATTCACTTCAGCGACAACTTGTCTTCAGTTTAGAAAACGGTTCAAAACTACTTTTAGCACTACCCAGGAACAAAGATGTGGACTTAGTAGTTTTTTGTTCCCTTCGGGGTGCTTGATTAACATGAGTTCCCTTGCCTCTCATGATCAGGGTGCTTTTTTTTCTGTAACTTTTAAACGTTAGTGCCCCACTTCCGTTTTTCTCGATTATAGCGCTGTTTGTGGGAGCAAAAATCAAAAATCGTAAGTCAAATGTATGTAATTTTTTCTGGAGAATCCTAATCTACAATAAAAATGGGGGTTCCCATTGAAAATTTCAAAGTTGCCCCACCCAAATTTTGGTATCATTGGATAGCTTTTCTAAATATATATATATATATATATATATATATATCCAAAATTGCACACATACAATGGCAGTTTAGGTTCTTCACGTTTTTATCTTCTTTTTTTTTCATATCAGCAAAAGAAATTAGAAAGGAAAATTTCCATATCGCATGTATTTGTTTTTTTGTGATTATTTTGTGTCTTTTCAGCATATTTTCTGCTGTACAGCGCCACCTATCGGTGTTTCTGGAACTATTTTTTTTCGCGTAATCTCTTTCCCCATGTCTTGAATAGTATGTTCAACAATTTTGGAGCCTTTACACTGAGTAGTTCGATCTATAGAGAGCTCAGAGTAGGGGTGTTTTAATTCTGACCACCCGGTATATATATATATATATATATATATATATATATATATATATATATATATATATATATATATATATATATATATATATATATATATATATATATATATATATATATATTATCATGACTATCAGGAACCTTTTTCCCTATTACAGACAGCTGCTTTCCCTGAAACTTTCGGTAGCATGCTTGCAAATGTTTTACAGTGCAGTTAGATTTTCGATATTTTTCATAGACTTAAAACGAAGAACTGCAGTTCTTCCTTAGCGGTTACAAAGAGAAGACTGTATTTTGGGGGAACCTGATGATGAGGGATATGTTCCTGAAACAACTATAGCCACCTAAGTATCATATGCCAGTTTTCTTTAAGGAGATATTGAATATTTTATACATTATGATATCATAAATGTGATGACGTCAGTGGGGCTCTTAGAAATAGTACAATTATCAACTATGTAAATTCGCCCATGTAAAGACACCATGCAAGTAGCATGTTATTTTATTGTGATTTTTTTTTTTGTTTTTGTTGTGAATGGCAATTAGATTTAATTAAAATATAATTTAATTGAAAAGTACCTCCACACACACACACACAATGTTCCTGGAAACGTCCTTAGGCACCCAAGCAATTTTGGAATAAAAGGTCCCTAAGTGTACACGTTAGGTCTATCTATTGTAAAGTGAATATGCCCCATCGAATAAAAGTGATTGCAGCGCCCCTAGGGAAAAACTGAAGAAGTTAGAAACAGGAACTCACCAACAAAATCGCATAGAAGAAAAACGTCAGTTACAAAGTTGTAATACATTGTTTGATAAGTAGAAATCGGTATTAAAAGAGCTTAAAATGCATGCAGGGAAGGCAATAAATACCCATAATGTTTCATCTGTGCTAGATTGTTCATGGTTTCATTCATAAATATGACAGTAACTCGTCTATGCCCATATTATGTTAAAAATATTCTTTCTGTAGCCAATTTTGTATCAAATTCTACTCATTAGACAGTGATAACTTTGTAAAATTTCTCGTTTATCTCACTCTGTTACGGTGTTCCTGCTCCCAACTTCTTCTATTCTCCGCTAGAAGCACTGCAATCAATTTTATTCGATGCACCACAATTACTTTACTGTAAATAGTCGTAATACAATATATTTTTTACAAATATATTTTTTACTGCACAAGTTCTTAAAAGTCCTTAATTTCACAAATTTTTTATTTACTTAACATTTATTTAACTAAGTTTATTTTTTTTTATTAATTTGAGTTTTGATTATATTATTTCGCCTCTTGAAACTTTATTTCTTTCGACCCAGACCGTCCGACTTACCCGAAAGTGCAAGGAATCTGTTTGGGCGGCTTTGTCAGTGCCACCCTATTTAGACCGGAATGCAGTGGAAGTGGCATCCACAGCGACCGTGCCTTCCTTCCATTGTTACCAACCTCTCGGAAGAACTTTCGGACCTACAGAAAAACCCCTTAGCCTGGGGCTATACCGCCCTAGGATTTAAAAGTACATAAATTTTAAACTAATTCGGATTTTAAAAATAGCTTGCTGGGTGCATTGTTCGAAAACGTGATCTGTAACAAATTTCGTAGCTGTCCGATGCTTCAATTTTCCGCTATAAACGACATATCCACACAGGCAAATATCGTCTTTTCTTATGTAAGATAGCGCAGTGTCCACAATATAAAAGTTAAATTAGTAAAATATTTTCGTCCTTCACAAATGCTATCAAATGTTAAAATCTGCAAGATAAGGTTTTTATTGAAAAACATTTACATATTGCTGAAAGCTGCTGGATTTAGACAAAGGAATTACAGTGGGATTTCCTTTTCGTTTGTGAGACAGACAGATTTAACTCCATTGCATTGTCACATACTATTTCGTTTGCAAGAACTTGCTTACTCTGTGGAAATCTAAAATCTCACTGTACAAGCAAATGTTTCACAGTCTGCATAAGCAAAATCGCGTCTTACCACACATCGCAAAACCGACGCGTTTCCACTTATTTAGAAAAATTAGCAACTGTGTAGAATTCACCCCTAAAAAACTGTCGGAATTATCCCCGACTCGCGATTCTTTGACACATTTGCTGAGTCACCCCGGACAAGGGGGGACAAAAAGCACCAATGAAAACTTGGAATATATTTTCGAAACTTGCAACAACAGAATCATAAAAAAAAGCAACCCTCCACCACCCTCTTTCAAAAACGTCTTACGCTTTACTCTAAACAAGTTGTGCGATTCATCCACCCCCTGACGTCCCCCTCGCATGAAAAGATGCGGAAGAGCAAGATGAGTGGAGGAGGAATTCTAAGACGCAGGGAGAGAGAGAGAGAGAAAGATAGCGAAGTTCCCCCCTGATTCGTCTGGAGCCGCTGCTGGGGCTGCAATTTGTCTTGCTTGTGAATGGATGTTGTGGCACTGGGGCGCCAGTTTGACGCTTTTCGGGGGGTGAGCATCGGAATCTGGGCGCCCGGGCGTCGCGCCAGCACTGATTTCCTTTTAATGGGAATGACGATTTTTGTATTTCTGATGCATTCGTTTCCTTTGTTGGGCTGTTCTGTGACCTATGGGACAGAGATTGCGGGTGGCGCCAAAAGACGTGGGCACATTTTGTTGCATGGGGGACTTTGTTGGTTTTCTGACGGTATACAGACAGGTAGAGGTCTAAACGGAACTAATTTTAAAATTTTTATCCGGCCCGGCCTGAAAATATTGAAATTTGACCCGACCCGAACACGAGAATTTTTCAAAATAATCCGCTCAACCCGGCCTGAAAACATCCAATGCACAGTCCGACGCGGCCTGGCTCGATTTTTTTTTAAATATATTGAAGTCTGACTGTTGCCTTATATCAGGACCATAATTTTCCATTTAAGGGATTAAACATAAATTATATTACATATTACATACAAGGATTCGTTTAAAATTTTCAGTTTAAATTTTGATCTATTTTTGGCTTTTTTATTTAATTTTACCCTCCCCGACCTGAATGTAAAACATGACCCGTACAAAGTAGAAAATACAAAAGTACAAAGTAGAAAGTCAAGCAATGATTTAGATATCTTTTACTGATCTTAACACTACCGTTTACTTATTTGCCATAAATTCCACAACCATATTTTCATATTTGCTCCTACTATCCCTCGTGTAAGGAAAATGCCATAACAAGCTTATAAGACCTAAGTTCATGGTAAAGGGAGAGTGAATGCATTTTCTTTCTATCCAAAGACCCAAGGCACCTCGTGGTAGAAGTCTTACTTTTTGCCTAATACCATCGAATTTAGGCTGGAACTCAGAGGGGTTGGTAACCACAGGGACCATGCTCTTTTCCCATGATTCATCACCTATCCGAAGGACTTTTGGACTCACGGATAATTTTGGGCGGCGTCGAGGATCGAAATCGGGTCCTCTTTGTGCGATCCACTCGCCATCTTGATCGAGATAGCCTAGTGGCTATAGAAAGAGGACCGTAAAGAACGTAAAAGGGCGGGACAGCGCAGGGATTGCACTCGGAGGCTACGATTCCAGGTTCTTGTCAAACTATCCTCGTATTTACGCGAAGTACGGACATGTTAAATCTGTGGGTCCAAAAGTCCTCCCGAGAGGTTGGTGGCAGGAGAAGGAGGGTACGGTGTCCGTGGATGTCGCTTCCACTGAGCTCCAGTCTAAATTGGGTGGCACTTTCCCAGTCGTGCAGACAGATACTTTACACCTTCGGGCAGATCTGTTGGTCTGGGTCAACAGACCATACTATCATCTTTATATATTTGCAATGCAGCAGCGGAGATGTTATTCGCAGCCTTCATGGCTACATACATAAGGTTTAAAGGATGCTTAGATTTATTTTTTATATACGAAATGAAATCAGCATGAACAAAGATTAACAGTATAGTCCAGACAATAGTCTAAAAAGCTCCACAACGCAGAAGGAAATATGTGAAGATAATATGAGAAATACAATGTGTGGCGGCGACATCGCTAGCTATCCAAATTTCGTACAAAGACCATGTCGATGTACGCCAAGATGTAGTTCTGCATAAATATATGCGGCATTGTAGGCTTAAAAATCTGATGTGAGCAGCACATGACTTTCTCTGCAGATACAAATTAATTTCGTCATTTTTTATTCCTTTATACATTAAATGGAGTTCAATTACAGAAAATAAGAAGGATAATTTTCTGATATTATATCCAATTCGTTTTTTTATTGCATCTTCGCTTCGTTTGGCAACTTAATTCACTTTAAATTCTTCAGGTCCTTAAAATTCCAAAAATTACAGTATCTCGAGAACGGTTTATCCTACAATCATGGGGTCAGATTTATTCGCTTAGTTGTCATATTTTACAGGTAGAAAAAGTACTTAATTAATATATTTCATCAATTTTAGTTATTTATTTTAGAGTTTCACTATCTTGCACATGTAGTATTTTATTTTAAATCAAATATATTAGATTTGTGGGTCATTTCGCAAAAAAAAAGGCAGATTCTTTTTTTTTTCGAATCGTATCAAAATCTAACCAGCATCACAGTATCTTACGAGCGACTTATTTACCAAATGTTGTGTAATTTGATCAATTAGTTTGTTGGCTAGAGTGGATACATACAATTTTTGTGGGCCATTTCGCAAAAACAGACGGGTTCTTTTTTCACGAATCGTACCAACAACTAATCAGCACCAGGGTGACCCACAAGTGACTTATCTACCAAATTTTGTAACATATTATCTATTAGCTTTTCAGTTAGAGTGGATACAGGCAATTTTTACGGGCCATTTTGCAGAAAAAGACGGGTTGTTTTATCCCAAAAATCGTACCAAAAACTAATAAAACTAATCAGTACCAGGATCACACACAAGTGACTTACCTATCAAATTTTGTAAAGTTCGGTCCATTAGTTTTTGAGTTAGAATGGATACATACATTGCACAGACAGACACACAGACATACAGACAGACACACGCACAGACGTCACGCAAAAAATAGTTTTTACTTACCCTGTAATACATGGTAATGTACATGGAAAGTATTGGAATCATGTCAAAAATCGCAACTCGAGTTTTCGATGGATCTACACGTTTCGAGACCTCTAAAATGCGAAAAATTTTTATGTGAGCAGCACCTGACTTTCCCTGCAGACTTATATCCACGTTCTTTTTATTTCAATTAAATTTAATTCACTTTTAATTCAATTTTCGTTCTCATTTGGTAACTGAACTTATTTTCAAAGGTGGTGTAGAGTAAATACGAAAAAACTGAAATATCTCGAGAACGGCTAGTCCTAGTGTAATAGGGTTGGTCTTATTATTTTCTCCGTTAAAAATTACGTATGAAACAAGCATTTAATGAATATATTTGAGCATACGTAGTTTTTATTTTAGATTTTGACGATTTTTGAGGAACCATTTCGCAAAAAAAGGCAGGTTATTTTTTTCCAAACCGTACCAAAATCTAATCAGAACCAGGGTGACACACAAGCGACTTATCTACCGCATTTTGTGAAAATCGGTTCATTAGTTTTTCGGTTAGAGTGGATTAAGGCAATTTTTGAGGGCCATTTCGCAAAAAAAAAAGGCGGGTTCTTTTATCACGAATCGTACCCAAAACTAATCAGCACCAAATTCGACCACAAGTGACTTACCTACCAAATTTTATAAAATTTGGTACATTAGTTTTTTAGTTAGAGTGGATACAAAAATCTGCACAGACAGACAGACACATAGACACACACACAGACGTCACGCTGAAAATGGTTTTATCGTATTCTAGAGGTGTCAAAACGTGTAGATCCGTCGAAAACTCGAGTTGCGATTTTTGGTATGATTCCAATACTTTCCCTATACATTAATATGTATTGCAGGGAAAGTAAAAATACAGCTTAAATTAAAAGGTATATGAAATCAGAAATACATTATAATACATATTCAGCTCTGTATTGACGTCGGCAGATACTTTTATTCATACCGCGTCGACAACCCAACTGAACGATGACTAGATTATATCCTCTCTGTGGAAGGTTCCGGAAAAAGCACTTAACTCGAGATTATTAACCCATCAATAAGTAGTTTCTAAAATTTTCCAAAAGTCGCTACGTTGGAGATATTTAGATCGCCAAATTTGTCGTCAAGGCCACCGATTTTGTAACCAACGTCTATGATCAAAACCTACAAATTACAACAATGGTGTTCTGTTACGTATTCATTGCAATGCACGTCACTTCCGTTACACACTTCCGTTTCATCAAAGTCCCAATTCTTTTAAGATTTGTTCTACCCCGTGTCCTAAGATGTTTCATTTCAAAAATTTGATAATAGAAATCGCATCATTTTCTTTTTACTTTCCCTACAACACATGGTAATGTAGAAGGAAAGTATTAGAATCGTGTTGAAAATCGCAACTCGATTTTTAGACGGATTAACACATTTTGAACCTCTGGAACATACAAAAAAACTATTTTTAGCTTGGCGTCTGTGTGGGTGTCCGTGTATAAAAGGTTCGATCAGAAAGTTTGGAGACTGTGCTGATATCTCCAACACTGATTGGAGGAGAGGGGAACTATTTTACTTGGACGTAGAGGCACATGTGACGTGAGATGTGAAAAGGAAGAAGCAGGTACTTTTCTAGACAATGCGTGTCAGTGAACTGTAGTAGTTCACTTTCGTCGAAAAAGGAAATGGCGTTTGAAGAACAACGTGCGAATATCAAATTTTGCCAGCGTTTGAGGAAATCGCCGATAGAAATATTGCCTTGGCCGGCAGAAACACTGTCACATGTGCCTCTACGCCACGGTAAAATAGTTCCCCTCTCCTCCAATCAGGGTTGGAGATATCAGCACAGTCTCTGAACTTTTTGATCCTACCTGGTATGTCTGTGGGTGTGTCTGTCTGTCCATGTAATGTATGTATCCAATCTAACTCAAAAACTAATGGAGCAAACTTCATATAATTTTAGAGTGACGCTGGTGCTGAGTATATTTTGGTACGATTCGGGATGGGAAAAAAAAAAAAATAACTGCCTTTTTTTACAAACTGACCCGCGAAAATCGCATGTATCCACTCTATAGCTAAAAAACTAATTTAACAAATTTCACAAAATTTTGTAGATAAGTCACTTGTAGGTTACCTTAATGCTGATTAGATTTTAATACGATTCGAAAAAAAAGACCTGCCTTTTTTTACGAAATGCCCCGCAAAAGTCATCAAAATCTAAAATAAAAGACTACCTATGCACATATTTATTTAAATGCTTTTTTTATACGTAATTTTTGAAGATGAAAATAATAAGACCAATCCCATCACTCTTGGATTATTCTCGAAATACTCTAGTTTTTCCGCAATTTTGCTACGCCGTCTTTGAAAATACGCCCAGTTACCAAATGAAAACGAAAATTGAATTAAAAGTGCAAATTCAGTGTCATTTCAAATAATTACGCGTGTTATTTTGTGCCATTAAACTCAATTTAATGAATTATTAAAGAAATAAAGAGAACATGAATTGGAGTCTGTAGGGAAAATCGTCTGCTGCCCGCATCAGATTTTTACATATACAATGTATACATTAAAAGGGAACACATTATATTAACTTTTATCCCACTCATCCATTTGCATTTCTACTTTGACAAATTTTCTATACTGAATTAATCTCCGTCGCAGCATGGAACTATTTCGCGCCGAATCTCTAATTTCATTACAAGCAATCATAATGAGATCAGGCTCGCTGCATGCATTATTTCCTCCTTGATGTCTTTTTGATGACTCCATTCAGATACTGAATTTACGGATTTTGAACAAAGTGAAAAGATCTCACGCAGCGATATTGAGCATGCGCAGAAGGAGCAGAAAGGTGATTGGTCGATTCTCGAATAGCTAATTCGATGCAATCCAGAGATTTGGAATTTCCGATTAAGTGTGCTTTATAGAAAATTAAGTACAAACAACTTCGGCATTTACCATCCAAGGCACTTATATCAGTAAATGGTCAAGAATTTCAAGACAAACACTTTAGTTTTAAATGAAATTATATCATTTAAATTCTTCTATATATTATTTCGAAATCTTTTTACTTCTCTACAATATGTAAAGGAAATATACATAATATATATAAAGGAAAGTATTGCGATGAGGTCACGTTTTGAGTATCATTCAATAAAAATCAACGATTTTTATATCACGTCTGCATATCTGTCTGTCTGACTGACCCTCTTGCTGTGAGTCTGCGGAGATGATAGTTCTCGAACAAATTCAGCAGATTGAATGAAATTTGGTACGACTATTTTAATAAATGAAAGTCAGAGGCTTGTTGATTTCTGAGTAAATAGACCAAAGGCTCTCAATGTTTCGAACTATTTGTTTTTAATAAAAATAAAAAATAAAAATGTTATTATAAAAAGATAATTATATTGCAAAATGTTACAAAAATAGCCTGTTTTGTATTTAATTTTTTATTTAACAGCAAATAGCGTCATTCGTAAGGCTCTAATAGGTTCTCGAATTATTGCACATTTTTTATCCAAAAGAAAAATTAATAAAAAATAAATAAACATATCTACTACTATCAAATGAATAGATATTTCGTAAATACTTTTAATCAAAAAATGATTTGAAAATATTTTTGTCGTCATCATGGACCGTTCTTGTGATATTAAAATTTTTACTTTCCCCAGAGAGAGCATGATATATCTATCAAAATAATCAATATAAAGCGATTTCTGTAAAATTTGGTATGTTTAATTTAAGCGATAAAATCGATAAGCCTATTGATTTTCAACAAGATCGACTCATACAAAGCTCTGACTCTCTATATATAATCTATCTATCTACCTATATATATCTATCTACCTATTTATCTATATATCTATCTACCTATTTATCTATATATCTATCTATTCTCCATATCTATCATTCTACCTATTTATCTATATATCTATTCTCTATCTCTATCTATCTATCTATCTATATATATATATATATATATATATATATATATATATATTCTCTCTCTTTTTCTCTCTATCTATCTATCTATCTATCTATCTATCTGTCTGTCTGTCTGTCTGTCTACCTACCTATCTATCTATCTATCTATTCTCTCTCTCTATCTATCTATCTATTTTCTCTCTATCTATCTATCTATCTATTATCTCGTCTATCTCTCTCTCTCTCTCTATTTATCTATGTATTCTCTATATCTATCTATCTATTCTCTCTCTCTCTCTATCTATCTATTTTCTCTCTATCTATCTATCTATCTATTCTCTCTATTCTCTCTCTCTATTTATCTATCTATTCTCTATCTATCTATCCATTCTCTATCTCTATCTATCTATCTTTCTGTCTATCTATCTATTCTCTCTCACTCTATCTATCTTCTCTTTCTCTCTCTTTAAGGGGGGGGGGGGGAGGGCAAATCAGATTTATTTTAATTGGCCCACAGATTGTTTGGGAATATTTACGATATTTTGCATCCCGGTCAGTCACCTATACATAAATATTTCGAATAGGTGAAATGTAAAAATTCTTAATAAACGTAATTGAACTTTTTCTCGTATAACAAATATGTAGTATAATTACTCCTAGCGTATAACCAAGTCTTGTTATAGAAAATATTTATTATAACGAAAATAAAGAAAAATATATTTCCCACCTATTTATATATATAAAGAAGAAAAGTATGTATGTATGTATGTTTGTATGTATGTATGTATGATCTCACATCACGGGAGAACACCTGAACCGAATTTGATAAAATTTGGTGGGTAGTCTTGAAATAGCCCAACTTAAAATTTAGTCCATGTTTCGAGTTTCTAACACCAGGGGTTGTCGCGATATTAATGAAAAACGAAACTTTCGTTTGTCTCATCATCACGGGAGAACAGCTGCACAATTTAATGAAATTTTGTGTGTAACTTTAAAATAGCCCCTCATAAATATAGTACAAGTTCTGAGTTTTTAAGACCAGGGGTTGTCGAGATATTAATGGAAAACGAAATTTTTTTTCTAGGAGTTCTACTCTCTAACTCCATGATTCCCAACGAAAAAAATTGGAAATCGTTGGTTTAAAACGTGAAAGTCAATTAAATCTCGTGAGTTTTGTGGGAGTTTATTGAATTTATTAGTCACTTTTGAAAATCGCAGGTTTGAAATGTGAATTTAAATGGAAACTCTATCTCCATGGTTTATTTTTCACAGGTTTACTCAACAAATTTTATTAATTTGAATAATAAATAAATGAATATAAAAATATATATATAAAGAAGAAAAGTATTATGTATGATCCAATGGATCTGATTGGCCAAAGAGTGGCCAATCAGATCCATTTTTTTTCTTACATAATACAATGAATTTATTTCATTCACAATAAAAAAGCAATGCAGAAGATTCACGGCCATATATGTTCCGGTATAATTTTTATCAGAGTTTTGCATCGCAAATCCCGAGCAACGCCGGGTAATCGCTGTTAGTTTAGTATAAAAACTATCTGTTAAACCCATTGTATGACGGTGTACGTAAAAACATCAAGGAATGAACGAAAACCGTACAAAAGGCAACAGATACCTCCCAAAAAGTCGTATCATCAGAGACCGTAACACGGTGATACCTGTACTGATTGTCAAAGTACACGGTCATACTCTTTCTCGAATTCAAATGCGCGCAGTTGCTGATGAAGGTATGTTAAACAGGTTGTAAATTAGATTCTTGTGTATGCAAGTGATGTTTATTTTAGCATTTCTGAAAAAGAAATCCATTCGGCAATAACTTTTGTCAAATAAATGCCTTCTGTAGCATTTATATAGCCAAATTCTACTCATTAAATAATGCCCTACAACTTTGTAATTGGCATGTTTCATCGATTTCGCTTTGTTACTGTGTTTGTTTATCTAATATTTTAAATTCTTCGCTAGAGGGCTTGCAATTATATTTATTCCATAGGGCATGGTTACTTTACTATAGAAGTGAACACTCGTAGCCACTTCCTTACAAAGTTATTCGGAGTGCCTAAGGATTTTTCTAGAAACCTTGTATGCACTAAGTACTACGCCTTTCTGTTATCTCAGATGGGATGGGATGGGATTAACAGGAGTCGTATCTAGATATAATTCTCAAAACAATCTGATATTTTTAAGATTTTCGTTCAAAGGAGTTTTACTTCCTTTCTTTAATTTCATAGCAAAAATAACTGTTAGGTTTTCGGTCAAAGTGTTGCCATTTAGATGCAAAATTTTGTAAAAATTTACAAAAAAATTACGAAAAAAAATCGGCATCGGCAGGAATCTGACGGAGCCGTCGTGGTTTTGCTTAAATTACATCTTCATTTGTGCGTGGTTTGTCTTCTTTGGACATCTTCAAAACATTAAAATATTGAAATTAGAACCATCTTTTCAAAACAGTTCAAAATATTAAAATGTCAAAATTAGAACCACCTGTTCAAACAGTTCAAAATAATAAAATATCGAAATTAAAACTGCCTTTTCAAAATAGTTAAAAATATTAAACTATCAAAATTAGAACCACCTTTCCAAAACTTCAAAATACTGAAATATCAAAATTAGAACCACCTTTTCAAAACAGTTGAAAATAATAAAATATCGAAATTAAAACTGCCTTTTCAAAATAATTCAAAATATTGAAATATTAAAATTGGAACCACCTGTTCAAAGCAGTTCAAAATATTAAAATGTCAAAATTAGAACCACCTTTTCAAAATAGTTCAAATTCGTAAAATATTGAAATTAAAACTACCTTTTCAAAATAGTTCAAAATATTAAAATATTGAAATTAGAACCGCCTTTTCAAAATAGTTCAAAATATTAAAATATCAAAATTAGAACCACCTTTTCAAAACATTTCAAAATATTAAAAATCGAAATTAGAACCATTTTTCTAAAATAATTCAAAATATTAAAATATCAAAATTAGAAACACATTTTAAAACAGTTCAAAATATAAAAACATCGGAATTAGAGCCACCTTTCAAAATGGTTCAAAATATTAAAATATTGATATTATAACCACTGCATTTCGAACACCAAGAATCTGATCCGTAATTCAGATATATATCCTTATACGATTTTCAAATAGATACAAATTACTTCTTTACTTTATAGTTAGCACTTTTAGTTTTCGAAATATAAACAGTACAAACTTTAAAGCAAGAAAATTTTCAATCCTCTTCCCCTTGACAAGACGAATGCTCAAAAACTATAATAGTTACATAAATTACTGATCTAGAAACTGAATTTCATAGTAAATATTTTTGTGGCTATATTTTTGTGACATACTAAATATTTTTACTGTTTATATTTATCTTTTATAGTTTAGAAGATATTTCAAGTGAAAGTAAACAAAGTGGAGGACAAAAACTCGTTTGGAGAAAAGCGTTTTAATTTTTTCAAGATAAAAAAAAAAAAAGTATAAATATTAAAATATGGAGATTGTTTTTATATATTTATAAAGAAAACCCTATTTTCGATAAAATAAACAAAATCGTTCCATTTTTATCTATTAGGTTCGTAGACATAAGGGTTCAATGTGTTTACATTTTTCATAACGCTCACATTTCAGCCTGAGATAAACCAACTACAGCTGTTATTCACATCAAATAAGTTCTCAAAAAAATTTTATTAATAGAAATCATAGCAATACACCCAAATTATAAGTTGTAGTAAAATATTACCTAAAACAAGAAGAAACATTTTTAAGAAACATTCTAAAAGTATAAATTACGAAAATTCTCCTAAAGAAGTAAACATTTTCATTTTTATACTGTTTATGATACAATTGTACGTATAAAAGACTAGCAGCATACCCGTTCTTCGTACGGAGTGGATAATATAAAGAAACTTATAATTCGCAATCATGTGCAAATTCTGTTAAAATATTAAATTTATTGCTCCTAAAAAGAAGTTTAAGAATATCTGTTTTCACTATGCAAAATTATCTTCATGGGCAAATCTGAAGAATAAAGCATCCTAGCCTCAGTTGTAAGCAATTTACAAAAAAAAAAAAAAAAAAGAATTGAGTCAATATATGCAACTCCGTACTACTTATATTATCGCAGATTAGAAAATATGCCAGTGTGTTAGTAGAAGATTACCCGTATTACACTATGAGTCTCAAAAATCTTTACCAAAATAAAAGAGATGACGTAATAAATTGAAAATATCAATAATCCCCGTGCTCTTTATAACAGAGGGTCGCAATTGATTCCAATATATGCCAATATATATCAAAACATATGCCAATATACCTGTACTACTTATATCCTCGTTGATTAGAAGAACACCCGTGTATTTGTAGAAGATTACTCGTACAACGTACAATATATGAGTTTAAACAATTTTTGTCATAATAAAACAATTGCATAATAACTTGAAAATATCAATAATACCTGAATCAATAATCCCCGAAAATTTCAATAATAATAACGTTTAAACCTGAAGACCGTAATTAATATTATCCAGTCAAAAATGCTATAAGAAAAATCAAATCGTTCTTTTCTAAAATATATTTTTATATCCATTTATTTATTATTTAAATCGGAAAAAAAATAATAATTAAAATTAACAGACAGATTTAATTTAATTGCGTTTCTGAGCCACATGATATAAGGTAGAATCTTCCTCATAAACTGCGAAATTAAATAGCCATTTTGATTTCTTTATACTTATCATTATTCAATACAAGCTTGTGAAAATATACCATGGAGATAGATTTCCCATTTAAATCATGTTTCAAACAATTCATGTTTTCAGAAAGTGACTAATTCGCGCAAAAAATCTCCCATCAAACGCAGACATAAGGTTTTAATTCACTTTCAAACGATTTTCAAGCTTTTCGTTTGGATAAACTACGGAGTTAGAGAGTAGAACTCCTAGGAAAATGTTTCGTTTTTCATTAATATCTCGACAACCCCTGGTCTTAGATACTCCAAACTTGGACTAAATTTATGGGACGGGGGGGGGGGGGTTTATTTCAAGGCTATCCACAAAATTTCATCAAATTCGGTTCAGCCGTTCTCCCGTGATGATGAGACAAACGAAAATGTCGTTTTTTACTAATCTCGAGAACCACTGATCGTAGAAACTCCAAACATAAACTAAATTTTAAGTGGGACTGTTTCCAGGCTATCCACAAAATTTCATCAAATTCGGTTCAGCATTTCTCTCGTGATGACGGGACAAACAGACAGACAGACAGATTTTCAATTTTATTTATATAGATAGAATACCAATGTATGATAAAGTCAAGCAGAGCCTTGTATTTTAGATACTTTATTTGATCGAAAAGCCATTTTTAGGTTGTTCCCAGTCTCATCGACGTTTGCACTTCTTCCAAGCAAACTTTGCCTTTAAAACTGGTTTCCTTGCGTAGCGATTCACGTAGATGGGAAAACAGCATTAAACGGGAAAATTTCTACGGACAACTTTTCTAAGGCGTTACCAAATATAAAGATGCTGAACAAAAATTTAAAAGCTCGGAAAATATTTGGAATTATTATAGTAAGATTAAAATTAATTTCTACGGACAACTTAAGAATGCAGTTGCCAAATATAAAGATTCTAAACAAAAATGTAAAAGCTCGGAAAATATTTGGAATTATTATAGTAAGATTAAAATTAATTTCTACGGACAACTTAAGAATGCAGTTGCCAAATATAAAGATTCTAAACAAAAATGTAAAAGCTCGGAAAATATTTGGAATTATTATAGTAAGATTAAAATTAATTTCTACGGACAACTTAAGAATGCAGTTGCCAAATATAAAGATTCGAAACAAATGCTCGTGATATATTTGGAATCATTATATTAAGACAAAAACTGATTTCTACCTTCTGACTGTTTTACTGTTTGAGCGACAGTTATTATTCATATAGTTCTCATGTACGAAATTGTCTTTCATTGAGTGTACTTAAGACAAATGAAGTGTTTTCTGGGGTATGAAAATTGACTTTACGCAACCATACAACATACCTTTACAAAATCAAAGTGCGCATACGTACAAACCATAGAGATAAAGGGAGGAGGGAAAAACTTCTTGTTAAGAAAACGCCAAAATCGCTTAAGCCAATAATTCAAGTGACGCTAGGGTGAAATAAACCCCTCTGCAAATGGCAAAAATCTCGCATTGAATTAAAAATATTTATTTTAACCGTTAATTTTGCAGAAATAAGTTATCAGTGCAATGTAAAAAACTCAAACAGCAAAGAATATTCCAAAGTATTCAAATTTATTTTACCTTTCAATTTATTTTTATCTCGCTATATTTTATTCCCGTGTTATACAACCAAAAACAAAACACTTATTACTTCTACTCATAATTAAGGAACTTTAGTTTAGGGAATTGGCGGTGGCTCCAATCCGATGGAGCCGAAATTGTTTTGTGAGAATAAAATTTTGTAACATAAAACTCAACTTTTGTAATATCGAAAAAAAAAGAACTCGATTCAAAATATGATTATGTACACTTATAGGGATTTCAAACAACTGCAAATTCCTGTTTAGTGTTTACAACTATTATTTTTGTAATTTTTAATTACAAACTTGAAAAACGTAAAATTTTCATACTTCTTCAACTTTGACAAGAAAATTACTCAAAAACTATTTAAATTAATTATAGATTTATAAACTAAATTTTCTCATACATATTTTTGTCGCTTATTTTTTATATCTATCTTTTATAGTTTCGAAGATATTTCGAGTGAAAGTATGAAAAATGAAAAAATAAATAAATAAATAAACTCGTACGGAGATACTTTTTGAAGTTTTCTAAAAAAAAATAAAGCTCGATCCAAAATCCAATTATATATGTTGGGTTGCTTTAGAATTTATGTAATTTGGGGTGTGTGAAATTTACTTTTATTTATTTTCCCTGGCTCAATTTGGCAATATTTAAATAATATTTATTTGTTTTTTCATTTATTCGTTAATTGGATATTTTTAATCTTCTAAATTAATTTTCTTTATAATATTCTTAATTAAAAATGTTCCATTCCCTAAATTAATATTACTTTTGGTTTGTAAATTTATACTAATGATTATTTATTTAATTCCCTTTAATTTGATGCATCATTTTCCTATTTTGGTTAGAAATTCAATTTGTTCCATAGTTTCCAGTTATTTCTATATTCAGTGCGTTTCAAAAATTACAGTTGTGGCCATCTTGGAATCTTGGTTTTGCGCACTTTTTACCGCGATTGATACGACGCCTAAGTGATTTTCGCGCCTCTTCGGAATTCGTGAATTATTTTAATTGGTTCGCGTTTTTCCGAATCGTCTGTAATCAGAGTTTTGAGCTTTAATTTTAGCAATTCTAATTTCGGTAAGCTGATTTTAACTGCTGCCGGTTTTCTGAATTTCTCTCTTTTGATTAGAACTCAAATGATTGACATCAATTTCCTCCTCGAGACTTTATTTCGGCCGTTCGGCGTTTTCCCTTTTACAGATGATATATTTTTTTAATTCTATTCTTTTGCAGTATTTAAAGTTTAATTGAGTTGGCATGGAATAAGACCCCCTTATATATTTTAAATTGCGAATTCTGGTTTATTGTTAGGTAATTTTTCTTTGGATTTTAACCTTTTAGTTGAAATTTTTATTATATTCTGAATTTCCTTTTTGGGCTAACTGATGTTCTCTTTTTATTTTAAATTCTAGTTTGGCAAATAATTATATAATTTTAACATAACTTAATTTAAACATTAAAAGCAGTTTTCTTTAACTTTTAATATTCCAACGTTTCTGCTACAGCTATACGACCGGCCACTTTATAAATTCAATTTATTTATTTAATTTATTTATGATGTTTAATTTAATTTGTTTAGTTAATGAGATGTAAATTTTAGTGGTTCTTTAAAGGTGAAGTTTAAAATTTTAATAAACGTTAGATTTTGGAAAACTTAAAATCTGTGTTCTCTCTCTTTTCTTTAATGAGATTTTTTTTTAGGAAAGTGCCATTTTAATATTTCACAGGCTAGCATATTTTTATGCATTTAGGATAATTGGTCAGTCAGCACCCTTTCAGTTTATTTCTAGAATGTTTTCAGATTTTAGGAACTTTAGAACTTGGCAAATTTTAGGTACTTCACAAGTTTTGCAGCTTTCAGAGATATTTTTGCAGCATTTAGAATGTTTACGTATTTAATATATTTTTAGAATATCTTATGCTCTTCTTCCCCCCCCCCCTCTCCCAACATATACACTTGAAGAAAATTACAAATTCTTGCCTATTATTCAAAGATAGCTTTTTAGTTGAGATTTAAGCATTATAAACTAAAAAAACGGAAATTTTTCTATCTTCTTCAACCTGAAAAAGTTTTCTTTGATAATATAGATTTTAATACTAAGTTTTATAGTACACATTTTTGTCCTTTACTATTTATATTTCTCTTTTAAAGTTTACTACACATTTCGAGTGAAAGTTAGAAAAATGAAAAAAAAAAAAAACCTCGCTCGAAGAGCTACTATAGATATTTCAAAGACTAAGATATTTCGAAAAGAAAAAAGTTCAAAATATTGAAATTATTTTTTATATCTTCGTAATCTGGACCCTTTTTCCGATAAAACAAATAAATATATATATATATTTACACTTTTATCTATTAGGCTCGGGTCTATAAGTTTCCAAATCGTTACACTTTTCGTAATGCTCCTTTTTCCACTAGAAAAATCCCAACCATAGATGTTCAAGAAAAAAATCAAAAATGCATGTACTAAACACTACGCCTTCCTGTTGTTGTTGAGACCCAGATCGTCCGACCTACCAGAAAGGTGTAAGGTAACTGTTTGGACGGCCGGGAAGTGCCACCCAATTTAGACCGGAACCCAGTGAGGGAGGCATCCACAGGGACCGTACTTTCCTTCCCCTACTACCAACCTCTCAGAAGTACTCACGAACCCACATGTTTAAAGTGATTGTACTCCACGTGAACACAGCGGCAGTTTTGTCAGTGACGGGAATCAAACCCGGGCCAACCGAGAGCAATTCCCACGCACTAACCACTGGGCTACCACGCCCTCGCCTTCCTGTTGTGTCAAATGAAAACAGATGAAAATTTTCGAACACTAGTGACATCTAGATGTAATTCTCAAAGCATTATGGTATTATCAAGCTTTCATCCATGGAGTTCTTCTTTCTATAATTCCATACAAAGAACATAGAAACTCACATAGTTTAACTAATAAGCTAAAGATACTGTAATATATCGTTGATATATTATCGGAATCGCTGTTTGCAACGACTCCGAATAGTTGAGCTGATGGGTGTCCTGAAATCGTGGAAGTCACCCGAGAATAAGAACCCCTTGGTTCTTGATAGAATCCATCTCTTGTTTTCGGAAGTGCGTGTTTGTCAAATCGATGAGTGCACTGAAAGAAATAAAGCCGGGTGTTCAACAAATTAGAAACGAGTTTGAGATCATACGAAATGTTTATTATTCGCCATCGTTCTTCAAACTTTACTCAGATCTCTGAAAAGGCAAGAGGTATGTGAGTGATCCGTATCATCGTCTGCTCGCCTCGCGAGCTCCTTCCTCTCAATGCGAGTTCTCTAACGGGTGTCTCTTTCCTTTTAGTTCTAAATCTTATTTTTCTTCCAATTTCTGAACTTTTTTCTTTTCGCCCGAAGTTTAAAGGGAGGCTATTGCCTCTCCTGGGTACTTCGCTAACCCCGTCCTTGAGTTGAGTTCCTAACGGGTGTCTCGTGTGGCATCTCCCCCCGGAGTGGCGTACTTTTGTTGTGTACTCCTGTTAGCACGCAACCGGCAATGATCGTAAGCGGGCGTTCTAAACCATTTGAAGCTCCAGTGTTGCAGGTGGGCGGTTGGTGGCAAGGCGAAAAGTCATATCATGGATGAATTAAATATGAGACAGCTACAATGAGTGTGGTCTATCCATGAATTCCGGAATATTTGAACCAATTGGAATTCGGTTGCTGGACGTCAGGCAAATAAATGGCGAAATGGCGATGGTCGAATAACATGTCGGGATATCTTGAGGAATAAAAGAGTCTTCATAAAATATGCTTCTCTTTATTTGCATGTTGTCATCACTTCAAAACTTACATTCCATCACGACGATTCATTGTAAAGTCGATGAACATGCTTGTACATTGCTACGAAGCATTTAAGCACATGGAACATTCTTTTTGACGAAATCAGATAACCAACATCTCACCATCATATAAAATAACTGGTTGCCTTTTAAATTAACAAAAGCTCGACATTTTACAATAATATTTCATGATTTTAATAAATTAAACTTAACATATTTAGAATAAAAATTTAGTCATTTTGCCGCAAGGCAACATAGTCCTACTCCTTTAAGAGTTAGTTGATCGCCAACTGAAACTAATAACTTGATTCTTACCTAAGCATATTAGTGTTAATGCGCGCACTCGTGACGACACAGAAAATAATTCCAATATATTTTCATGTAAAATATGTATCGTGTGAAAATAACGAAACGTCATAATGTATCAAAGCTCCAATGGTTGCTGGCGTAAATCGAGAGAATCCAGAACGGCAAAGTGACAGATTTGGCCATTTATCAGTTGGAATACAATTTATTTTTAAGAACAATTCAGAATCGAAAATGGCGCAAATCAAAACTTGCGGAATACGAAAGAACAAAATGGATTTTTGAAAAAACGTCTCCGAAAATGGAATTTCGACAGAATTAATTAACAAGAAGTATGCATTTCATAACACTTCCATCTATATATTCCTATATTCCACCATGATCATCAGATCACCGTAGTCTATTTTGTTCCAGAATTCAATGACGCCTAGACTGCTCCGGTTCCATTCTTCGAATCTAGTTCCCTTCGCGTTTAATGACAGGCTAATGCCTTTATTCTGCCACCCCGAGCAGATTCTGATGGTGACGAAAATCTTAATGACCTTGTCTTCGCATTTCTTAACTGGGATGCTTCTACTCGGAGGTCTATGGCTGCACAAGAGCCAAAACATACCTAAAACTATATTCTGTTTTTCTGATGTTCTTCTGAGTTTCTCACAGATACCATTCTTTGAGCATGAACAGACGATCACTATGAGGCTAAAGAATTAAAGCGGGCCTTGCGTAGAGAATTTCAGCTTTCTATAAGTGGACTATAATTAATTTTTTGAACCCTATTACTTTGAACTAGTTAACACTTTACAATATAGTTGAAAAATGTTTATGACTTTGTTCATTCTGTCTGTCTGTCCGTTCGCACGATAACTGTCGTAAAATGGACTTTATCAAAATGAAATTTTAGTATGTTGTTGAGACGATCTGTGGGACCTATGGAAATGTAAATGAATATCACCCAATTTGTTTTGGATTGCACTCGTGTTGAAAAAATGAAATACATTGAACCCTATGGGACCTAAGTTTTCAGACAATTTTTAAGCGAAGTTAAAATTTACAAATTGCTTCGAAAGTTTTAAAAAATATTCAAAGTATCCCATAAAAAATATGAAAAAAAATTCAGCAAAACATGTTCGGTTGTTTTTAAATAAAAATTAAAATAATGACACCCATATAATATGAACAGATCACGTGACCCACTTCAAGATAAAATATGGCATCCATCTTTCTTTCCCAGTGCAAAAATAGTGATTTTTAAAGTTTTTTTAAATTTATATTTAGCGTTGCATCCGTCCTAAAACCTCTTTATTTTTGTATATTTTCTATGCATCTATATTCTGTGCCAACGCAATTACAATATTTTGGAGTTTAAATGATCATCAAACTTTGAGTATTTCTACAACGAACCCTAATTTTAATGGATGAAGAATGTAAACAAGTGATGAGCAGTATAAGAACTGCTGAATTTGTTTTCACGAAAAATAATTTAACCTTGTTGTTTGGAATAAAAGTGTGTGAATGAAATATTCACTGCTTTTACATAGAGAGCCAGACAATTTATATTTCGATGACATCATTTGAATAAAGCTTATATTTTTTGCTGAAGTTTTAAATTTTCAAATATAATAAATTATTGTAGCACTGTGATAAAATAAAATATATCAGCGCTGAATGCATCCCATTTTAGAGATGTTTAAATAAAATTGCATTTCTGTTGGAAAGTGTTTCATAATCAATGTTTTACGCATAATTAATCTTTCTTGTTTTAAAATAAGAAGGTGAAGGTTCAGTCATTTTACAACACAGTACACCAAATCAATGCAGTAAAGCACACACATTTTTAATTTAATTTGATTTATTTTCCTTCACCACCCAACTCGGCTAGTCCTCTATCCCTTTGAATATATCCATGATCTCCTTGGGTACTTTAATTTTTGCCGTCTCCTCGATCACCAGCGAGACGGGGTAGTAGGAGGCTGTGCTGCTCACCGGAAAATCATCTGGACTGTCGGTTGCGTTGCGCACGTGTCTGATTAAGTGGTTATTAGACACCAACCTCTTGTACTTCATGGCTCGCCCCGAAACGTCACCCACAACAGAGTAGAGTATAATGGAGATGAGCACGATGGGATGTACCCGCATCATCTGAAACAGAACGGGAAAATTGGAGAACTCCCATCATATTATTTTCAATTTGGCGAGAAGTGAGTTAAACCGGGTGGTTTATAATTTTGCCTTTTGAATTCAATTTGTAAAGAACCTTGCTGCCCCAACCGGGAATCGAACCCTGGATCTTCCAGCCGACGCTCTACCGTTGGGCTACTGGGACGAAGTTACAAACCCTTATCGCCGAAGTGGACTCAGTATTCGCTACCCTCTAATGTCAGATTGGCGAACAGCTGACAATCTGACTGACCACTTCCTGCTATTTTTGTAAAAATAGCAAGACTACTACTATTTTTACCAGCCTCCTGCTACTACTATTTTTACCCAGATTAGTATTTAGTATCCTGCATGGTTGTTATACTCTCAATTTTGAAATCGGCGCTCAATCTGAATTCACTGAATCCGTACTAGTTGTACTAGGGTTACTTTCAGACCTTCGACATATTTGCACTAATTTACAGGGTTGTTTTGTTCGGGCGCCATTGTAAAGAATCTTGCTGCCCCAACCGGGAATCGAACCCTAGATCTTCAAACTGGCTAGCCGACGCTCTATAGTTAAACTACTGGGACGAAATTGCAAGCCCTTATCGTCGAAGTGAACTAACGTGTTTGTGCCTTTTCAGACCGTCCAGATGGGATCGGAATAAGCCAGTGATTAAGGCACGGGATTGCACTCGGACACCAATTCGATTCCCAGCTCTGCCGAAACTATTCTTGCGTTTATGTGGATTACGGGTACGTTAAATCTGTGGGTCCGAAAGTCCTTTCGAAATATTGGTGTCAGAAAAACGAGGATACGGTTCCTGTAGATGTCACCATCACTGGATTTCGGTCTAAATTGGACGGCAATGCTCCGGCCGTCCAAACAGATACCTTACACCTTTGGATAGATCAAACAGTCCGGGTTGAAAGAAAGAAATATCCCCCAGACGCCTCTCGGTGACCTCCTCTTCCCCAAGCGGCAAAGGAAAGGATAGAAGGGGTTTGTCGTAAAATCTTTTCAGACCTTTCAAAAGCCCTCCAATGACCTAAAAAGCTGAATATTTACACACAAAAATATCGCAAATAGATACTCTAAGTCCTCTGGACGAGTCGGACGGCCTGGGGCTTTCACACAAAAATATCGCCCATGCAATAAAACCAACCAGAACTAGATTTTTGGATTTTTCCCTTAATGACAAACAAAATACGGGGATTAAAAAGTGTTTCAAGACCCTACGGAAGCTCCCCGGTGACATATAACTTAGAAGTGGCCCGATTTTCATTCCGATTTCCCCCTGAGTGTGGTGAAAATGAGGAGAAGGAGTTCTAAAATAGTTTTTAGAGCCATCAGAAGCCTCCGTTGACTAAGAATTATCTTTACACACTTATCGTATCGACCGCAAAACCGATCGGAGCCGGATTTTCAATTTCTTCCCAAGGGACTAGCCAAATGGGTGTTAAGCGATCTTTTCAAAATTTTCCGAAGTCCTGTAGGAGGCTGAAACGAGTATAGTATCTACTATAGTGAGATGCTAGGCAGTATTGTATCTACCACGGGATAGAATCTAACTCAGTCAATTTTTGTGAATGGCGGTACACATCAATGTCGCAAATAAACTTATAAGAACTAAATTAGTGTCGTATTCAGCATTTTTCACAAAGTTTGGGGTAATCTGTTTTTTGGCGTGAAATATTAGTTTTGACATGAATTTTGAAAAACCAAATTTAAGATAAAAATGTTTCATTACTTCCTTATAGAAAACAAGCATATAAAAATTAGGTGACTACAATTATTTCGAGGACGTTGCAGAGTCCACTTCGACAATAAGAGCTTGCAATTCAGTCCCAGTAGTTCAATGGTAGAACGTCGGCTGGCTAGTACGAAGGTCTGTGGTTCGATTCCCTGTTGGCGCGAGAAGACTCTTGACAATGGCGCCCGAACAAATCAACCGTGTGAGTTATTGTAAAGATGTTGAAGGTTTGAAAGAGATCCTAGTACGACTAGAACGGTTTCAGTGGACACTGGTATATTGAGAGCCAATTTCAAATCGGGAGGTCAACGACCACGCTAACCTGCGAAGGATAAAAATAGCATAGGCTAACCTGAGGCAAAATAGCAGGAGGTGGTTGTGAGGATTCTATTATATATTATCATTTTATTCTAATTTTACTTTTTCCTGATTTTAATTTATGTCCTAAACTTCTCAACTTTCATTTCGAAGAATCGCATACTCATGACTGGCCAGATCTATAAAATGGCAGACTTTAGAATTACGGGCTGTCATTCTGCCAAGTTCGCATGTGTGCGTCTTGGATCATCGGTAGAAGGAAGAATTGTGAGTATAGCATAGATATTTTAAGTGAGCATTTTGTATGTTGGTTATATATTCGGTTCATGCAGGGGCGGCAAATAGGGGGAGCGAGGGGCGCAGTCGCGCCCCCAAATATTTCCTCGTTGTCTATCGGCTTCTACCTTTTTTTATCGGCTGTCCACTGGTCAGTTATGGCGCTTCAAAAGAGCCAACCTTCACATTGAAGTTCCCACTTCCGGCTGGAGCGAATCCTTTACAACTTGAAAAGATAGGGGTTATGTTATCCTTTGCACTTGAAAATTTCAAGTGTCGGATTAAATGTATATGTAGTTAGTGCATGCTCAACCATTCCTTCTGCTAGAAATGCATTTCAGCAGCTCAATGCATTATATTTTTTTCATAGAAACATCATATAAAAGACATGCTATTTTCGAAAATATTCACTCATCAATAAATACTTTTTCTGGAGGCTCTTCAACTCTACAATCACTAAGTGATATGAGGTGGTCTTCCAGAGTTAAAGCCATGAAAGCACTACTTGATAATTCTGAAGTGGTGACTTTAACACTGGAAGATTTATTTGAAAACGATTCTCTCAATGGCGGAAGAGCCGAAGTCCTTTTAACATGCATAACATCGTTTGAATTTTTGTTCACTTTGTTTGTATTGAATAGTGTTTTTGATCAATATAATACTCTCTCAAAGCTTCATCAGTCATCTGATCTTAATTTTCAGACTGTGCAAGCTTTGGCTAAAGCTATTATTGAAACTTAGTTCTTTTCGCACTGATGCATATTTCAATCAAGTGTGGAGTTTTGTCACAGGACTTTGCAAAAAAAATTCTTATTCTGGACCAAAACTGAAAAGGCGTAAAAAAATTTCAAGCGAATTCGGAGGCGGTGAAAAAAATCCCCATGATGATGTTAAATCATATCACAGAATCAATATTCAATATGAAATTACAGATTCAGTATCTAATGAAATTGAGACAAGATTTAATGAGAACAATATATATATGTTTTGTTTGCCCTTAGTTCGTATTATCCGCATCAGATGTCGAAAAAAAGAAGAAAATGTTTCAACCATATGCAAAGTATATGACTTCCAGAAAGAGGAATTGCTGTGTGAATTGCAACTGTTTGATTCAATGGTGAAAAATGAAAACATAGACCATCTCAGTTTTAAAAGTCGGTTGGATTATTTTAAAAAGCGGAATTTAAAGAGTGTGTTTCCTGTCATAACATTATTAGTTAAATCGTTTTTGATTGTGCCAATCAGCTCAGTTGTGAAAGGTCTTTTTAGTGTCTTAGGAGGCTGAAAAATTATTTTCGCAGTACAATGAGACAAGAAAGACTTTCATTTTTAGCTGTTTTAGCTATAGAACAAGATATACCATTGGATTATGATGATATTGTAACACAATTTTGTCTTCTTCCAGACTCTAAAAATCGGCGTTTAAAACTTCAATATAAGGTAAATAAATATAGATATTTGTATTTAGAGAAATTTTATTAACAACAATTATGTTAACACAATTATGTACAAAAAGTATGTTAACAACAATTATTTTTCTCAATATCAATTCAATTTTGTGATCCCCCCCCCCCCTCCCCCCTGTTAACGAATATTTTATTTATTTCATATTGTGAATTTTCATACATACAAATCTCGCACCCCCAAATGGAATGCTGAAATGCCGCCCCTGGGTTCATGCGAGCTTCAGTTTAGTTATTAGTGAGCTTCGAATTGCAATGTAGGTCAAGATGTCTCAGGTAGAATTTGTATTGCTAGCGTTGTAAATACTTTGTTTATAACTTTGTAATATATATATATATATATATATATATATATATATATATATATATATATATATATATATATATATATTATATATATATATATATATATATATATATTATATATATATATATATTATATATATATACATATATATATATATATATATATATATATTATATATACAATATATATAAATATATATATATATATATATATATATATATATATATACATATATATATATATATATATATATATATATATATATATATATATATATATATATATATATATATATATATATATATATATATATATTATATATATATATATAATATATATATAATATATATATATATTATATATATATTATATATATATATATATATTATATAATATTATAAATAACAAAGTACGAAACGTACCCGATTGTAAACTAATAGAAATTGCTAAGTCATATAGGCGCAATGCAGCTCTATCTCAATCTAATTTTTTCTCCACTCAGTCTATGCATGCACTTCTGGTATATGTCTTTTGCTTTGACGTTCCAAGGAAATATGGCCACAGGCACGTAAAGGTTCCAGGAGTGTTTCCTTAGGAGTAATAGCTGGCTATAACCGGGAACAAGGGGTCACAATCCCCCTTGGCCACTTGTTATTTCCCTGTTGGTACTTATATCACATCTCGATCTTTTTTATCTTCTTATATATATTATATATATATATATATATATATATATATATATATATATATATATATATATATATATATATATATATATATACAGGGTGACCCCAAAACATTGACCTCGACTTTTATACCTTCAATATTGATCTTAGACATATATAATAAATTACAAAGTTGAGTAAAAAAGGTACAGAATTTTATGGAATCGATAAGAATTTTCAGGGGATTAAATTTGAAGAAATACGAAATTAAAATTTTTATACGGTCTCCGTACAGAAACATTTCCATGAGTAAAATGTGCCCCATAAGGTGATGTACAAATTTTCAGCATTTTATCATAAAAAGTCCCATCTACGAGATATGTTTAAACAAAGTTGGTGAGGGATTAGTCACAAATTAAAATGTAAATGTTTGCAGCAAGAGTGCAAATGACGCAACGCAGAAATGCATCATAGGCAAATAATATCTGCCTCTTATCTTTAATGGATCTTTGGCAAGGATGGAAAACATTTTGAACAAGCTTTGTAATCTTTGTGTAAAGTTATTATTTCTATACAGTGTAGATACTTTTGTACCAATAAATAGCAAAATTATTATTTATTTATGTAATTATTGTTTTCTTTCGTAATTTATGTATGGTCCCTGAAACGCGATCTTCAGACATGATTTTTCTCCTCTGAGAACCCATGTCGATGCATCGAAAAGTGGTTTTAGTCAGCATTTTTGTCTTTTCATATCGCTGGGACTTTTTATGATAAAATGCTGAAATTTTGTGCATCACCTTATTAGTGTATGGGGCACATTTTACTCATTGGAAATGTTTTTGTACGGGGGCCGTATAAAAATTTAAGTTTTGACTTTCTTAAAATTTGACTCCCTTGAAAATTTTAACCGATTTCTTAAAATTCTGTACCTTTCTTTACGCAACTTTGTAATTTATTATATATGTCTAAGGTCAATATTTAAGGAATAAAATCCAAGGTCAATGTTTTTGGGACACCCTGTATATGTGTGTGTGTGTGGTGGTGCTGGGGGGGGGTTGAGTTTCCAGCGAAGTGAGCTGCAAATAAAGTTGTTTATTTGTTAAATGTCGTAATTCCTTCGTCGAACTCCAGTCATTAGGTCAATTGAAGTTTTCTATTAGATTGAATACAATTTAGAAGTCAACTCAAAAGTTATGATCTTGGGTTGAAGTAGAAAAGTGTTTTATATGGTTAGTCAAATTGTAAGTTGCACGTCAACCTAACGTTAGAGGCTGGAGTATGCAAAGTCCACTTCGACAATAAGAGTTTGCAATTACGTCCCAGTAACTTAGCATTAGAGCGTTGGCTGGCCAGTATGAAGATCCGTGCTGCGATTCTAGGTCGGAGCAGCAAGACTTTTTACAGCGTTTTATAACCATCTTCTTTAGGCCAAAAAGCAGTGTCTTTTTTTAACAACCGTTAAGGAAAAACTACTAAGGCAATTAATTCTTCCTTAACTTGAAACAATTGTAGTCACAAAATTTTCATATGCCTGCCTGCTTTCTTTAAGGAAGTATTGAAATTTTTATTTTCACAAGCAGCAGTTTTATTTATTTTGAAAATTGAAGATTAAATAATATTCTTCAAGCATAATTTAAATCCGTAATTCAGAATTCATAAATAAATAAGCGATAAAAGTTAAATGATGATGAATTGGAATATTCGGTAAAATTATAATGTTATAGAACAAATTTCCGCGGGAAATCAATACAGTTATACTAGGATGAAATTCTGCTGAGGTCCCGTCCTTGAGTATCACCATAAATGTGTTTCTCCGGAAATGGATATCACCATCTTGCAGTTCTAAATTAGTGAGTATTGATGAAGAAAAAAAAAATGGATTGGTGATTTCATCTAAATATACTGAGTCGGTTGCTATCGCCATTGCGCTTCATATTATTACGAAGCATAACGATAGTGATTTGAAGAATATTTTTAGACCAAAAATGTAAAAGAAATTTTGCTATGCTTTATAATTTTGCGAGCATCTATGGCCACAAATTCAGTCTTACCACATAGTCGAAATGAAATTCAGAAATATTCTGCTCAGACTGTAGTGACTGCAGAGCTTTGACAAATTATGGGAACAAGATTTCGGACTTGATATGGATATTCAAATCCAATTGTAAAAAAAAGCAGCGGATAATCTAATAAACTGCATTTCAGCCAAATATTATTAATTTCAAAATTTCGCTAAGCAGGATCTCTGTAATACTTCAGTTCAGTACTGTATTTTCAGCCCCTTGCTAAGCCCATTTAATGTTCAAAAATGCTTAAAAGTATAACTAAAACGACAATATGACAAATCACAAGATTTTGAGCTCATTGCAGCGAATATAAATTAGTATCATGCGTAAAATCATGAATAACGCAGCTATAATAGAACTACAGTCATTTCTTTTTCAATTGAAATTCTGGGATGTAAAACTAAAATGTACAAATTAATTAAGAAAGATAAATCACATAAACTATATATATTTTAAAAATAAAATAAAATCATAATTATTAAATTAAGTATACAAGTAACAAATCTAGTTTTGGGGTATCCTTACTCGTTACTTGAACCACAGCTTTTTAAAATAAATAATAAAGTTAAAAAAAACTAATACATTTAAAATACATTTACTTACCTCTCAAAAATGTATCCAAGAAATATATTTCTTATGTCTTTTAACTTCTAATACTATTGCAGATTTTCAAACAATTTTTAAATTTTCTATATATAGAAGTTCTGTATCATATTTAAACTATCAATTAAAAAAGTGCTATCAAAATTATTAGAATTGTACTTTGTAGGTTGCTGGTTAGTAAGTTAAAATGGATTAAAAGTTGAGAGTAAAATTTATTGTGATCCAACGATAATTTAATATACGTTGCCAAAACTTAAAATTAATTTATGAAATTTTCAATATAAATGAAAATAATAAGCTGGGAAGTTCTTCAGTCCGTTTCTATGCTTGTGAAAAGTTAACGTTACAGTTGAGAGATATAGGAAAAAATGCAAACCATAGAGTTCACGTTGTGATCCAATGATAATTTTATCTACGTTGCCAAAACTTAAAATTAATTTATGAATTTTTCAATGTAAATGAAAATAATAAGCTGGGAAGTTCTTCAGTCCGTTTCTATGCTTGTGAAAAGTTAACGTTACAGTTGAGAGATATAGGAAAAAATTCAAACCATAGAGTTCACGTTGTGATCCAATGATAATTTTATCTACGTTGCCAAAACTTAAAATTAATTTATGAAATTTTCAATGTAAATGAAAATAATAAGCTGGGAAGTTCTTCAGTCCGTTTCTATGCTTGTGAAAAGTTAACGTTACAGTTAAGAGATATAGGAAAAATTGCAAACCATAGAGTTAACATTGTGATCCAATGATAATTTAATCTACATTGCCAAAACTTAAAATTAATTTATGAATTTTTCAATGTAAATGAAAATAATAAGATGGGAAGTTCTTCAGTTCATTTCTATATTTATGAAAAGTTAACGCAGATTGAGGAAAAATTGCATACCATGGAGTTAAAGAGGATATATGACTTCTATGGATCATAAGCTTGAAAATACAATAATGCTTTAATTGTACTTGGGTGTCGCTAGTGTTTGCAATGTCCCATCTGTTCTTATTCGAGACAATAGGAAATCATAGTGAGTATATGTATTTTTGAATATTTTCAAATTAAAGTTTCCTAATTATTTTCAAATACATATTTTTACTTTCCCTGCAATACATGGCAATGTATAGGGAAAGTATTAGAATCATACCGAAAATCTCAACTCGAGTATTCGACGGATCTACGCGTTTCGAGACCTCTAGAATACGAAAAAACTATTCTTAGCGTGACGTCTGTGTGTGTGTGTGTGTGTCTGTCTGTGCAGATATTGTATCCACTCTAGCTGAAAAACTAATGAAATGATTTTCACAAAATTCGATAGATAAGTCTCTTGTGGGTTACTCTGGTGCTGATTAGATTTTGGTATGATTCGGAAAAAAATAACCTGCTTCTTTTTGCAAAATGGCCATAAAAATCGTCAAAATCTAAAATAAAAAACTACGCATGCTCAAATATATCCATTAAATGCTTGTTTTATACGTAAATTTTAACAAAGAAAAGAATAAGACCAATTCCGTCACATTAGGACTAGCCATTCTCGAGATATTTTAGTATTTTCGTATTTTTTTTTAAGACACCTTTGAAAAAAATCTGATGTGGGCAACACATGACTTTCCTTATATAATGCAATAAATTTATTACTTTTACAGTTAAAAAAATGTTATTCTTATAATAGATACTTATATTCTTTCCGAGATATTGAATTTTCTTCAATTAGTCGTCATTTTCATTGATTTAGCGTCATTTTTTATCAATTTGGCGAGATTTTCGCTAATTTGGCAACAATTAAAACTGTCGCCAAGTTGGCGACATTCCGCCAAATTCGTCCACAAAATCTCGCCAAGCGTTATGGACGGTGAAATAAGTTATTCTTACAGCAGATAAATGACTATTGGCGTTCAAATACAAAAGTATTACTTAAAGTATCTTTTTTCCTGAATGGAACGAGCTAGATCCACGAGAATGATGTCACCAAATTTATCGCATGATATTACATATGAAAAGTGAACATGTTTCTCAATAGGAATTTTTTTTTTCATTTTATATAATTTTTTGATATTTTTTTTAAATGTACAATATCTCGAGAACGGTTCATGTTAGCGTTCTAAAATTTATATCAATCGTTTTCTAATGAAAAATTACATAAGAAATGTCTATTTGCGTAACTTTATTAGCGGTTTTGATTTTTTGACGATTTTTTCAAAATTTCACTCGAAAATTTAGGGGGTTTTGAACATTCGATTGCGTATAAAAACAATAGACTTCCAGCGTTTATGGCTTGTAATTTTTGTACCAAATTTCGTTCAAATCGGTCCATTCATTCGTCAGTTACCGTCTCCACCGACTCACTGACACACACACACACACACTTTCACACACACACACACACACACACTTTCACACACACACACACACACACACACACATACATTCACACACACACACATACTTTCACACACACACACACAAGCATCACCTCAAAAGTGTTTGATTCGTGATCAGGGATGCTTGAAACGTGCTCTCCCGTCGAAAACTCGAATCGAATTTTCGACCCCGTCACAATACTTTCCTTATACATTATGTATATAAGGAAAGTAATAAGTCCAGTTAGCAAATGAGAACGGAAATTGAATTAAAAGTGAATTAAATTTAATTAAAATAAAGAGAACGTGAATACAAATCTGCAGCGAAAGTCATGTGCTGCCTACATCAGATTTTTTATATTGTACTAGTAATTTATTTCAAAACAGTTTAAATAAATGCTATTTAACGCATAGCAATCTTTCGCCATAGAAATGTATACAATGCGTTATATTACGCTTATATTACGCCGACGCTATCTAAATTACTATCTCAAACAAATTTCGTGTTCTCCGTTATCATTAATTTTATATATCTAATCTACCCAGCAACAAAATTTCATTTCTTTACCTCGTCGTTATGTGCGTTTTAAATTTATTCCAAGATTCGACATTTTTGTTCCGCAGCATACTCCATTAGCAAAATGAGTTTGAAATATTTTATTTTCCGGTTTATTTTGTCAAATGATCCATCTGATTGCAAAATTTAAAATATTTCTCGTTACTTTCCTTATATACAAAAATCTGATGTGGGCAGCACATGACTTTCCTTATATAATGTAATGAATTTACTACTTTTACAGAGAAAAAAATAGATTTTTCTTATAGTATATACTAATATTCTTTCCAAGATATTAAATTTTCGACTATTAGTCGTCATTTTCATTGATTTAGCGTCATTTTTATCCATTTAGCAAGATTTTCGTTAATTTGGCAACGTTTCAAAAAGTCGCCAAGTTGGCGACATTCCGGCAAATTTGTCGCCAAAATCTTGCCAAGCGTTATGGACGAAAAAATAAGTTATTCTTACAGCAGGTAAATGACTATTAGCGTTCAAATACAAAAGTATTACTCGAAGTATCTTTTTCATGAATGGAACGAGCTAAATCCACGAGAATGATGTCACCCAATTTATCGCATGATATGACATATGAAAAGTGAACATGTTTCACAATAGGAATTCTTTTTTTTTTATATGACTTTTTGATAATTGTTTTGAAATATGTGCAATATCTCAAGAACGGTTCAGGTTAGCGTTCTAAAATTTATGTCAATCGTTTTCTAATGAAACATTACACAAGAAATGTCTATTTGCGTAACTTTATTAGTGGTTTTGATTTTTTGACGATTTTTTCAAAATTTCATTCGAAAATTTAGAAGGGTTCTGAACATTCGATTGCGTGTAAAAACAACAAGCTTCCAGTGTTTACGGATTTTGATTTTTGTACCAAATTTAGTTCGAATCGGTTCATTCGTTCGTCAGTTATCGTCTCCACAGACTCACTGACACACACACACACACACACACAGACATCACTTCAAAAATGTTTGATTCGTGATCAGGGATGCTTGAAACGTGCTCTCCCGTCGAAAACTCGAATTCGTATTTTCGACCCCGTCACAATACTTTCCTTATACATTATGTATATAAGGAAGGTAATAATGTATAAGGAAAGTATTGTGACGGGGTCAAAAATTCGAATTCGAGTTTTCGACGGGAGAGCACATTTCAAGCATCCCTGATCACGAATTGAACATTTTTAAAATGATGTCTGTCTGTGTGTGTGTGTGTGACAGTGAGTCTGTGGAGAAGATAACTGACGAACGAATGGACCGATTCGAACGGAATTTGGTGAAAAAATTACAATCCGTAAACACTGGAAGACTATTGTTACTTTCCTTATATACATATTGTATAAGGAAAGTATTGTGACGGGGTCAAAAATTCGAATTCGAGTTTTCGACGGGAGAGCACGTTTCAAGCATCCCTGATCACGAATCAAACATTTTTGAAGTGATGTCTGTGTGTGTGTGTGTGTGTGTGTGTGTATCAGTGATCCTGTGGAGACGATAACTGACGAACGAATGGACCGATTCGAACCAAATTTGGTGCAAAAATCACAATCCGTAAACACTGGAAGCCTATTGTTTTTATACGCAATCGAATGTTCAGAACCCTCCTAAATTTTCGAATAAAATTTTGAAAAAATCGTCAAAAAACCAAAACCACTAATAAAGTTACGCAAATAGACATTTCTTATGAATTTTTCATTAGAAAACGATTGGCATGAATTTTAGAACGCTAACATAAACCGTTCTCGAGAAATTGCACATTTTTAAAAAAATTATCAAAAAATCATATAAAATTAAAAAAAGAAATATTTCCTATTGAGAAACATGTTCACTTTTCATACGTAATACCATACGATAAATTGGGTGACATCATTCTCGTGGATCTAGCTCGTTCCATTCATGGAAAAAGATACTTTGAGTAATACTTTTGTATTTGAACGCCAATAGTCATTTGTCTGCTGTAAGAATAACTTATTTCTTCGTCCATAACGCTTGGCGAGATTTTGGCGACGAATTTGGCGGAATGTCGCCAACTTGGCGACCTTTTGAAATGTTGCCAAATTAACAGAAATCTCGCCAAATGGATAAAAATGACGCTAAATCAATGAAAATGACGACTAATTATCGAAAATTCAATATCTTGGAAAGAATATTAGTATCTACTATAAGGAAAACCTATTTTTTTACTGTAAAAGTAGTAAATTCATTACATTATATAAGGAAAGTCATGTGTTGCCCACATCAGATTTTTTTTATAAGCAATCGAATGTTCAGAACTCACCTAAATTTTCGAGTGAAATTTTGAAAAATCGCCAAAAAATCAAAACCTCTAATAAAGTTACGCAAATAGACATTTCTTACATAAATTTTCATTAGAAAACGATTGACATAAATTTTAAAACGCTAACATGAACCGTTCTCGAGATATTTCACATTTTTCAAAAAAATTATCAAAAATAAAAAAAAAACAATTTCCTTTTGAGAAACATGTTCACTTTTCATATGTAATGCAATAAATTGGGTGACATCATTGTCGTGGATCTAGCTCGTTCCATTCATAAAAAAAGTACTCTGAGTAATACTTTTATATTTGAACGCCAATAGTCATTTATCTGCTGTAAGAAAAACTTATTTTTCCGTCCATAACGCTTGGCGAGATTTTGGCGACGAATTTGGTGGAATGTCGCTTGCTTGGCGATTTTTTTTAAATGTTGCTAAATTAACTAAAAATTCGCCAAATGGATAAAAATGATGCTAAATCAATGAAAATTACGACTCATTGAAGAAAATTCAATCTTGGAAAGAATATAAGTATCTACTATAAGAAAAACATTTTTACTTTCCTTATATACATAATGTATAAGGAAAGTATTGTGACGTGGTCGAAAATTCGAATTCGGGTTTTCGACGGGAGAGCACGTTTCAAACATCCCTGATCGCGAATAAAACATTTTTGAAGTGATGTCTGTGTGTGTGTGTGAAAGCATGTGTGTGTGTTTGTGTGTGTGTGTCAGTGAATCTGTCGAGACGATATGACGAACGAATGGACCGATTCGAATAAAATTTGGTACAAAAATCACAATCCGTAAACACTGGAAGCCTATTGTTTTTATTCGCAATCGAATGTTCAGAACCCCCAGGCCCGGTTTAAGGCGTGGGCGGCGTGGGCAATTGCCCACGGCGGCCGAATTAGGGGGCGGCCATTTGGAAGTGAAATTAGGTGTAGTAAGAATGACTTTTGTGGTCGTATTAAAAAAAATTTTGAAATTGAACCAATTTTGTGCCACTTTAATATAAATGAATTAATGTACTCTTTTAGATAGTATTAAAACATTAAAAGGTGAGAATCGTTTTTCTCCCATAATTATATCTTTTTTGAAGCAATGTATAGTTCTACTTGAAAGTAGTAAGCTTAAACACTTAGAAGATTACTAGATTTTAGACATCTTGCAGCTGGGTGCAGCCTGCAATCCCTGAGGCCTACGATCACCTTGTTTCTCCCTAAATACTGGAAAAACCCAAGGAGCGATTCTCAGAATTTGTTCCTGCTTCCATATTCAAATTGTAAACACATGGATGCGGTATCTATGATCGCATTTCTAAAAGGGCGGAAGGGAGGAGATTAGTCCAGATGGTCATTATTTTGGTCATCTACCATTTTAGCTCATTTGGGCATTGAGCCTAGCAGGAGGCCATTGCAGTTGCAGATAACACAGTGACTAGAAGTAAAAAACTACTTCTTAGTATTCAGAGTGTTGTGCTCTGCTGCTGTGCAAGATCCACAAATTCATCTTCGTCAAATATGGCTTCTTAGGTATTCGGGTAACTTTTTTCAATTATTTAAAAATATTTTCGTAAAATTTCTTAATTGACTATGTCTTTTGTTGATTTTTAATGTGTTTTAATAAATAAAATAAATTTGATGCTGAATTTAGTCTATGGCATTAGCCCCAGGGCCTAGAACAATACTGAGAAAAGAATAATTTTTTCACGTTTTCATCCAAAATAATATCTATAGGACCCATGGCTGTTCTATGAAGAATTTGCAGACTCAAATAATTAAACAATGGTGTAAAATGATCTTAATTTTGTAATTTTTCCAGTTTCATTGCAAAACGAAAAAAAAAAAAAATGGTATAAAAGATTTTTGCGAAGCAAAATATTCCTTTATGAATATTTGCATAAAAGTGGAAAAGTTGTTTCTAAATTGTTAGAGTTGTTTTATAAATTAATAAATTTATTCTATAGCCCCAGTCTGCGAATTTGACAGATTCTTTTGCTCATGCATACAAATTTCTGTCTAGATAATACTTTCAATAATCTGTAAATATTATTTTAATTTTGCATAATTACACTTTTAGTTATAATAATAATGTAATACACTTTTAGGTAAAATGTTAAGTAAACAATCTTAAAATTTGTAATATACATTTTGATATTGTGATTTGTTTTATTTCTATTCAAACAATTCATTACCCCTATCCCCATGTTCCAGTCAACTTAAAACATTAGAGTTATTATTATTCTTATATAAAGTTTTATTGTATGATATGTGGCATTTTTTTGTCCATTTTTTTTCAAAACCTAGAAAAAATGAAATATTGACGTTCCTCTTTTCCAACGAATGGAAATTTTTTATTACCCCACTCGAAATTTACATTTTTTAATTTCTACCCCCCCCCCCCTCCCATTTCTTGAATTAATCTGGAAGCATTTGGGTATTTCCCTGTGTTTCTGTTGGGCCCATTTATCTCTAAATTCTTTCCATATGTTTTCGTTTATTATTTTTTTAAAAATTACTATAAAAAATATTGCGTTTTTTTACCGCCTTGTCCTCCAATAATTGCAAATATTATTCCCCCCCCCCCCTCTTAGTTTTGTGATGCACTTTATCTTTTGGCAGAAAAATAGACTATTTTTCATTTTTACTCTCCTCCCCTTTCCTTCCTAATTGTTATCCCCTTTTCTATTCTAAGTATTTTTCGTGCCTTTGGATTAGGTTTTGTATCTTCTAATATTTTTTATTTATTTTCATTCACTTGTCACAAACTCAGGGACATTTTAAACATTACATTTCTATCGTCTTCACCCCCAGTGAATCTTTAATAAAAAGAAGAACCTGTCTGTTTGTCTGTCCACAGTACCGCGATATCTACCGCATTGAATTTTTTCACACAGTCGCATCTGTACCTGAACTAATGCGCCTCGAAGGCCTTTTTAAAAATATAAATTAGATTTTGTAACGAATTTTTAAATTCTAAAATCTGTTAATCTCTAGCTACCGATATGACCAAGCAGCTATATTCACGATTTAACAGTTACAGAACCTCCAGTCATCGATATGATTTAACAGCTACCATAACGTTCTAATGCCAAGTTCATCTCCTACAGGTTATTAATCTTTCATTCATTTATTTTTTGCATTACGGAGAGCCTGTATTTTTTTTTTTTTTTTTTTTTTGCTTTGCGGATAGCGTACTGGTAATTTGTCGTCGGTTTAGGATTTGAAGAAAATTGAGTAATGGCATCTGTAAGTGTATTATTTAAATAGCGGGGGTTTATTTACATCCCAGTCAATACTGGGTAATTCGTTCCAGTGATACAATAAAACAACTGTTAAATTCGTCAAGGTGTAAAATTTTCTTGTAATTTGGCTAGTATTTCATTATTCTGTATCTATGTCCATTCAGTATTTGAATCAGATTTTAGAGGGGCTACAATGGACAGTAACAAACAGCTTCGAAATAGGATTCCAGGTTTTTATCTTCGAAATCAGAAACGCAATAAATTCAAATATTTTTGCGTTTTTAATCTAATATTTAAATATTAGCTATTTAAATAAATTGCTGATAATAACCTGTAAAATTCTGAATTGTCTTGTTATATTATATATTTGCTTTTTAGGGATTAAAATGCTTTTCCTTTATCTCTCCCCTTTTCTAATTTGTTTATGAGATCATTTGTTTGATTTGCTTATAATGTTTCACTGCTAAGATGTACAAATAATTCATAAGATTTATACAATTACAAATTCAAATTTTATTAGAAAAAATAATGGTGAGGGCAACTTTCATGGCACTATATGCAATGCAGTAAGTTACTTCTGACTCCTGATAAATTCAGAAAAATATAATGGCTCCAGTCCAATGGAGCTGAAATTGTTTTACGTAAATAATATATTGGTAAGATAAAACTCCAGTAAAGTTCAATAAATTTATTCAATTTCTTCAGATTTATTTGTTTCATTTACAGGCTGGCAAAGCAATATAAATTACTAGCTAACTATTTATAGATAGATAGCACTTTTAGTTTTCGCCCCGATTTCATCTGAAAACTCCGACCATGGACTCCACTTTAATATAATCGATTATTTTACTAACTCGATTTGCGGTATAAAAATTAAACTTACTGACGAGATTTTATATTCTAGCTAATCTATAAACTTGCGGCACATAAATACGTACTTGAATACGTATATTTCCACCTATTCTGTTCAAACCTCGCCATGCATTAAACATCTTTAGAATCCCCATGTTCATATAACATCTTAATTATTTTTAAAGCAAAACAAAATATCTCGGGGTTGTGTACCAATATTTCACAAAAGAGTAAGTAACCAAACTGAGCTGCAACAATCGTGGCATTTCAAATATTACAGCTTTTCCACCCACTGGAAAACTTGGATTTTGATGTATAGTGGTTATAATTTTGATATGCTAAAATATCGAAATTACAACCACTATACTTCAAAAACCAGGAAAGTGACCTAAAATCCAATTATATACAATTGTACGATTTTTAAAGAGCAATAAATTCATGTTTATTGTTTATAGCTATCACTTCTAGTTTTTAAGATATAAGCATTACAAACTTGAAAAACGTCAAATTTTCAAACTTCTTTCAAACTTTCAAAAGACGATTACTTGAAAACTGTAAAAGCTTTTTTAAAATATACATATAAATTTAGAAACAAAATTTCCTCATACATATTTTTGTCGCTTACTAATTATATCGATCTTTTATACTTTCGAAGATATTTCGCGTGAAAGTCTTAAACATGGAAAAAAACTCATTTTTAAGTTTCAAAGTTTAAGTTCCGCCCCCCCCCCTCCCCCTCTCAAAAAAAAAGTTCGATCCAAAATCCAATTATATATGCTTGTAGGACTTTCAAAGAGCTTCAAATTCATGCTTATTGTTCAAGGCTAGATCTTTTCATTTAACAAATGTAACAAATTTGAAAATCGGAAAATTTTCAGTCTTCTTCAATTTGGCAAGGCGATTACTCGAGAACTATAAAAGATTTTCGTAATAACAAATATAGATTTTTATGCTAAATTATTTATATCTATATTTTATAGTTTAAAATGAAAACAAGAATTAAAAAAAAACACTCGCTCGGACAGATACTTTTTTGTTTTCTAGAAAAAAGTTCTAAATATTGAAATTATTATTATTAGCGCCCAAAGAGTTTACATTTTTCGTAACGCTTCGTTTTCCCTCTGCAGAAACCCTAAACATAGATGTTATTCACGTAAAAAAAAGAAAAAAAATCGCTTATATCCACGTCCTAGAATTTATTTCACAATCATATTAGCAGTGTATTAATTAACGTAAACAGAAATTTATAGCATTATTGAACAAAACAAAATTGACTTGTTTTTTCTCGTTAATGAAACGCGCTATATATACGAGAATGTCGATAGTATATATATATAGTATAAATACTCTCTTATTACTTTTATGCATCATTTTTTATCCATATATTCGAAAAACCTGTAACAGTACGAGAACGGTTCATGCTGTCTAAAGTAAATTCCATTTGATTTCTGCTGAAAACTTACATATAACATGATCGTTTATTTAATATTTTTGGATGTCTTTTTTTATGATTTAAAAGAAGTTTGAAAATTTGCGACTTTCTCAATGTTCTTTGCCCTTTAAAATCATAAATTTTATTCGCTTCATTCCATTCATTCTAACATTATACTCACATACGCACAGACATCCCTTTAAAAATAATTGATTCGGGTTAAAGGATGCCCAAAACGTGTATTAATCTGCCGAAAATTCCAATTTTCGACCCCATCAATATCTTTCCTATATATTATTTGTGTACAGGGAAATTAAAGTCAAAAATTCAGTTATGTATTATAAATTATTGCTGTATTATATATGTATATGTATGTAGAAATAAATGTAAAGCATTCCATTTTCTAAACTGCTAATTAGAGCTATAAATTTAGATGAGAATAGCATTTGATAGGTCATTGAAATAAAATAATTTTCGTAAGGTGATGGTGATCTTGTTTCTAAGGGGGATTAGTCCCCTCCTGCTCTTGCCTATCTAAGATGCTTTGCTCTTAATAGCTTTCTCCTATAATCATGAAAAAAGTCCAGACTGCTCATTTACACACTTATGCAGCAGTCATTAGTACTGAGAGAGACGCGGGATTCGTCTCTAAACATGCCTCTAATCGGACACTGTCTAGGCCAACCGAGTTAAACACCAATCAAGGCGGTTCTGCCTATGTTGAGGGGTAAGTGGTAGACGCGTTAATGGACGTCGACACTTAATCCCACATTCACCCAGTCGTCTTCGAATGATATACATTGGTACAAGATGCATAGGGATGCCAAATGCTTCCGATTGGCTAATAGCGACGCCATCGAAGTAGACGTGGCTCCTCTCCTGACTGCTCGATTCTCTCGAGCAGTTGTCTGTCTCGGGCGTTCTGAGCCTCTGCTACGTAGGTCTACGTAGGTCTTCTCTAATCCACTGTTTTCATCACCGAGTAACTACCAAATCGCTCCGACCAAGATGGCGACTGATACGTCTATTGGACCAACCAGTTTCCCTTGGGTCAATGATGCAACTTCTCTCAAAATCAGACAATTGTTCGTAGTACTGTCAAGTACGTCTCAAAGGTATCTTTGTACACAATTTTCAGTATTAAAGCAGAAAATCCAGTTCCAATTGCCCGTAAGAACCTCGGTTGTTTTAAATTCCGCACGATACGTCGTTCTCATGCACGTTGCATGAGCCCTATATCGTCATTGGCGTTGACAGTTTGATAATTTGCATAACTCTTAAAACGAAATAATTTGCATGCCCAGTTTCGTGGCTGTAGCTCAATTTATATATAATTTTATTATTTCATTGGATTTTCATAGCATATACATATATATATATATATATATATATATGTGTGTGTGTGTGTGTGTGTGAAGGGCGGCCCCAAACAGTTTTGCCCACACAGGAAAATATCCTTGAACCGGCCCTGAGAACCCCCCTAAATTTTCGAATGAAATTTTGAAAAAATCGTCAAAAAATCAAAACCGCTAATAAAGTTACGCAAATAGACATTTTTTATGTAATTTTTCATTAGAAAACGATTGACATAAATTTTAGAACGCTAACATGTACCGTTTTCGAGATATTTTATATTTTTCAAAAAAATTATCAAAAAGTCATATAAAATAAAAAAAAAATATTTCCTATTGAGAAACATGTTAACTTTTCATATGTAATACCATGCGATAAATTGAGTGACATAATTCTCGTGGATCTAGCTCGTTCCATTCATGAAAAAGATACTTTAAGTAATACTTTTGTATTTGAACGCCAATTGTCATTTATCTGCTGTATGAATAACTTATTTCTTCGTCCATAACGCTTGGCGAGATTATGGCGACTTTTTGAAATGTTGCCAAATTAATGAAAATCTCGCCAAATGTATAAAAATGACGCTAAATCAATGAAAATGACGACTAATTGTCGAAAATTCATTATCTTGGAAAGAATATTAGTATCTATACTATAAGAAAAACCTATTTTTTTATTGTAGAAGTAGTAAATTCATTGCATTATATAAGGAAAGTCATGTGCTGCCCACATCAGATTTTTTAGAAATTATATTTAAACTTTCGACTGATAATTCAAACGTTAATTAATTTAAACACTTCTAGAAATGGAAGTATTTAAGAACCAAAACGAATGTTGTTTCTCGACAAGTCTCCCCTGTTGTAAATTGTATCCTTTCCATCAAAGTTTTTATTATATTATGTTTCGTAGTACATATTTAATGTTTTCAAGAATTCAAAAATTTTGCTTTGAGTATACCTGACATGCAAATATTTAAAAGTTGCAATTTTCCCGTTAGCTCTGCCATACGGGCTATATGCATGATATAGTTTCAAGTCTCTATGTCGCTGAAAAATAGGTGTTTCTCTTTCAATTCATAACTCGAACGCTTTCATCTGTAACCCTTAAAAGAATCTGATGTGGGCAACACATGACATTCCTTATATAATGCAATGAATTTACTACTTTTACAATAAAAAAATCTGATGTGGGCAACACATGACTTTTCTTATATAATACAATGAATTTACTACTTTTACAGTAAAAAAAAATAGGTTTTTCTTATAGTAGATACTTATATTCTTTCCAAGATATTGAATTTTCGACAATTAGTCGTCATTTTCATTGATTTAGCGTCATTTTAATCCATTTGGCGAGATTTTCGTTAATTTGACAGCATTTCAAAAAGTCGCCAAGTTGGCGACATTCCTCCAAATTCGTCGTCAAATTCTCGCCAAGCTTTACTGACGGAAAAATAAGTTATTCTTATAGCAGATAAATGACTATTGGCGTTCAAATACAAAAGTATTACTCGAAGTATCTTTTCTCATGAATGGAACGAGCTAGATCCACGAGAATGATGTCACCCAATTTATCGCATGGTATTACATATGAAAAGTGAACTTGTTTCTCTATAGGAAACATATTTTTTTATTTTATATGACTATTTGATAATTTTTTTGAAAAATGTGCAATATCTCGAAAACGGTTCATGTTAGCGTTTTGAAATTTATGTTAATCGTTTTCTAATAAAATATTACATAAGAAATGTTTATTTGCGTAACTTTATTAGCGGTTTTGATTTTTTGACGATTTTTTCAAAATTTCACTCGAAAATTTAGGAGGGTTCTGAACATTCGATTACGTTTAGCAATAGGCTTAACAATAGGCTTTCAGTGTTTACGGATTGTGATTTTTGTACCAAATTTCGTTCGAATCTGTCCATTCGTTCGTCAGTTATCGTCTCCACAGCCTCACGGACACACACACACACACATACTTTCACACACACATACACTTTCACACGCACACACACACACACACAGACATCACTTCAAAAATGTTTGATTCGTGATCAAGGATGCTTGAAACGTGCTCTCCCGTCTAAAACTCGAATTCGAATTTTCGACCCCGTCACAATACTTTCCTTATACATTATGTATATAAGGAAAGTAAAAAGAAACTTATCCAAACTGATTGTTATCGTTTTTTATATTATCTAAATTTTTTTTACGATCTGACGCTGTAAATATTTTCTATTTTTTACCTACTCATGAAAAGCGTTTCAAATTTATTGCAGAATTTGTACGGTTACTTTGTAGCACCCATTTAAACGAATATATTTTTAATATTTTATTTTGTCGTATATTTAACTGAGCTATCTATCTGATTGCATAAATTTAAATCTATCTCTTATAGAAATTATATTTATGCATTCAATCGAAATTTCGAATACGAAGGTTTTATTCTGAATCACAAAACATTTCATTTTTCAAAAGTACGGGGTTTTTTTTTCCCCTATATAAAATTTTTTTGTAGACAATTTGAAGCCTCTACTTCAATTTATTTCAAAATTCTACCATCTTAGACCGCAGTACTCATTTTAAGGTTTAAAGTTGTAACCTTTCATATTTTTAGTTAATATATAAAACAACTCTTCTGTTACTTGCATTTCAAGTTTCAAAATTCAAATTTGATCAGATCCAAATTTGATTTACTTTAATCTTACGATTGAGGGTCAATCGTGAGATTAAATAAATTTTTAAAGAAGATTAAAAATTTTAAGTAAGATTAAAGAAGTTTTTAAAATGTTCTTTGGGGGGGGGGGGGGGGGCTCCACACTAAAATGTTCGAAAGATGAAATGAGAGATAAACTTGAAATTCGATGCACGGGTCAATAAATATAAAACCTCAGGAAAAAACCTTTTTTTTTTTCTTTCCAAAAATGTTCAATTAATAAGTGCTTTACACCAAACTGTTCTAAATGTAAAATGATAGTACAGCGGACTTTGCAATGAGATAGACGCTTTAACATTTGTGCAAGGATTTATCGGTAGATAGGAATAAAGAGTATAATTTAATTTCAGCTTTCTAATATTTGTTCATTCACTGCTGCCGCAGACTTAAATATTTAATTGCCTGAATAAATGAGAAATGCCCAGTCTGAAGTGAAACAGATGCATGAAATGTGGTGTACAGGTGAGCAGTTTGAAAAAGACCACTAGAAAATTCGAATTCTTCAAAAATCCACTATATTCGGGGATTGTTTATTATGAGACCGTTGATTTTCAACGGGTTATCGGCTAGTCTATCTATCTATATATACTAATTGCCAAGTGTCCGTCTGTCTGTCTGTCTGTCTGTCTGTCACGCTTTTTTCAGGCACTTCCCGTATAGATAGAGACTTGCAATTTGCTACACGGCTCGGACGTTCGATAAAACCCCCTGGAAAAATCGAATTTTTCGAAAATGTTCTCTAGGGGGTATGCTGCACACCAAAACGTTCGAAAAGTGAAATCATAGGAAAGCATGCTTTGCGATGAGATACAGACTTCAAATTTGGTGTATGGGTAAACCGTTCGAATGGACGAAAAAGTGCAATTTCAGATTTCCAATATTGTCTACTTAAGGGGGTGCCGCAGACCCAAAACGTTCGAAAAGTGAAATGATAGGAAAGTATGCTTTGCGATGAGTTAGAAACTTCAAATTTAGTGCATAAGTAAACCGTTTGAAAGGAAGAAAGTGTGCAATTCAGATTTCCAATATTTTCTACTTAAGCGGGTGCCGCACACCAAAACGTTCGAAAAGTGAAATGATAGGAAAGCATGCTTTGCGATGAGATAGAGACTTCAAATTTGGTGTATTGATAAACCGTTCGAAAAGAAGAAAGTGTACAATTTCAGATTTCCAATATTTTCTACTTAAGGGGGTGCCGCACTCCAAAATGTTCGATTTACCGAATAAATGTGAAAAGGCTACTTTAAAATTTGATAGCGGCTTGAAACTTGTTATATGGGCTAATCACTTGACGAAAACACCCAAGAAGAAAATAGTTTTCCAAAAATGTTCATTTGAGGGGGTGCTCCAAAGTAAAACGTTCGAAAACTGAGTTGATAAAAAACCATGCTTCGGAATGAGATAGAGATATCAAATTTGGTGCAAAGGTAGATAGCTTGGAAGGAAGAAAGTGTACAATTTCAGTTTACCAATATTTTCTACTTTAGGGGGTGCCGCACACCAAAATGTTCGATTTTCGGAAGAAAGGAGAAACGTCCAAGTGTCCGTCTGTCTGTCTGTCTGTCTGTCACGCTTTTTTCAGGCACTTCCCGTATAGATAGAGACTTGCAATTTGCTACACGGCTCGGACGTTCGATAAAAACCCCTGGAAAAATCGAATTTTTCGAAAATGTTCTCTAGGGGGTATGCTGCACACCAAAACGTTCGAAAAGTGAAATCATAGGAAAGCATGCTTTGCGATGAGATACAGACTTCAAATTTGGTGTATGGGTAAACCGTTCGAATGGACGAAAAAGTGCAATTTCAGATTTCCAATATTGTCTACTTAAGGGGGTGCCGCAGACCCAAAACGTTCGAAAAGTGAAATGATAGGAAAGTATGCTTTGCGATGAGTTAGAAACTTCAAATTTAGTGCATGAGTAAACCGTTTGAAAGGAAGAAAGTGTGCAATTCAGATTTCCAATATTTTCTACTTAAGGGGGTGCCGCACACCAAAACGTTCGAAAAGTGAAATGATAGGAAAGCATGCTTTGCGATGAGATAGAGACTTCAAATTTGGTGTATTGATAAACCGTTCGAAAAGAAGAAAGTGTACAATTTCAGATTTCCAATATTTTCTACTTAAGGGGGTGCCGCACTCCAAAATGTTCGATTTACCGAATAAATGTGAAAAGGCTACTTTAAAATTTGATAGCGGCTTGAAACTTTTTATATGGGCTAATCACTTGACGAAAACACCCAAGAAGAAAATAGTTTTCCAAAAATGTTCATTTGAGGGGGTGCTCCAGAGTAAAACGTTCGAAAACTGAGTTGATAAAAAACCATGCTTCGGAATGAGATAGAGATATCAAATTTGGTGCAAAGGTAGATAGCTTGGAAGGAAGAAAGTGTACAATTTCAGTTTACCAATATTTTCTACTTTAGGGGTGCCGCACACCAAAATGTTCGATTTTCGGAAGAAAGGAGAAACGTCCTTTTTGAAACGTGATAGAGGCTTGATATTTGGTATATGGGTGAATCATTTGATAGAAAATACAATAAGAATGGAGTTTTTCCAAAATGTACACTTAAAGGGGTGGGTACTCCACATAAAAACATTCGAAAGGTGAAATAGTAAAAAAGCATGTTTCGCGATGAGATGGCGATTTCAAATTTGGTATATGGGTAAATGGTTGGAAAGGAAGAAAGTATGCAATTTCAGTTTTCCAAGATTTGTTATTATAGGGGGTGTCACACACTAAAATATTCGATTTGACGAACTAATGAAAAACGCCTGCTTTACAATGTGACGAGGCTGAAATTTAGTATATGGGGTAATTATTTGATAAAAAACCTAAGATTATTACTGTTTCTCAAAAATGTTCATTTAAAGGGGGTGCTACACAGAAAAACGTTCGAAAGGTGAAGTGATAGAAAAACATGTTTCGCGATAGGATAGAGACTTCAAATTCGGTGTATGGGTAAACTGTTCGAAAGGAAGAAAGTGTGCAATTTCAGATTTCCAATATTTTCTACTTAAGGGAGTGCTGCACACCAAAATGTTCGATTTACTGAATAAATGAGAAAAGGCTCCTTTAAAATTCGATAGAGGCTTGAAATTTGATATATGGGCTGATCATTTGACGAAAACACCCTAGACGAATATAGTTTTTCAAAAATGTTCGTTTAAGGGGGTGTTCCAGAGTAAAACGTCCGAAAAGTGAATTGATAAAAACCATGCTTCGGAATAAGATAGAGATATTAAATTTGGTGTTGTTAAGGTTTTGGTATTTTAGTTTGGAAAGAAGAAAGTGTGAAATTTCAGATTTCCAATATTTGCTACTTTAAGGGGTGCGCAAACTAATATGTTCGATTTTCAGTATAAATGAGGCACGTTTCTTTTTAAATGTGATAGAGGCTTGATATTTGGTATATGGGCCAATCATTTGATAAAAAACCCAAGATAGAGTATTTCAAAAATGTTCATTTATGGGTGTGCTTCACAGAAAAATGTTCCAAAGGAGAAATAATAAAATAGGGGTGCCTCTGGATGAGATAGACTTTAATGTCGTGTACGAGTAGATAATTCGAAAGGATTAAATGCGCAAATTAATTTTCCCAATATCTTCTTTTTTAGGGGGTTCTGCACACCAAAATATTGGATTTGTCGAATAAATGTGAAACGTGAATTATAAAAAAATTTACATTATTCAGGGGTTGCTTATTGCAAGACCGTTGATTTTCAACGGGTATTCGGCTAGTATATACTAATTGCCAAGTGTCCGTCTGTCTGTCTGTCTGTCTGTCACGCTTTTTTTAGGCACTTCCCGAATAGATAGAGACTTGCAATTTGGTACACGGCTCGGTCGTTCGATAAAACCCCCTGGAAAAATCGAATTTTTCGAAAACGTTCTATAGAGGGGGTGCCCCACACCAAAACGTTCGAAAAGTGAAATGACGGGAAAGCATGCTTTGCGATGAGATAGAGACTTCAAATTTGGTATATGGGTAAATCACTCGAAAGGAAGAAAGTGTGCAATTTCAGATTTCCAATATTTTCTACTTAAGGGGGGGTGCAGCACACCAAAACGTTCGAACAGTGAAATGATAGGAGAGCATGCTTTGCGATGAGATAGAGACTTCAAGTTTGGTGTATGGGTAAATCGTTCGAAAGGAAGAAAGTGTGCAATTTCGGATTTCCAATATTTTCTACTTAAGGGGGTGCCGCACACTAAAACGTTCGAAAAGTGAAATGATAGGAAAGAATACTCTGCGATGAGGTAGAGACTTCAAATTTGGTGTATGGGTAAATCGTTCGAAAGGAAGAAAGTGTGCAATTTCAGATTTCCAATATTTTCTACTTAAGGGGGTGCCGCACACTAAAACGTTCGAAAAGTGAAATGATAGGAAATCATGCTTTGCGATGAGATAGAGACTTCAAATTTAGTGTATTGGTAAATAGGTCGAAAGGAAGAAAGCCTGCAATTTCAGATTTCCAATATTTTCTACTTACGGGGGTGCCGCACACCGAAATATTCGATTTGCAGAATAAATGAGAAAACGATCCTTTAAAATTTGATAGAGGCTTGAAATTCGGTATATGGGCTAATCGTTTGATGGAAACACCCAAGACAAATATAGTTTTTCAGAAATGTTCGTTTAAGGGGGTACTCCAGAGTAAAACGTTCGAAAAGTGAATTGATAAAAAACCATAATTCGGAATGAGATAGAGATATCAAATTTAGTGTAAGGGTAGATAGTGTGGAAGGAAGAAAGTGTATAATTTCAGTTTACCAAAATTTTCTACTTTAGGGGGTGCCGCACACTAAAATGTTCGATTTTCGGAATAAAGGAGAAACGCCCCTTTCAAAAGGTGATAGAGGCAAAAAGAATAGAGTTTTTCAAAAATGTATAGTTAAGGGGGTGGGTACTCCACACAAAAGCATTCGAAAGATGAAGTGCTAGAAATGCATACTTCACGAT